>JBBGZY010001720.1:1257500-1720000 GCA_037952925.1 Lithobates clamitans | reverse complement strand
GGGGGGGTGTTTTTAGTTTAAAAAACAAAGGGACTCTCCCTTCCTACTTATACAAAAGTTAAAATGTTTTGGCTGAGTTAGTGTTTTAACGCAGACATTGCAAGTTATGCTTAATTCCCCCCCCCAGCCAGAGAAGTAACAAAAATGTCAATTAAAAATCAAGCACTGGAAAAAAAAAAAAAAAGGGAAGGACTCTCCTTACTCCTGGCTTCCGTCTAGGTGGCTTTTCTTTTCAGGTTTGGGGTTTTTTGTTTTTTTTTTTTGTTTAGTTTTTTTCTTTTTTATGATGGATTACCAATAAGCATTTTATCCATAGTCTACTTTAAGGTGACCTTTTGTAGTCCATGATGTGTGGCCACAGCTGAGAGGAGTAATTTCCATGGTGTTGGCTTAACAAACTGGAAAAGTAATCTCTACAGTGGGAGTTCTTTTAGATCTGGCCACAATCTTTGCAACAGCTAGTCCTTTCCAACTTTTGGTTGTGGCTGCACAAGTAAAATACGATGGAGAAATACGATAGAGTGCGTTTTTTATTATTTTTTTTTTCTTTTTCCAATGCACTATTTTTACGGCTCTCGCCTACATAGTTTAAACAACAAAAATCCCCAAGCTTTAAAAAAAAAATGTTGTGACATGTCTGCAGCCTCCAAGTTAGGATGACCAGAAAAACAGATTACTAGAATAACCATGCCAAATTTTGCTGTGAGTAGCAAATCCCTTAAAGTGAAATATATATATTTAAATTTTTTTTTTTTTTTTTTGTAATTCTAATAAGCAGGCATAAATGGATTACTAATTGTATATTGTACAGCTGTAATACTTTTTTTTAAGAGCTTCAGATTTCTATTTCGCCCAGCTGTCTCTTGAAATAGGGGCTGGCTACTCTTGGCAGCAGATTTCTATATTGATTACTTTATCACTATATCCTTTTACAACCAGCTAGTGCAACCATTTGCAACTTGTTAGAGGGGAAGAGAAATTCGGCTGCATCATAGAGAATGGCCAGGGAACTGTCAAGAGACACTTTACTAGAAGCTCGCAATATTTTGCTGTGAAGTGGAATTCTCCAAGGTTGGGTTCTCACCTAAGACGGATGCAGCTGACAACAGGGCTCCGGTTCATGAATTTAAAAAAGTGGTATGAAAATGTGAAACAAAACTAAATGCGTTCAGTCCTTTTTTGTAAAGTTTTGACTGCTTTAAAATAATAAAGGAAAATGTATTAAATAAAGTTGTCTTGCATGTAGTTTTTCAGTTTCTCATCTATTGCTAATATTTTCTGGCCCTTTTTTACAGATTGAGTTGCTATTTCTATAACTGTTGGATTAAATTTGTTGTTGGTAATTTCTCTTATCCATGATCCAGCCTTCCCCCCCAAGTTGTGGTTTTTCCAGCTGGTGCGGTTCTCATCCACCCCTGAAACTGCACTATTACCAAAAGTATTGGGACGCCTGGCTTTACAATGCACATGAACCCTAATGGCATCACAGTCTAATGCCCCGTACACACGGTCGGATTTTCCAACGGAAAATGTGTGATAGGACCTTGTTGTCGGAAATTCCGACCGTGTGTGGGCTCCATCACACATTTTCTATCGGATTTTCCGACGCACAAAGTTTGAGAGCAGGATATAAAATTTTCCAACAACAAAATCCGTTGTCGGAAATTCCGATCGTGTGTACACAAATCCGACACACAAAGTGCCACGCATGCTCAGAATAAATAAAGAGATGAAAGCTATTGGCCACTGCCCCGTTTATAGTCCCGACGTACCTGTTTTACGTCACCGCGTTTAGAACGATCGGATTTTCCGACAACTTTATGTGATCGTGTGTATGCAAGACAAGTTTGAGCCAACATCCGTCGGAAAAAATCCTAGGATTTTGTTGTCGGAATGTCCGAACACATTCCGACCGTGTGTACGGGGCATTAGTCCGTAGGGTTCAATGATAAGTTGGCCTAGCCTTTGCAGCTATAACAGCTTCAACTCTTCTGGGAAGGCTGTCCACAAGGTTTAGGGGTGTGTTTATCAGCATGTTTGACCATTCTTCCAGAAGTGCATTTTTGAGGTCAGGCACTGATGTGGGCGAGAAGGCCTGGCTCGCAGTCTCGTCTCTAATCTGGTTGAGTTCAGGACTCTGTGCAGGCCAGTCAAGTTCCTCCACTCCAAACTCGCTCCCCCATGACTTTATGGGCCTTGCTTTGTGCACTGGTGCACAGTCATGTTGGAACAGGAAGGGGCCACCCCCCAAACTGTTCCCACTAAGTTGGGAGCATGAAACTGTCCAAAATGTCCTAGTATGTTGACCCCTTAGGAGTTCCCTTCACTGGAGCTAAGGAGCCAAGCCCAACCCCCTCCCCACACCATAATTCCCCCTCCACCAAATGATTTGGTCTGTACAAAGCAAGGTCCATAAAGACATGGCTGAGTGAGTTTGGGGTAGGTGAACTTGATTGGCCTGCACAGTGTCCTGACCTCAACCGGATAGAATGCCTTTTGGGATGAATTAGTTCAGAGACTGTGAGCCAGGCCTTCTCGTCCACAGTTGAAACAAGAAAACAGAAAAGAGAGGGCCTTGTGCATTATCCTTTTAACAAGTTTATTTAAAAGAACATGTAATAAAACTACTCACAAAGGTAGATGAGAATCACGCTGCAGATAGTCTTAGACTTCTGACAGTCTGTCCACTGGTAGCAGTCTCCAGATCCTACAAAGAGGATGTACAAACCGCTGCTGGCTGACATGTTTTGAAGGTAACCGCTTCTTCAGAGCCTTGTAGGCTCTGAAGAAGGTGTTACCTTTGAAACGCGTCAGCCAGCAGCGGTTTGTACATCCTCTTCATTGCCTATTCTGGCTCTGAATGAAGGGGTTGTTACACCCCAAGTATTGTAACAAGTACACTGTACAAATTGTGTATATACAGTATTTGTTTTGTGCTGCAATTAATAAAATCCTTTATATGATAGACCACACCAGAAGCCAAAAAGGAAACTGCACACTTTTTTTTTTTTTTTTTTTACAATAATTTCTTACAATATTTACACAATTTTAATCCACATTTGAAGGAGGCTCTTTGAGCGAAACATGTTGTATTGTTAACTCGGACTGAAAATGGCTGGGAGAGAGTAATGATCCTAGAGTAGGTGCTCTGCGTGATGACTACATCTTTATACTCCCTTTTTAGAACAGGGGTGCTCAACCTTTTGAAGAGTGAGGGCCACTGAAGTAAAATGGTAACCGGTCGTGGCGTGAGCCACAATGAAAAGTAATTGTTTGGAATGTCATCATATAATTATTATTTTTTCTTTTTTTTTTTTATTTTATTTCTTTTTACCTGTGCAGCACTGTGCACCTGTGGCTTTCCTGCGGGTTAGCTGCACTTTGCCATAGACTTCCATTATATCTTGCAGGTGTTGTACACTTTCTGAAAGTGCACCAAACCTATAGGCAATAATACAAGTCCATGGCTCTGTGCAACTAATCTGCAGGAAAGCCAAAGGTGCACTGCGCTGCACCAACGTGAAAGTAGCCTAATAATTTTTAAAAGTGTTAATATGCCCGATGTGATGTTTAATAAACCTGTCCTTTTTATCATCCAGCTTCTGCTGGCATGGCTAGGCTGTTGGAAAGATACCAGGCAAAGAGCACTTTGTATAACTTCCGACTGGGACAGGAGCCAATGCTAAACAGGAAGCATCGCCTTATGTAGCTCCTTCTCACTCCGTTGCCAGCTTCAGTTCCATGAACGCTGATACTCTGGGAAGGTGGGATCCGTGATTTGCGCTTGCCTACCTGCCATCTCAGAGCATGAGGGCGTGGGCCACACGGGATGAGCACCCCTGCTTTAGAATATGTTGGCATGAAAGTGACACCCCATCTGGAGTGCCTATGGTGTGTGTGTGGGTTTTTTTTTTTTTTTTTTTTTATATTAGATGCAATTGCTCCTCTATTAATAAGGTAATCACAAGAATGCTCTAATGCTGTCTGGAGGATCTCTAACTCAGCGGCTCCCAATGCATACCTTTTTAGCTACCACCCTACTCTCCGCCTTGAAACCCTTGTCTGATCAGCAGTTAGGCCAAGCCCACAAAAATTCACACACTGGGATAGCTTTTACTGTATGGTATGGGTGGTAACTACTTGCCAACAAAGTGGAATTCCCCAAGGTCTTCTTTCAAAATGTTTTAGTTTGGATACCACCTGAAGCATTATTGCCCTCCAGAACAATATCAAGAAAACTGATACGGTCCTTGCTATGTTGGCAGGTGAATATAAGGTTGGAAAAAAAAAAAAAAAAAGACAAGTCCACCGTGTGTGTGTGCTTTTATGTCAATATTACATTGCATATTTAGGTGCCTATCTAATAATTTCAGAAAAACTGAAACCACTGCTTGTGGGAGAGAATTCCACATTCTTACCGTAAAGAACCCTCTACGCAGTTTCCGGTTAAATCACTTTTCTTCTAATTTCATGGAATGGTCGCGAGTCTTTTTAAATGCCCCTTCATGGAAAAGTTTTATCCCTATTGTAGGATTACCAGTAGGGTATTTGTACATTGAAATCATATCCCCTCTCAAGCTTCTCTTCTCCAGAGAGAATAAGTTCAGTGCTTGTAATCTTTCCTCATAACTAATATCCTCCAGTCCCTTTTATTAGCTTTGTTGCCCTTCTCTGTACTCTCTCCATTTCCAGTACATCCTTGAAAAAGGACTGGTGCCCAGAACTAGACGGCATAATCCAGGTGCAGCCGGACCAGGGTCTTGTAGAGTGAGAGAATTATCATTTTAACTCTGGAATTATTTCCCTTTTTAATGCATGCCAATATTCTATTGACTTTGCTTGCATGCCATTGCTGAGCCTGCCATCTACTAGGACCCCCAGGTCCTTTTCCATTCTAGATTCCCCCAGAGGTTCTCCCCCCAGTGAGTAGATTGCATAAATGTTTTTGCCACCTAAATGCATTCATTTACATTTTTCCACATTGAACCTCCTTTGCCATGTAGTCGCCCACCCCATTAATTTGTTCAGATCTTCTTGCAAAGTTTCCACATCCTGGGGAGAAGCTCTGCTTAGCTTAGTTTTGTCCGTAAATACTGAGATTGAGCTGTTTATCCCATCCTCCAGGTCATTTATGAATAAATTAAATAGAATTGGTCCCAGGACAGAACCCTGGGGGACCCCACTTTCCACAGGTTAAACTTATCCTATTTACCAAATCCACAAAATAAGAGAAAACTGTTGGATCACCGCATCAAACAGCAAGTCATCAATATAGCGACCGTACCACAGAATGTTGCTCTGAAAAGGATTACACTCGGAGAAAAGAAAACTCTCCTCCCATATACCCATGTACAGATTTGCCAATGAGGGCAAAAATTCTGCCTCACATAGACGCATCTTATAATTGTAAACAGTACACATCATCAAAACAAAATACAAGAAAATCAATAACTACCAGAAGAAAACCTTGCAGCCTCTAATCAGAGCAGCTATGTTAGGAGATGTTTCTTAATTGCCAAGATAGCCATTTCATGTAGGATGCATGGACTGTACTTTCAATGTAACCCAAGTATACGTATCCTCCCAAACAAGATCACACATGTGAAACAAAACCATCTTGGCATCCCTATTGTAGCCTGATAATCGCCTCACAAGACTGGAGATAGTAATCCACCCATTCACTGAGTGGCTCCAATAATGAACCTATCCCTGCTACAATAGGTCTACATTCTGGGTAATCTTAACACTTGTGCATCTTTGGAAGATGGTGGCATACTCGGTTCACTGGACTTTTGACAAAAAGGTATTCCTCCAACCCATTATTGATGACCCCAATACCCTGCCCATAACTAAAAAGATCATTCAGAAGATATTTAAACTCCTGTACTGGATTGCTAGGGAGGACTTGATGAACGTAAATATCCAATAGCTGTCTCATACTTATGTGCCCCATCCAGTCCGGCGGCTAGTGAGGTCAATTCTATCTTTCCTCTGATAACACATTCAGCTGCTCTAAAGAAAGAACAGTCATTATCCACAAATGGAGAAAACATGGTAAACCTTCCCAGGAGTGGCCGGCCTACCAAAATTACTCCAAGAGCACAACGACGACTCATCCAGGAGGTCATAAAAGAACCTGGATTTTGCAAAAGCATTTGACACAGTTCCCCATAAATGTTTACTGTACAAAATAAGGTCCGTTGGCATGGACCATAGGGAGAGTACATGGATTGAAAACTGGCTACAAGGGCGAGTTCAGAGGGTGGTGATAAATGGGGAGTACTCGGAATGGTCAGGGGTGGGTAGTGGGGTTCACCAGGGTTCTTTGCTGGGACCAATCCCATTTAATTTGTTTATAAACGACCTGGAGGATGGGATAAACAGTTCAATCTCTGTATTTGCAGACGATACTAAGCTAAGCAGGGCAATAACTTCTCCGCAGGATGTGGAAACCTTGCAAAAAGATCTGAACAAATTAATGGGGTGGGCGACTACATGGCAAATGAGGTTCAATGTAGAAAAATGTAAAATAATGCATTTGGGTGGCAAAAATATGAATGCAATCTATAGCACACAGCTAAAATAACGAAGGATTGGCTTCACAACAACTCCGTGACTGTTCTTGAATGGCCCAGCCAGAGCTCTGACTTAAACCCAATTGAGCATCTCTGGAGAGACTTAAAAATGGCTGTCCACCAACGTTTACCATTCAACCTGACAGAACTGGAGAGGATCTGCAAGGAGGAATGGCAGAGGATCCCCAAATCCAGGTGTGAAAAACTTGTTGCATCTTTCCCAAAAAGACTCATGGCTGTATTAGATCAAAAGGGTGTTTCTACTAAATACTGAGCAAAGGGTCTGAATACTTAGGACCATGTGATATTTCAGTTTTTATTTTTTAATAAATCTGCAAAAATATCATCAATTCTGTGTTTTTCTGTCAATATGGGGTGCTGTGTGTACATTAATGAGGGAAAAAATGAACTTAAATGATTTTATCAAATGGCTGCAATATAACAAAAAGTGAAAAATGTAAGGGGGTCTGAATACTTTCCATCCCCACTGTATGTGTGTGTGTGTATATATATATATATATATATATATATATATATATATATATATATATATATACACACACACAGTATCAGTTCACCCCTCACATTTTTGTAAATATTTTATTCTATCTTTTCATGTGACAACACTGAAGAAATGACCCTTCGCTACAATGTAAAGTAGTGAGTGTACAGCTTGTATAACAGTGTAAATTTTCTGTACCCTCAAAATAACTCAACACACAGCCATTAATGTATAAACCGCTGGCAAAAAAAGTGAGTACACCCCTAAGTGAAAATGTCCAAATTGGGCCTAATTAGCCCTTTTCCCTCCCCGGTGTCATGTGACTCGGTAGTGTTACAGGGTCTCAGGTGTGAGTGGGGAGCCGGTGTGTTAAATTTGGTGTTATCGCTCTCACTGTCTCATACTGGTCACTGGAAGTTCAACATGGCATCTCATAGCAAAGAACTCTCTGAGGATCTGAAAAAAAGAATTGTTGCTCTACATAAAGATGGCCTAGGCTATAGGAAGATTGCCAAGACCCTGAAACTGAGCTGCAGCACGGTGGCCAAGACCATACAGCTGTTTAACAGGACAGGTTCCACTCAGAGCAGACCTCGCCATGGTCGCCAAAGAAGTTGAGTGCACAAGCTCAACATCATATCCAGAGGTTGTCTTTTTTGGAAAACGACGTACTGTATGAGTGCTGCCAGCATTTCTGCAGAGGTTGAAGGGGTGGGGGGGTCAGCCTGTCAGTGCTCAGACCATACGCCGCACACTGCATCAAATTGGTCTGCATGGCTGTCGTCCCAGAAGGAAGCCTCTTCTAAAGATGATGCACAAGAAAGCCCGCAAACGGTTTGCTGAAGACAAGCAAACCAAGGACATAGATTACTGAAACCATGTCCTGGGGTCTGATGAGATCAAGATAAAATGATTTGGTTCAGATGGTGTCAAGGGTGTGTGGCGGCAACCAGGTGAGGAGTACAAAGACAAGTGTCTTGCCTACAGTCAAGCATGGTGGTGGGAGTGTCATGGTCTGGGGCTGCATGAGTGCTGCCAGCACTGGGGAGCAACAGTTCATTGAGGGAACCATGAATGCCCACACGCACTGTGACATACTGAAGCAGAGCATGATCCCCTCCCTTCTGAGACTGGGCCGGAGGGCAGTATTCCATCATGATAATGAAACACACAAACACACCTCCAAGACGACCACTGCCTTGCTAAAGAAGCTGAGGGTAAAGGTGATGGACTTGCCAAGCATGTCTCCAGACCTAAACCCTATTGAGCATCTGTGGGGCATCCTCATATGGAAGGTGGAGGAGCTCTAACTTCTACCAGCTCCGTGATGTCCTCATGGAGGAGTGGAAGAGGACTCCAGTGGCAACCTGCAAAGCTGTAGTGAACTCCATGCCCAAGAGGGTTAAGGCAGTGCTGGAAAATAATGGTGGCCACACAAAATATTGACACTTTGGGCCCAATTTGGACATTTTCGCTTAGGGGTGTACTCACTTTTGTTGCCAACGGTTTAGACATTAATGTGTGTTGAGTTATTTTGAGGGGACAGCAAATTTACACTGTTATACAAGCTGTACACTCACTACTTTACATTGTAGCAAAGTGTCATTTCTTCAGTGTTGTCACATGAACAGATAGAAGAAAATATTTACACAAATGTGAGGGGTGTACTCACTTTTGTGAGATACTGTATATATATATATATACAGGGCTTTTTTTTCAAACAATAGGTGCTGGAACTCAACTACGACCCCCCAAAACCCCCCCCCCACACACACACCCTCCAAATCATATTCACAAACAGGTCATATTTCACAAACAGTAGAAGGGTCTTAAAGGGGCATTAAATATCAGGATTGCATTACATACAGAGTGCAGAGTTCACGGGGGTTACACACAGAGTCCAGAGCTGTCACTTGTAAACACAGAAACTGGACTTCTGTGTTTACAAGTGATAGTGGTGAGCGGGCACCAAAGGGTCTGAGCCAGAGGTGGTGGAACTCAGTTCCCCCTGAAAAAAAGCCATATATATATATATATATATATATATATAATATATAATCACACAGTGAACTTTTTTTTTGTCTTTTTTGTTTCTGCTGTACTTCTAAAATTGGAAGGCTTCTTGGGTGGAAAGACAAGAACTTTCAGGATATGTACTTGCAATTCCTGTTCTGCAATAATGCATGTTTCCAGCCAAGCATGAAAAATTTGCGATGTCCCTAGGCTGGCTTGTGGTAAAAGGGGCAGGCTTTCAGACAGTAAAGTGTCAGTATGTCTGATCTATAGACTAGCTCCAGGTCAATGACTTATAGCATGGGTCCAAGTGTATGGCCTTTCAAAAAGGTCACAGTGACAGCTGACATATTTCTTCTGTGGCAGAGTTACATTAATAACCATGCAGGCTTTTTTCAACGGGTTCGCCTGTAAAAGAGGTTCATTAGGAGTTTTGCCGAATTCAGCTCAATTTTCTTCTGTACAAAATCATAGGTTTCCTTGGTTTTTAAAGGAAATTAGACACAAATGATAAGATCATGAATGATACTTGCCCTCAGGAAAATAGTGGCCTGTATACATAATTTCGCATACCAACAGTGACAATGTCAAACCTAGATAGAAGACCAAAATTGCTAGATCTTTAATTTTTTTTTTTTTTTTTTTTGCCAAATGGTAAAAATTATTTGTCAAATCAAACTAAAAGTTTATTTTAGTAATGTTTTGGGTGTTTAGGACTGTGCTATTTGGGTTCAACTTTAAGTCTGGTCCTTTGGTTGCCCATCTGCCTGCCTATATTGGACAAGTAAGGAATAGAATGGCCTAGTTTGCTATGAATGTGATCAGCACTCCAGGTAAGAACTTCTTTACAGGTACCTCATCCCCCTGCTGTGTATACTTCTGTTCCCCTCGCACCTCTGTTTGCTCCAAGAGTAAAACTAAAAGACGCTTCTTAGCGGGTCTAGTTAGAGCTTAAAGTGGACCTTCAGTAATTTTTTTCAACTTTCCATGGATTAAATCTTCTGTCCTCGTTGTTTTAACTTTGGATAGTAAAACATTTTTTTCCGCCAGTAAATCCCTTATACAGCCCACTTCCTGTTTCTTGTCTGGTCATTAGCCTAGGCTTATGACATCATGCACAACTCTCTCTCACTCTCGTGAGAATTTGCCCGGAAGGGAGAGGGGGATGAGTCATAAGAGGGCCAATGAGAGCTGCAGGGCTGCAGGACTGGAGGTGTGCCTGTGTAAATCCAGGATGTAAACAGGCAGCAGCTTCAGCTGCCCACAGTTTAAATGGATGTAGCCAGACATAGTGAAGGAAGATTTCTGCAACATATTTGGCAAGTACAGAATCACAGTATATACAGTATCTCACAAAAGTGAGTACACCCCTCACATTTTTGCAAATATTTCATTATATCTTTTCATGTGACAACACTGAAGAAATGACACTGCTATCCCCTCAAAATAACTCAACACACAGCCATTAGGCTCTGTTTCCACTATTTCAACCCCAAAGTCGTGCGATTTTGCAATGCGATTTTTGATGCAATGTCATGCGACCAGTGAAAGCCATGTGAAAACAAGTCGCACCGAAGGAGGAACAAAGTACTGCAAGAACCTTTTTTTGAGTCGCACCAAATAGAACGGGGACCATTGAAACATGGGTTTTGACTTGTCATGCGACTTCACATGTGTCAAGTCGCACAACAACTCGCAGTAGTGGAAACAGAGCCTAAATGTCTTAACCGTTGGCAGCAAAAGTGAGTACCCCCCTAAGTAAAAATGTCCAAATTGGGCCCAAAGTGGCAATATTTTGTGTGGCCAACATTATTTTCCAGCACTGCCTTAACCCTCTTGGGCATGGAGTTCACCAGAGCTTCACAGGTTGCCACTGGAGTCCTCTTCCACTTCTCTATGATGACATCACAGAGCTGGTGGATGTTAGAGACCTTGCGCTTCTCCATCTTCCGTTTGAGGATGCCCCAGAGATGTTTAATAGGGTTTAAGTCTAGAGACATGCTTGGTCAGTCCATCACCTTTACCCTCAGCTTCTTTAGCAAGGCAGTGGTCATCTTGGAGGTATATTTGGGGTCGTTATCATGTTGGAATACTGCCCTGCGGCCCAGTCTCCGAAGTAAGGGGATCGTGCTCTTCTTCAGTATGTCACAGTACATGTTGGCATTCATGGTTCCCTCAATGAACTGTAGCTCCTCAGTTCTGGCAGCACTCATGCAGCCCCAGACCATGACACTCCCACCACCATGCTTGACTGTAGGCAAGACACGCTTGTCTTTGTACTCCTCATTTGGTTGCCGCCACACACGCTTGACACCATCTGAATCAAATAAGTTTATCTTGGTCTTGTCAGACCACAGGACATGGTTCCAGTAATCCATGTCCTTAGTCTGCTTGTCTTCAGCAAACTGCAAGCTTTCCTGTGCATCATCTTTAGAAGAGGCTTCCTTCTGGGATGACAGCCATGCAGACCAATTTGATGCAGTGTGCGGTGTATGGTGTGAGCACTGACAGGCTGACCCCCCACCCCTTCAACCTCTGCAGCATTGCTGGCAGCACTCATATGTCTATTTCCCAAAGACAACCTCTGGCTATGACGCTGAGCACGTGCACTCAACTTCTTTGGTTGACCATGGCGAGGCCTGTTCTGAGTGGAACCTGTCCTGTTAAACCACTGTATGGTCTTGGTCTCCATGCTGCAGCTCAGTTTCAGGTTTTTGGCAATCTTCTTATAGCCTAGGCCATCTTTATGTAGAGCAACAATTCTTTTTTTCAGATCCTCAGAGAGTTCTTTGCCATGAGGTGCCATGTTGAACTTCCAGTGATCAGTATGAGAGAGTGAGAGCGATAACACCAAATATAACACACCTGCTCCCCATTCACACCTGAGACCTTGTAACACTAACAAGTCACATGACACCAGGGAGGGAAAATGGCTAATTGAGCCCAATTTGGACATTTTCACTTAGGGGTGTACTCACTTTTGTTGCCAGCGATTTAGACATTAATGGCTGTGTGTTGAGTTATTTTGAGGGGACAGCAAATTTACACTGTTATACAAGCTGTACACTCATTACTTTACATTGTAGCAAAGTGTAATTTTTTCAGTGTTGTCACATGAAAAGATACAGTGTCTTGCAAAAGTATTCACCCCCCCCTTGGCTTTTTACCTATTTTGTTACATTACAACCTTTAGTTCAATGTTTTTTTAATCTGAATTATATGTGATGGATCAGAACACAATAGTCTAAGTTGGTGAAGTAAAATTATAAAAATATATACATAAAACTATTTTTCAGAAATAAAAAACAGATAATTGGCATGTGTGTATGTATTCACCCCCTTTGTTATGATAAGGTCAGGGATTTAATTTAGAGTTTTCACTTAATATGATGCCTACATGTAAATCTGTTTTGAATGTAACTTTTTTGGCTGTTGAACTCAATTGAAGCTGCTTTTGTTTTCTTGTAACTGTATTGCCATGGTGTTGAAGCTTGTGTTCGTAGCCCAGGTGACTCCTGTTGTTGTTTACCCTTGCCCTGTGTGGGGGGGCTGTGATGATGCTATTGTTTGTATAATTGCCTATAAAAGGCCTTTGAAAGAAGTAAAGAGCGGCAGTCCATTATGCTGAGAACTTTGATACAGACATACCTGACTCTGTGTCTTAATTCCTATAAGAAGCAATAATTTGACAAAGCAATATAAACTATAAGCAACTTATTTAAAAGTTGAATCTAACATTTGGCGCCCGAACAACAGGGACCCACCAAGTTGCTACAAGAGGTGGTTGAGCTACGCTGACAGAACCAAAGGACAGGCATTCCGGGAACCACAGATCAAAAAACCTGGCCAGGTAAGAAAAAGCTTTAAAACACCAGCCTCTGTAGTGGTGAGTCTAGAATTACTGCATATTTTCGTTTATATTGCTGGAATTATTTGTTTGTTTTGTTATCTGTGTTTGTCTTGTCTGTCTTGTTGAGAAAGTGAATGAGCCTTGTCAAGGATGGTATGAGTTAGAAGGGGATTGCCGAACTAAGCAATGGAATGCGCCTTACCTCACATGATTGGGAACTTGAGGGCTTGTGAGCTTGGGGGTCTGACGCTTATGCTTAACCTCACATCTAACTCATAAACCATAGACGGGTTGAGAGTATAAGCCCTGTCTGCTCCATAAAGCAGGGATAAGAGTGTATGAGAGGGATTCCCAGATACGAGGGGGGGAATAAGGTCTCAACAAAGTCCCGAGATCTAGTCGGATACCTGGCCACTTAAAGGAATGCTTGTATATGTTGTAGCCGCATTTTTGTATATGTTGTAGCCGCATTCTGGTTTGTTATTGGGCTAGCATATAAAGTAATTATTTGTTATTGGGCTAGCATATAAAGTAATTCGATTTCAGAAATCTCATTCCGGAAGAGGTTTCTAGTATTCTAGCACCCTAGGAGGAAGGCAACGAGGAACTAGTGTAACTTAGCTGGTTTGTTATTGGGCTAGCATATAAAGTAATTATTCATTCTTGTATATGTTGTAGCCGCATTATATTGTACACTAAGTGTCCCACACGCTACCTAGGCAGGACTGTTAGAATGGGCCAGAGGAACACAAAACCCCGTCAGGGAATTGTGGCGCACTATACGGTGCCACAGATAATTAAGAACATTTATGGGAAAACCGAAGCACAGGACTTAAAGGATGTCCTTCGTAAATTTAAGGTGAAAGGAGCAGCGGGCTTAGACCCGGATGTATGGAGTGAAATAAAAAGGGACAGACAAGGAGAGGTGTTAGAGAAGCAATGGATGCGTCAGGTTCAGTGCTTAATTAAGGTCTCAAATAGAGCGAAAGAAGAGGGGTGGAAATATAATCCAGATTGTGATGGTTGGGATATGAAAGATAGAAGAACAAAAAATGTCGAGGCTCCCAGCTCAGCCATCCCACCCCCATACACTGACGTAGAACGCAAACCACACAAGATATATCCGGTACTTGAGGGGAGAGGATGGGTTTGTCAGGATTGTGGAGCACAAAACCCAGAATGGGCAGTAGAATGTGTGCATTGTGGGGCACAAAAACCTCATCCAGAAACTGTAGCTCCCGTACGCACTGATACACGCATTGTTCAGGTAAACAATCCAGAATTTGGACAAGCAGCCCATCCAAATGCCCCACCTACTGTCACTCGTAGAATGCAAATAAGGACTTGGGCACCATGGTCGGCAGACACCCTTATGGCATTAATACAGAGCGCCCCAGACCCGGTAGCAAAGCCAGCTGCTTTTTGTAGATTTGTGACACAGTTAATGAATACACATGAAGCGACCTGGCAGGATGGGGAGGATCTATGCAGACACAAAATGACTCTGACCCTGTTTAACCAGTTTATGACAGAAATAGGTCCACACAGACCTGCAGGACAAGTTGATGGGGATGGCAATTTAGAGACAGGACATGTCAGACATATAGACTCAAGGGCCCCTTTTATTGCTAGATTAGAAGCTTTCTGTCAGGCAAAACAACAAGAGGGGGGGGTCAATATCACCCATGAAACAAATGCCAGGACAGACTGTATCAGACTTTTACTTATCTATAGAAAGTATGATGGCAGATGAGGGAATGGATTTAGAGCTGCCAGTCACGATCTGAGCCTTCAATAGACAGTTTATGGAAGGATTAATTCCACAGATAAGTGAGAGACTGAAAGCCTGCACACCACCCTTAATTTGTTGCGATTTTTGGCAGAAAAAGGTTGCAAGGTTAATAAGAAAAAGTTGCAAGTGTGTCAGGAAAAAGTTATCTTTTTGGGACATTGTATATCACAGGGTACGAGACATCTCACTGAGGAGAGGGTTCAAGTGATAAAGGGAATGTTACCCCCACGGAATTTCAAACAATTGCGTATGTTTTTAGGTATCGTGTCATATTGTAGACAGTGGATACCACATGCTAGCGCTTTGATGCAGCCATTATACGATTGTTTGAAAATTGTACCGTATATGCTTACAGAAATAGCTTAAGTGTCGTTTATCACTTTAGATTATACTAAGATATTTAATCTGTACGTTGCTGAGATCACTGGACACGCCACAGGTGTTCTGACACAGGCACATGTAAAACAAAGACCAGTCGCTTACTTTTCAGCAGCATTAGATCCAGTATCTAGAGGTTCACCGTCTTGTGTACGGGCGGTAGCAGCAGTGTCAATTATCATAGATAAGTCATCAGAGATTGTTCTAGACAATCCAGTCGTAGTGCATACCACACATGACATACATGCAATCTTGTCTCAGGTACAGCCCAAACACATTTCAATGGCTAGGCAATTAAGGTTACAGTGTACTTTACTCTTACCTCCAAATGTCACTTTTCAGCGCTGTACAACCTTAAATTTGGCTACCTTTTTGCCTCTTCAGTCACCAGATTTGGCAAGGGGGAATGATAGTGCTAATAGTACTAGTGAGAAAAGAAATGAGGACACTGACACTCTTTTGTTTAAACAAGTAGATGAACACGATTGTTTTCAGCTCATGGAACAGGAGACAATGGGATTTCCACATGTTACAGATACACCAATTTTAAACGCTGAGCACACTTTGTACATAGATGGCAGTAGGTTTGCTGATGACAAGGGTAAATATCACACAGGGTATGCTGTAGTGACTGATACGCAGGTAATTGAAGCACAGGCCTTACCAGCCCACATGTCAGCACAGGAAGCAGAATTAAAAGCTTTAGAACAAGCCCTAGAATACTTAAAAGAACGAGAAGGGAATATTTACACTGACTCTGCCTACGCTTATGGTGTAGCGCATGATTATGGCCATATATGGAAGGCTAGAGGTTATCTGACAGCAGCAGGTACACCTGTAAAACATGGTGAAGGGATTAAGAGAGTCCTGAACAATCTTCAAAAGGTTAAACGAGTGGCCATCATGAAGATAGCGGCACACACGAGCGCAAAAACAATTGAGGCAAAAGGAAATGCATTTGCAGATTTGACTGCAAAACAGGCAGCTCTAGGGGAAGGAAGCCCTGAGACCTTAGCAGCGGTAGAGGTGAGTATCCCAGAACCGACATGGCAGCAGCTGAGCAAGTTACAGGAGCAAGCAGGGGAGAGCGAGAAAGATAAGTGGGTCAGAATGGGAGCAGCACCAGACCTTGACAATGTATGGAGGGAAGGGGGCAAAATATGCTTACCTGCCTCTCTGTACCCAGCAATGGCAGCGGCAGTTCACCTACCCACACATGTCAGTTCCAATTCCATGTATAGGATTGTGAACCAAGGATGGCTCGCCCCTGGATTCAGTAGCACTGCAAGAAACTACTGTGCAGCCTGCCAAATCTGTCTCCTGAATAACCCAGGACAGAGAGTAAAAACCCCAAGAAAACACCAGGTCCGGGCCCAATACCCCTTTTCAGAGACTGCAAATTGATTACATACAAATGCCTAAGAGCGGCCCCTTTGAATTTGTCCTCGTGTGTATCGATTTATTCTCAGGTTGTCCCGAAAGTTATCCAGTAAAATCGGCTACAGCTAAAGCCACAGCTAAGAAACTGATCACTGAGTTAATACCTAGGTTTGGTCTTCCTGAAACCATAGAATCAGATAGGGGGACACACTTTACAGGAGAAATCATGCAGAATGTGATGACCATGTTAGGGGTTCAACAAAGTTTTCACACCCCTTACCACCCACAGAGTTCAGGATCAGTGGAGAGAGTAAATGGGACAATAAAGTTAAAAATACAAAAAG
The DNA here is from genome assembly GCA_037952925.1 of Lithobates clamitans. Taxonomy (NCBI): domain Eukaryota; kingdom Metazoa; phylum Chordata; class Amphibia; order Anura; family Ranidae; genus Lithobates; species Lithobates clamitans. Next base: position 1,703,166 of record JBBGZY010001720.1, on the reverse strand, counting down.
CCATGCAAGAGTTAAACAAGCCTTGGCCAGAATGCCTGCCTCTGGCTTTATTCTCTATAAGGTACACTCCAACAGGAAAGACAGGATTATCCCCATATGAGATACTTTTTGGGAATGCACCTAGATTGGGTTTATACTTTCCACAGAGTATGCAATTGCAATGTGATAGTTTGACTGCATATGTGATACAATTACAACAACGTCTAACTAAGATCCACAAAAGTGTGTATTCTTCTCTTCCAGACCCTAATTCAATAACAGGTACACATACGCTGCTACCAGGGGATTATGTATATGTAAAGAAACACACCAGAAAGACATTGGAACCCAGGTTTGAAGGTCCTTACCAAGTACTCTTGACCACAGCCACCTCAGTAAAGCTGGAAGGAAAACCTACCTGGATACACGCATCACATTGCAAGAAACAACCCGAGAAAACAACATGATGAAATATCTACTTACATATTTTTTGTTGAAGATTGTTGTTTTACAAATATATGCATGGACTCCTGGTATTAATGTACTTGAGGTAGAAGAAACAATGACTTTTGAATGGAGTATAGATGATCCTAAAGTAGCAAATGTATCAGGATATGAGATAAATAAGGATTACACTGTGGGTAATTATACTGTTGAAGGACATAGGCGACCGTTTCATGTAGATGTAGGTATAGCATGGATACAGGCAGACCCCCTCTCAGAAGTAACCGTAACTTTCCAGTGGAATGATAATATGGGTTTCCCCTTTAACAATAGTAAGAACCATAGGTGTCATAAAATATCCCTTTCACAGACATGGAAACAAGCCCGGGAACGGGTAGTGGGACAAATGTACCAAATATTAACAGTCATGGCAGAAGGAGGGAATATAACCGAAGGGATGTTTAATCTGACAGATATTACCGTTAATCAATCCAGTACTTTCCTCTGTGCATCTTGGTGGAGGGAAGAGAGAAATGATGGGTGGTATTGGAGTGCAGAGGCCTATGGGTTTCACATATAAATGGAGGAAGAAGTAACGCCAACAATTGAATCTTCCATATTAACACCCGTACCAAACACTTGCATAAATGTATCAACATCACAACAGAAAACAAAAATAAAATTCAATATCACCTTTCCCCCGATACCGGAGTGTAGGTATAAACGAGAATGGTACGACACACTATTGGGACTGACAGGTACAGGGATGGGAATTTTAAACTCGGTAGAGATAGAAGAAATGAACAACAGATGGAAGCATGCAGGGGGACACATAGCTGACAGCTTGGCTATCACAAGCAAATGGTTACCCACCACTTTTGAAACCCAATTGCAAGGAATACCCCTATTACAATTTTTCGGAGGGTTAATAAATCACACGATAGGAGCAGAGCTCCAGCTGTGGAATCAAAATCAACAGTTTGTAAATTTCACACAGTGCTCTTTTAACCTCTTATCCTATCATATACAAATAAATAGGGCCAGGACTGAACTACAGTTGGGAAATTATCATACCTGGATGAAATATTTTAAGGGTTTAACTGACGATGGTGTATGGTTCCAAGTAAAAGGGAATAAGATAGAATGTGAGGAGAAATGGTGTGTAGGAAGGTTCGAAGCATACCGGGTAGCAGATGTAATGGAAATGTGTAAAATAGTGGTCATGCCACTAGTAATTAGAAGTAATAAGACGAGTTTTGGTATCCAGAAATATATGGGAAATATGTAGATAAAAGAAACAGAACCCATGATTTAACTCTATGTGAAGGAACTAATAAGGGAATGGTATGTGGCAGAAGTTCCCCAGTATATGAACCTTGCTTGTTAAAATACCAAACTAGCATATGCAAAATGCAAAGAACACCGATAAATGTGAACAATAGATTCATAGAAATAGGACCCCAGCATATTTGTATCATTACTAATGATAACCGCACCATGTCAGCATTAAATAAATCGGCGCCGTTTGCGGGATGTATAAAAAAGATTAAAATATTACAATGGGGTAACGACACCTATCTTTTTGAACCAGATGCCGATAAGATATTCTCTTCAGTCTATGAGGTACATAATCTCACTGACACTACACCCTTTATAATTTCTTTAGACCCACTAAAACAGGTTTTGGAACAATCAGAGTTGTTAAGACAACACATAGAAACACTAGAACATACCCTACAGAATAACCTTGTATCCGCAATTATTGACAAAGGTAGACTAGTACATCTTTCCTCACAGATACAACAGGATACTGCACCACATTGGTGGGATATATTTAGTGGAATGTCTTCTACAGCAACCAATACCTTTCACTGGTTGTTAAGTCCAATGGTAATTATTATTCTAATATTAATATCACTTACAATCACGAATATATGTGTATACAGGAAAATAAATAGGAAAATTAGGAGAATAGACAGGGCATACCGATAAATGTGTATTGACATCACCCTACTCCTATAAAACTCCTCTTCTTGAATTTTAAGATGTTGGTAATACCTAGGGGGATGGGTTCTACCCCTCTGACAACTCGCGGTCAGGGAAAGGACTCTGGGGAAAAACTGACTAGAACTTATTCATGAGGACCCAGGGGGAAGGAGAGGATGATGTCAAAGGGGGAAATTGATAAGGTCAGGGATTTAATTTAGAGTTCTCACTTAATATGATGCCTACATGTAAATCTGTTTTGAATGTAACTTTTTGGCTGTTGAACTCAATTGAAGCTGCTTTTGTTTTCTTGTAACTGTATTGCCATGGTGTTGAAGCTTGTGTTCGTAGCCCAGGTGACTCCTGTTGTTGTTTACCCTTGCCCTGTGTGGGGGGGCTGTGATGATGCTATTGTTTGTATAATTGCCTATAAAAGGCCTTTGAAAGAAGTAAAGAGCGGCAGTCCATTATGCTGAGAACTTTGATACAGACATACCTGACTCTGTGTCTTAATTCCTATAAGAAGCAATAATTTGACAAAGCAATATAAACTATAAGCAACTTATTTAAAAGTTGAATCTAACATTTGGCGCCCGAACAACAGGGACCCACCAAGTTGCTACAAGAGGTGGTTGAGCTACGCTGACAGAACCAAAGGACAGGCATTCCGGGAACCACAGATCAAAAAACCTGGCCAGGTAAGAAAAAGCTTTATTTTTCTTATATTCTGTGCTCCCCTGATTTGTGCCTATCCGTTCTGTCAGTTACGGTTCTCCTGGTTTTAAAACACCAGCCTCTGTAGTGGTGAGTCTAGAATTACTGCATATTTTAGTTTATATTGCTGGAATTATTTGTTTGTTTTGTTATCTGTGTTTGTCTTGTCTGTCTTGTTGAGAAAGTGAATGAGCCTTGTCAAGGATGGTATGAGTTAGAAGGGGATTGCCGAACTAAGCAACGGAATGCGCCTTACCTCACATGATTGGGAACTTGAGGGCTTGTGAGCTTGGGGGTCTGACGCTTATGCTTAACCTCACATCTAACTCATAAACCATAGACGGGTTGAGAGTATAAGCCCTGTGTGCTCCATAAAGCAGGGATAAGAGTGTATGAGAGGGATTCCCAGTTATGAAGCCCATAAAAAGCTCTGGTGCAACCAATTACCTTCAGAAGTCACATAATTAGTGAAATGATGTCCACCTGTATGCAATCTAAGGGTCACATGATCTGTCATTACATACGCACACCTTTTTGAAAGGCCCCAGAGGCTGCAACACCTAAGGAAGAGGCACCACTAACCAAACACTGCCTAGAAGACCAAGGAACTCCCCAAACAAGTAAGGGACAATGTTGTTGAGAAGTACAAGTCAGGGTTAGGTTATAAAAAAATATCCAAATCTCTGATGATCCATAGGAGCACCATCAAATCTATCATAACCAAATGGAAAGAACATGGCACAACAGCAAACCTGCCAAGAGACGGCCGCACACCAAAACTCACGGACCGGGCAAGGAGGGCATTAATCAGAGAGGCAGCACAGAGACCTAAGGTAACCTTGGAGTAGCTGCAGAGTTCCACAGCAGAGACTGGAGTATCTGTACATAGGACGACAATAAGCCGTACGCTCCATAGAGTTGGGCTTTATGGCAGAGTGGCCAGAAGAAAGCCATTACTTTCAGCAAAAAAAAAAATGGCACGTTTTGAGTTTGCAAAAAGGCATTTGGGAGACTCCCAAAATGTATGAAGGAAGGTGCTCTGGTCTGATGAGACTAAAATTGAACTTTTTTGCCATCAAAGAAAATGCTGTCTGGCGCAAACCCAACACATCACATCACCCAAAGAACACCATCCCCACAGTGAAACATGGTGGTGGCAGCATCATGCTGTGGGGATGTTTTTCAGCAATCGGGACTGGGAAACTGGTCGGTGTTGAGGGAAAGATGGATGGTGCTAAATACAGGGATATTCTTGAGCAAAACCTGTACCACTCTATATGTGATTTGAGGCTAGGATGGAGGTTCACCTTCCAGCAGGACAATGACCCCAAACACACTGCTAAAGCAACACTTGAGTGGTTTAAGGGGAAACATGTAAATGTGTTGGAATGGCTTAGTCAAAGCCCAGACCTCAATCCAATAGAAAATCTGTGGTCAGGCTTAAAGATTGTTGTTCACAAGCGCAAACCATCCAACTTGAAGGAGCTGGAGCAGTTTTGCAAGGAGGAATGAGCAAAAATCACAGTGGTAAGATGTGGCAAGCTCATAGAGACTTATCCAAAGTGACTTGGAGCTGTGATAGCCACAAAAGGTGGCTCTACAAAGTATTGACTTTAGGGGGGTGAATAGTTATGCACATTGACGTTTTCTGTTATTTTGTCCTATTTGTTGTTGGCTGCCTCTCCTGCGCACGCCTACACACTGAAGCCATATGAAGGTAAGCCACTGAAGGTATGTATAGCGATTTTTGCTTTACAGGCTTAGATAGAGTAGTCTTAGAATGTGGCTGCCAGTAGATTTAGAGTTACTTTTTATTCCCTGAACTTCTACTTTAACCGCTTCCTGCCTGCGCTATAGCTGAAAGACGGCTACAGTGTGTGCTTACAATGCCAGGAGGGCGTACACGCACATTCTCCTGTGATCACTGACCACAGGCCCAGCTCTAATTGATGTTGGAATGATGTTTTGCTCCACTCAGGACAACCAGCCCAACATATCTTATGAGTGTACAGTTTTTCGGCAGACAGACCTTTCTTCATGGACATTTGGAAGAAAAGTGTAGAGCAGTGTTTCCCAAAGTCTGTCCCCAAGTACTCCCAACAGGTCATGTTTTCACGATTTAATAAAAAAATTGAAATTTCAACAGTTTGTATTTATGACAGCTCTTTTACCTAAGGGAAATTCCCAAAACAAGGCTTGTTTGTGGGTAATTGAGTACTGATTGGGAACCACTGGAGTAGAGGACGTAGATATGTAGCAATGTGGACTACAGTCATATTATTGTGCAATTCCCCATCATTCTTCACCTATAGACATATTCCTCTAGTGATGCGCGCCAGTGACTGTCATCATATCTGTGAGCCCAACCAAAAGGATTGTGGGACTAGTAGTCTCTCAGACCGGCGATTCCATTGTGTGACATCACATCTGGACTACACATCCCAGGGATCCTTGCTACAACCCGAGGAGACTCCTGGGAGGAACTATAAAAGTCAGGAGGTTCGCCCTGCGCTCTCTTCTTCCTGGGCCTTGTGGTGCGCACATCTCTCTGTACAGGGAGAAAGGCTGCGGCCTACCAAGTGGTGATCGAGGGATTCCAACCCGGCCCCGGAGGGCCTAACCCTGCCTGCTGTTCGTCCGACATCCAGCAGATCTACACTACGGTCACCTGCATCCAGCTTGCTGTGGGTCATCGCTGATCGCTTCACTGAAAGACGTCTCTTCCCGGGTTGCTGTCTGAAAGGCGGTAGCTGATCTGGTTGTTGGTGAGAAGGCAATTGCCCATCTTTTGAAATCCTTCCCTGCTACTTTATCTGACACCTTGGCAACACTTTACTGCAATACTGTTTGGAACAATGTACATAGACACCTTTACTTACAACAACTTCAAAGAGTATCACTAGCCTGTTAAAGCCTATCGGCTTATTATCACATCACTGTGCCCTATTGGATACAATTTAATGAGCTCCAACTGCCGGTGAAGACTATCAGGGCTGCATCTTGGACACTGCTGTTATTACCATTTGAAGGGCCCTATTCTATCGCTATTGTGTCTGATCTCTCATTAGGATGTAAAGGTTGAATAGGCCAGCCTGGGGTTCCCCTTTAGTGTGTGACTGCCTGCCCCGATAGCTAACCTTTTACTGTCCTTACAGGTTATGCTCCAGGTGGTATTTCATTATACATATATGCAATGTGCTGTCTTGTAGGGAAATTGTTCTCCTGAGTCTGGGCTGTTATCCAGAACTTGGTTGACAAATTACCCTGCTTTGTGTATCAATATCATATTACCTATTTAAGTAAAAGCTTAGATAATATAAACATATTTGACTTGTTTGACGTGTTATTTAAAGGTGTTGTGGAAGATGTCTGAGCCCAGAGTGTCACGTCAGTTGGAATGTTCACAGGGTCATGGTGATGCAGAAGAACAGGTATATACGAGCAGTCCCCAAGGGTTCTACAGATAAATGCAACTCAACTGCATGTGCAGGCCAGTCAAGTTCCTCCACCCCAAACTCACTCATCCACACTACAAGGCATCCAGAAAGTATTCACAGTGCTTCACTTTTTCCACATTTTGTTATGTTACAGCCTTATTCCACAATGGATTAAATCCATTCTTTTCCTAAAAATTCTACAAACAATCCCCCATAATGACAATGTGAAAGAGGTTTGTTTGAAATCTTGGCAAATTAATAAAAATTTGTCCATTCATCTTCAGTGCAGCTGAGGCTATAGAGAAAGGGACTGGGGAATATGTGTCCTCAGTCCCTTTCCCTGTCTCAAAGGGAGGATGTGAGGGGTCTGTTAAGACCCTTGATATCTCACCAAAGCCACCCCCCAACAGGGCTAATAAAAAAATAAATAATAATAATAATAGAAAAAAATAATTGTAATAAATAAATATTGAAAAGGTTAAAATTGTAAAAATAAAATAAAAACACACTTACCCCCCACCCCCAAAGAAGGCATTGTAAAAAATAAATAAATAACAAAAAAAATGGTAAAAAATTATTAAAAAAATAAATTGTAAAACATAAAATTGTAAAAAAAAACAAAAAACGACTGACCACGTGTCATTAGTGCTGCATATTAATGTCACTGTCACATGACATTAAGCCCGGTTTCACACATGTGCGGTGCAAATTGAAGCTCAGGTTTCACTGGGGAGATAAAAATCTCCTGTTCAGAGGACAATATACATTTTTTTCAACCCCTCACCGCATGCATTCCCGGATAGACTACTTCTTTGTCAACAATGCCACTCTACGCGCCACAAAGACAGCTCAGATTTTACCTATCTCCTGGTCTGATCATGCTTCTGTTATTGTGTCCCTAGATATAGGTAACCCTACCTGTAAGCCATGCAACTGGCAATTAAATAATTTCCTCCTTCAACATACCCCATCTAAATTGGAATTAGAATCAACACTGCAGCATTACTTTTTAGAAAATGACACTTCTGATATAACCCTCTCCACCCTCTGGGAGGCGCACAAGGCAGTCCTCAGGGGGCGGTGTATTGCGCTCTCCTCGGCCATGAAGAAAAATGCAATAGCATTTAAAATTCGAGCTGAGAGAGATCTTAGATCCCTAGAACTCCAATTACAAACCTCGCCATCCATACATCTCCTTAAAAAAGTTGTCTGTTTGCGTACCACCCTCCGAGATCTAGCAATGGGACATATAGAGAAAGCACTCCTTCGGTTAAAACAAACTTATTATGATAAAGGCAACAAAGCCCATTCCCTCCTGGCACGCAAGCTGTCGGAACGCTCTCACATGTCCACCCCCCAACAAATTAAGGATAGACAGGGAGCGATCTTAACACACCCTCAAGATATAGCTCGGGCTTTTAGTGAATTCTACACAACCCTGTATAATGACCCTGAGATCCCCCAGGATTCTCTTCCTCCTGATCTGACCACTCGCATGCAACAATATTTAGAGGACAGCGGACTTCCCAAACTGCAGGGGTCAGACCTACTTTCCCTCAATGCCCCATCACAGAAGAAGAGCTGACAGCCACCATTAAAATCTTAAAAACGTTCCCCAGACGATGATATTTGTGGTGAAACGTACGTCGGGAGGTTGACGCTCTGACGTCATCGCCGTTTTCAGTGTGGACGGGTGCTTGCTATGCCGGCCGGCTGTTTGCCGTATTTTTACATACTCATGTGAGTTTTCTACCTTTATCTATTAAATCGTTTTTATCAGTATTACACTATGGCCAGTTCCTTTTTATTTACATGCTTGTGAGATGTCATTTTGGAGTCTCTGCTGTATCCCCCGGTTCCTGCGGAAAGCAGTCCAGAACGCCAATGGATCTCTCATACTGCTATTGAACATAAGCTGTGGTTGGCTTGCCTTGCGGTAAGCGCATTATTTGCCTGGTGGTGGTTCATGTAGTGTGGTGTGGTTAACTGATACTGAACACAAGCTGTTGTTGGCTTGCCTTGTGGTAAGCGCAATATTTGCACGGAGTGTGGTGTCTCATCTTCACTACGGAGTTTGCTAGTGTTCACTCTAAGTTCCCTTTTTTTGTCACTCCTATTTTTTACACCATTGACTCCGGTTGGATTCACCCAAGGGGTCTTTCTTGGACTGATTTCAGATCATTACTTCACATTTTTATTTTTCTGTTACTGTATATGGACACTTATTTTTATTCACAAATATTACATATGGACACTCATGTTTGATTCATACATACATGTGTTGACCCATGTACTTTTCATAATTTAATTTCTAATATTTTTCAACATTTTTGTATTTATATATGCTCTCCCTCACGGAAGTCTTTGAGATTGCTTCACGTGTTTCACTTATATTTAGCGCGGTTATTTCTTTTTTATTAACCATTAAAATCTTGCCTTCACATAAGTCTCCCGGCCCAGATGGCCTCCCGTATGAATATTACATGACATTTCTCCTGATTCTCTTACCCCATATGTGTAAGCTGTTTAATGCCTTCTTCCAGAAAACTACTATTCCCTCGGACATGCAGAGGTCATTCCTCACGTTGATCCCCAAACCTGACAAAGATCCTTCACTATGTGCCAGTTACAGGCCAATCGCGCTCCTAAACTCTGATTTAAAAATTTTTACTAAGCTCCTTTCGATGCGATTGAACCTGATACTCCCTTCTTTAATACACAAGGATCAGGTGGGCTTTGTCCCCCTGCGTCAGGCGGGGGATAACACGAGACGGATTATTGACCTTATAGACGTGGCGAACAGGGACAAGCTGGAAGCGTTAGTTCTAGGACTGGATGTAGAAAAGGCTTTTGACCTCCTTGGTTGGCCTTTCCTGTTCGCCACTTTGAACTGCATGGGATTTCGGGGCCCTTTTCTGCAGGCCATTAGACACCTATACACTAATCCCACATCTCAGGTCAAGACCCCTTTTACCCTGTCGCCTGCATTCCCGATCGTGAATGGGACCCGCAGGGGTGTCCGCTCTCCCCGCTTTTGTTTGCGCTATGTGTAGAGCCTCTGGCGGCGTCCATTCAAAGAAACCCAAATATACATGGGATCCTGGTGAGGGGAAGGGAATTTAAGCTAGCACTGTTTGCAGATGATATTATACTCACCCTGACCCAGCCTAGGATCTCTCTCCCTAACCTGCATGCTGAACTCGACCTTTATCGATCTCTCTCGGGCTATAAAATAAACGCAGCCAAATCTGAAGTGTTACCTATTAACGTCCCAACATCAGAGACCCAGCATCTACAGCAATGCTTCCCATACCACTGGAAGACAACATCCCTGAAATATCTAGGAGTACAGATTACTCCCTCTTACTCTACCCTATATCGAGCCAATTATCCCCTCCTCTTCAGATCTATAAGGGATCTCCTGCAAAAATGGAAGGCCCACCATATCTCCCTTCTAGGGAGGGTGGCCTCTGTTAAAATGACCATCCTACCGAAGCTCTTTTATCTCTTCCAAACACTTCCCATCCCAATACCACATGCGGAACTGCAGAAACTCCAGGCAGATTTAATTTGTTTTGTTTGGAAGGGTGGGTTGTCATTTCCTAACCTACATAAATACTACTAAGCTACTCAATTGCGGGCCCTGGCCTCCTGGTTTCCCCAACGTTCTTACAACAGATGGACAGAAGTTGAAAAAATATGGATGGCACCTGCCCACCCAAATAGTATGCTCTGGAATGCAAGGGTGGAGGTGGACTCAGCCCAGCTTTTGGGTCCCATGCTCCACCTCAGATCACTCTGGTGTAAACTATCTCGAATTCATAAGCTATGTTCAGAGAGGTCACTCCTCACGTCTTTTCTATATAACCCCAGAATGCCTGCAGGCCTTACACATCAGATGTCTTTCCCGTGGGCGACAAGGAACTTGTTCCACTATGGTCACCTGGTGCATTCCTGTACGCGTAGATTGCTATCATTTACAGATCTTCAAAAAAAATTTGACCTACCCCGGCATGTATTCTATGGGTACCTGAAGATTAGACATTATGCTCAATCATTTGCTCCGAACGTACAATTTTCGGCTCCTACTCCATTTGAGTGTTTGATGTTGGAAGGTTCAGCAAGACGAGGGTTCATTTCAGACATTTATCGAGTACTAAATTCTCATTGCTTCACAACCCAGGGTAAACATGCATATATGCTCCGATGGGAGAGAGCATTGGGGGAGGAAATTCCAGAAACTACTTGGCGGACAATCTGGTCTCAGGCAGCTAAGAGTTCCCTTTGTACACTTTATAAGGAGAACGCTTATAAAATTCTGTTTTTTGGTACCTGATGCCAGATGTTCTCCGCGCTATTTACACCACTAGCTCGGATAGATGTTGGAGGTGTATGAGAGACAGAGGGACCTTATACCATATCTATTGGACATGTCCTAAAATAGCCCCCTTCTGGACCGAGACGCAACTACCATTGAACCGTCTGTTAGGCGTGCAGGTGCCCATGGATCCGAGGTTGTTTCTTCTTGGAGAGTCTGGGCTACAAATATGTCGGCACTCCAGGAAACTGCTTCGACATGTCCTTACAGCCGCCAGATGTATTATTGCCCTGCACTGGAAAAGACGAGACCCTCCCACTCAAACGGACCTATACACCAGAATAAAAGATATAGAGCTGATGGAAAAAATGACGGCTAGACTACAAGATAGATTGGAGGCACATGATAAAATCTGGGAAGAGTGGCATAGACGTGAAGACCCGCCCTGAGCCGATGGTAGAGCCTCCCCTCCACCTCTCCACTACCCTACCCCTCTTTTCTTCTTTCCTCTTCTGTTCTTTTTTCCTCCTCTTCTCCTTGGACTATGTTCAGGTCAAAACTGAGACCTGCTTGTTGACCACTAAGTGTTACCTGGAATTTACTATGAAGCTACTGTACTTGGCTGCTCTTCTTTTGATGCTTAATACTTATCAGCAAGGCCATTGGCCAGTTGTAACCAGTGTATTACAGTCTCATTGTCTTTTGTACTTATCTACGTAAAAAAGTATCGATAATCGGTATCGGCGAGTACTTGAAAAAAAGCATTGGTACTTGTACTCAGTCTTAAAAAAGTGGTATCGGAAACAACCCTAATAGTTACATCAGGAGATCACTGGAGTAGTGGTGTCGCCTACATTGACTTCCAGCTTCTCGGTATGGTATATGCATAGTTATGTTGATCCAAGCTGGACCAATGTAACTATGTTGAAAAATGCCACAACTGGAATTCTTCTTCAGCTCTGATTCACACTGGTGCAATTTGACATGTCAAATCGGTGGCAATTGCCGGAAATGGCACCGTCCTAATCGATGTGACGCCGCACCGATTTCAAAAACTAGTTTCTGAGCTACTTTTTGCCATTTCAGCTTGCGATTTCCATTGACACCTGTGCAGAAACCCGCACAGATGTCTGTGAAATTGGCGCTAAAAACGGGACTGACAGGTGGGAGTGAACTCGCACGGCTTCATTCCTGCAGCTCAGTGTGAACCTGGGCTTAAAGATTTGCCGACCCTGACAATTGAGAGAGTGACCAGTTGCGTGCCTTGAGGGAGGTGAAATCTTAATTGCTTATCACATCACCAGAAAATACAAATAACACAACTGTCCTATTTGTAAAGTTTATGCTAATGCTATCATTTAGGCAGCGATCCCCCCAGAGTTTCTTTTTGATTAGCAGGAGGCCAAAGCAGGCCTATCCTTTAAGGGGTTAAGAAAGAGAACAAAGTGTATTTTACGGATTTGGTTTGTTACTTGTCTGGTTTGACAACACAAAGTTTCTAAGGAAGAACAGTTACCACGCATTCACTGATGTGACAGCAGACCTCCCGCATACTGCAGGAAGAGATCGGAGGCTGCAGTAGTAATGTAAGTGAATGTTAAATAATATAAATGCTCTTTCTGTGTTCTAGTAATCGTTGAAAGTGCTATAATGACACAGGACATTGTAAAACTTTTTTTAGTCTTTAGGCCTTAAGCATAGCTCCCAACTGTCCCTGATTTCGAGGGACTGTCCCTGATTTGGAGCAACGTCCCTCTGTCCCTCATTCCTCCTCATTTGTCCCTCATTTTGGTCTGATCTATATAGATGTATATAAAATGCACTTTTTATCTATCAAAAAGAGTTTTCCAGCGCTAAACCTTTTCATCTGATTACTAAATTGCTGCATTTGTAAATTTCAAAAGCCAATATAAAGGAATAGTAGTGGTAAAAAAAGCACTTGCGGGTTTAACCAATCTTGTTTTTTTTGTACAATTCTCCTTTAAGGGGGCGTGGCAAGGGGTGTGTCCTATGCCTGCATACTTTTGCTGATAGGTGTCCCTCCTTCCCATCTGAAAAAAGTTGGGAGGTATGCCTTAAGTCCCTTTTAAATGCATAAGGCCCTTTTAATGATCACCTAGCTAGCCTATGGATTCTTGCCAAGTTTCTGACTGTGAACTCAAAACATTTGAGATGCAAACCAAGGGTAAGAGCATAGATCAGAAAGGGTTAAAGGGATTAGCTCCCTGTCCGTCCACTGATAACTGGTATTTGCATACCCCCAACTTTAAACTGTGAAAATAAATTAGGGACACATTAATGCAAAAACAACCCGTGGCACGCACAATGTGCCGCAGCAAATACTTGGCATGACTACATTGTGTTGAATGTTGGGCATGGTTTAAAGAGATATGCCCTGCTTCTGTGGATAATGCCCTAGTGCCAGGGGGAATCGAGAACAACCCACCATCAGTAGGATGGAAAAACGCCTTGGCCTCCATGGGATGGACAAATGCCCCAGTGTGAGCAGAAGAGGAATTTGTATCCACGTTAGTTGGTGGAAATGGCCCACTGACCCTGGTCAGTGTGTGTTAAAGAAAGACCAAGTCACTAGTTGAGGTGGTTAAATGGTGAATATATACAGTGAGGGTAGAAGACTTCCCTACTCACCTGCAGGGGCGCAAACACTGATTAGAGGTCTGTCCTTTTACAGGCACCGTTCCAGTACCCAGCATTGGGACATGGGGTGGTTCTGCAGGACCCTGGGAATAATGTCAGTCCCGTAGAAGCTTGAACAATTGGGAGTTGTCAGTATCTGATAGATGTAAGAAACAATACTAAAAACACTCCCAACAAAAAGAGTCCTTTATAATATTGGTTCAAATATTAGAGAATGACAAGCTTCCATATAATGTTCATATATGAGACAATGGTGCAGAGAACGTCAATTGTGACTTGTGCTGTAATTGATCATAAACCAACCACCATCCACCAGACACTTCACCACGTGATGGAATCTCCCCTTTGGGGGGTACACTCACCAAATGTACGGATGTATTGCGCCTTTAGTCAAAACTGATTCTCCGCCGCTCCACCAGAACTTCCACCATACTTTAGTCACACTGTGCAAGGCTCCAGTATAGTCATGTGAAAAAAACGAATTGTCCACAAAGTGTAACATAGTGTAATGAAACCCATAAACCCACTTACAAGTTACTAAAAACAAGTAATATATAGCAGTTTACCAATCAATAAAGTGATTGTAAAGCTATTTTTTTTAATAACAAACATGTTATACTTACCTGCTCTGTGTAATGGTTTTGCACAGAGGAGCCTCAATCCTCCTCTTCTGGGGTCCCCATCTGGCACCCTGTGCAGCTTCCTATGGTGACATCCAAGCGTGGTCAATCCTGATGGGGGGGGGGGGGGTCTGATATTAGAAGGTTTATTACCTTAATGCAGAACTTCCTTGCTTGTAGCGGAACTCCACTGCATCTGAGCACCAAAAGCCAAGGATGTTCTTTAATTAATTTTTAATATTCAAAGCAAACTTCCATCCATTCATGTCTCCATGCTTTATTTTGCTTAGAAATCACTTTGAAACACACCCCCACTATTTCTGGCCATGGCCATCTTGAGTAAGGGCAAATGATTCATGTAGCATTTACTACCTGGAATCCATCCGCCCTTAGCTCAGCCATGCAGACAGGAGAAACTCCCCACCCGCTCCTGAAGACTCCTGAGATGTATGACATCATTTGCCTAGGCAAGAAACCAGGAAGTAACTGAAGAAATGTAAAAAAAAAAGTTCAAAACAAGTAAATCTAACATTCTTTTCTATCTATTTACTAGTTCTAGCGGCATACGGATTAAAAATACTCAATGTTGATTGGGAGAGTGAACTTCCACTTTAACCTCTTGCCCACCAGCCTCCGTCATTTTACAGCGGCAGGTCGGCACGATCCCGCGAACCGTCGTAGCTATACGTCGGCTCGCGGGATCGGGATAGCAGGCGTGCGCCCACTGCACAGCGCGGGTGCCGATGCTCGTGGCCAACGGTCGCGATGACTGCTGGCCACAAGCGATCGCGAGCAGGAGAGACAGAACAGGGACCAGTGTGTGTAAACACACACTTACCTGTTCTGTTCTGAGAGGAGTGACAGATCGTGTGTTCCTATTAGCTAGGAACTTCGATCCGTCACTTCCTCTAGTCAGTCCCCTCCCCCTTCAGTTAGAAACACTAACTAGGGAACACATTTAACCCCTTGATCGCCCCCTAGTGTTAACCCCTTCCCTGCCAATGTCATTTTTACATTGATCAGTGCATTTTTATAGCACTGATCAATGTAATAATGTCACTTGTCCCCAAAAAGTGTCATTTGGGGTCAGATTTGTCCGCTGCAATATTGCAGTCCCGCTAAAAATCGCAGATGGCCGCCATTACTAGTAAAAACAATAAAAATAAATAAAAGTCCCTAAATCTATCCCATAGTTTGTAGACGCCTTAACTTTTGCGCAAACCAATCAATATACGCCCATTGCAATTTTTTTTACCAAAAATATGTAGAAGAATATATATCGGCCCAAACTGATGAATAAATGTGTTTTTTTATTTTATTTTTTGGATATGTATTATAGCAAAAAGTATAAAAAAATAGTTTTGTTTTTTTTCAAAATTGTCGCTCTTCGTTTATAGAGCAAAAAATAATGTCAATTTTGTTTGGGTACAATGTCGCACGACCGCGCAAATGTCAGCTAAAGCGGCGCAGTGCCTAGGGTTGCCACCTTTTGCGGGATTCACCCGGACAGTTCGGGTTTGGAATCCTGTGTCCGGGTTTCAGACTGCCTGAAACCCGGGCACATTATTCAGACTGGACTATGGCTTCCCAGCAGGGTTGCTGGCTGCAGTTGTCTAAGCTGAGAGTGTTTGTTACACTTTCTATCACACTGCCCAAAGCCAACACTAACAATCCCCCCCACATACAGATGGGAAAAGAGAGAGGGCTCGATCTGCTCCTCTTCCTCCCACCCCTACCCCTCTGTGTCTGCCCACACTCCAATCCCTGGTGCTGTGCCTCAGAAAAGGGAAGTGGGGGGCCGGAAATTTGAAGTCCAGCAGCCTCAGATACATCTGGATGAGAGGTGCTGACTGTCAAGGAGTGAGTGAGCTCACCATCCATCCCTGTCTGTGACTGAAGTCTCCCAACTCCCCCTTTCTCTCTCCTCCCTCTAAGTGAGTACGCTAAGGTATATCAGGGTTCTCAGAGCACCCCTTATATCACAGTTCCCCTTTACACCGGAGGCCACAGTGTTCCCCCTTACATCAGAGTCCTCTCTGTACATCAGAGCATCCCTTACATTAGAGTCCCCAGAGTTCTCCTATACATCAGAGTCTGCAGAGTCCCGCCTTACAGTGAAAGGGAACTATGTGAGTTCAGATGTAAAAGTGGAACTCTGCGGATTTAGATGTAAAGGGGGAACTCTGTGGACTCTGATGTAAAGGGGGACTCTTGTGATTAACTTCATATGATTAGAAATGTTATTTAATAGCGCTTTTATACCCGGAAGAACATTACTATGCATTGGAAAAAGCCTACGATGCCTTCTTTGACTGGATGGAAACGTCTCATAAACGAGAGTCTTCCACTATACAAAGATACATATATAAATAGAGAAATAGACAAAATTTGGCGTGCATGTCTGGCTGAACCTACTACGGCTTGAAGGCCGAGAGAAGAGGATACCGAATAAGCTATACATGTAAACATATATTCATATGTGCCTAAATATGTAAACAGAGGAAGTGTGCCTGAACAGCCAATAGCTGACTCCGAAAGTAGAATGAGACATCAGTAATCATAGCTACCTAGCAGCACACCAAGTAAGCATACATAGGGGTTAGTTACTAAAGGCAAATCAACTTTGCACTACAAGTGCACTGAAAGTGCAGTCGCTGTAGATCTGATGCGGACATGCAAGGAAAATAAAAAACAACATTTTAGTTTGCACATGATTGGATAATAAAATCAGCAGAGCTTCCCCTCATTTCAGATCTACCCCTCAGATTTACAGCGACTGCACTTCCAAGTGCAATTTCAAGTGCACTTTGCACTTGCAGTGCAAAGTGGATTTGCCTTTTGTAAATAACCCTCATAGAGACATAAACGATCTAACAACATGTTAACCTTGCAGATAATTGCTAAGCACTAAGGCTCCATTCACACTAATGCGTTTTTTGATGCATTTTGCATTTTGCAGAAATGCGTGGGATTTTTTTAACATGGGTTCCTATGGAACATGTTCACATCAATGCATTTTTGTACCTCTGAGTTTTTAGAAAGGGTCAGGGACTTTTTTTCATGCAAAAGGCAGCGTTTTGCATGTAATAGAATTTAATGGACCAGCATCAAAAACGCAAGTACAGCGTTTTTACAGCGTTTTGACGCGTTTTTTTTTTTTTTTACACTGTATACAGTATAAAAAAAAAACTGTAAAAAAAAAACAAAAACGCTGTAAAAACTGTAAAAACGCTGTTCAAAAATGCGGCAAGCCCCACAAAAAACACTGCAGAAACGCTCAAAAGCAACATGCATGGATGTGAATCGAGCCTGAATGGTTGATGTTTATGTATGATCTTTTGTTTATCTTTTGTTTTTCTTTGTCTGTCTGTTCGAAAATACAATAAGGCCCCTTTCACACTGAGGCGGTTTGCAGGCGCTATTGCGCTAATAATAGCGCCTGCAAACCGACCCGAAACAGCTGCTGCTGTGTCTCCAGTGTGAAAGCCCCGAGGGCTGTCACACTGGAGCGGTGCGCTAGCAGGACGGGAAAAAAAGTCCTGCTAGCAGCATCTTCGGAGCGGTGAAGGAGCGGAGTGTATACCGCTCCTTCACCGCTCCTGCCCATTGAAATCAATGGGACGGCGCGGCTATACCGCCGGCAAAGCTTTGCGGTGGTTTTTAACCCTTTCTCGGCCGCTAGCGGGGGGTAAAATCGCACCGCTAGCGGCCGAATACCGACGGTAAAGCGCCGCTTACAATAGCTGCGTTTTACCCCTGACGCCACCCCAGTGTGAAAGGGCCCTAAAAAAGATTTGCAAAAAAAGAAAAAAAAAGTTATGTAATGCATAGTTTATCTATGCATACTATGAAAAAAAATTGCTGTGCGACGCTGAAGTGTTCGGGTTTCACTTGAAAAAAAGGTGGCAACCCTAGCAGTGCCTTTTCGCAAAAAATAGCCTTGTCATTAAGGGGGCAAATCCTTCCGGTCCTGAAGTGGTTAATTTCTCTTTTTTTTTTTAGTGAAATAAACAGCACATTTAAAAATCTCATCACTATACAAAAATGTTAAAATTATGCCTTTTTTTCTTTGCAAACAGAGGTACACCATATAATACTAATCCATTGTTTCCTATGTGATGATTTATTGTCAGCGGTATGACAAATGAGGATCTGACCCACCCGCAGTGCCCATTTCACACATCAGAACTTCAAGATGTTATCTTCAGCCTCACAAGGAAGTCAAATGACAACAGTCACAACATGTAAGTGAAGGTTGACTCATTAGCTGCGTTCTTCAGATGTAACCCCATAGTTGCTGGCTTTCCTTTACTTCCAGTGACAATGATAAAAGGTTATTCAAAACTCACCCTGGAAAATATTCCTATTTTTGAATTCTGTTTCATTGTGAAATGCAAACTCTACTTTATTGCAGGATAGGGCTAGCTAGGCAGATTTTTCTTTTTTTCTTTTTATACGTTTTATTTCATTCTTTAGTTGTACACTTACCCTACGTTCACACCTATGTGTTTTTTACTGTGTTATGCAGTTTGCTAAAATGCACTACAGTCCATTCAAAATGGTTAACACCTATGCGTTTTTCAGCCGGTGCATTTTCAGAAAGGGTCAGGGACTTTTTTTTACCGCAGCGGATTGTGTTTTGCGTGTGATAGACTTCATTAGACCTGCACCAAAAAAGGCAAGTGTTGCGTTTTTGATGCATTTTTACATGCTTTTTGAGTTCTTTTCTTCTCTTTAATGCCGCGTACACACGATCGGACTTCTTGTCGGAAAAAGATATAATGGCTTTTCCGACGGGATTCCGCTCAAGCTTGCCTTGCATACACACGGTCACACAAAAGTTCGCTGAACTTCCCACCTTCAAGGACGCGGTGACATACAACACAATGACGAGCCGAGAAATTGAAGTTCAATACTTCCGAGCATGCGTCGAATTGTTTCAGAGCATGCGTAGTAATTTTGCGCACCGGAATTGCTACAGACGATCGCATTTTCGGATAGGAACTTTTTCCGACCGAAAAAGTGAGAACATGCTCTCAATGTTTTGCTGGCTGGAATTCGGCCAGCAAAAGTCCGATGGAGCATACACACGGTCGCATTTTCCGGCCAAAAGCTCTCATCGGTCTTTTGCTGGCCAAATTTCCGATCGTGTGTACGGGGCATTACAGTGTATAGCTGGTTGCTAAGCAGCGGGCCAGGAAGCCAGCCGCTACGTCTTTAACAACCGATGAGTCATCAGCTGTCAGCGGGCTTCCTCGCTGACAACCGAATGTAAAAACATGAATTGGCGGCAAAAAAAAAAAAAATAGGCAAAAAACCGTGTGGGGTTCCTTCTTATCCATACCAGGCCCTTAGTGTTTGATATGAATTTTTAGGGGAACCCCATGCCAAAATGTAAAAAACAAAATGGCTTGGGGCTCCCCAAAATCCATTCCAGACCCTTATCGGAGCATGCAGCCCATCAGGAAAGGGGGGGGACGAGCAAGTGCTCCCCTGCATCCTAAACCATACCAGGCCACATGGCCTTAACATGGGGGGGGGTGCTTTGGGAGTGCACCGCTCCAAAGTGATCACCTCTCCTAAGAACAGCTGTCTCCGCACTCAGGCAGGGTGCTGGCTCTGTTTGCAACAGAGATAATGGAAAAATAGAATGCTGGATAGCCGCACTCCAAAAAAGTTCACCTCTATTAAAAAAATGAATATCAAAGCATCACAGGGCAATACAGACTAACTGCACAGCTGCTGACGCGTTTCACACCAGATATGGTGCTTATTCATAGCTTTGGGGTGGGGGGCCAAAGCACCTTGTCCCCATGTTGATGGGGACAAAGGCCTCGTTCACAAGCGCAAGGTTGTGGGAGTCTGCGGGTGGGAGGCTTATCAGAAACGGGAAGCCCCCAGATCCTGGCCTCCCCCATGTGAATTAGTATGGGGTACATAGTACCCCTACCCATTCACCAAAAAAGTGAATAAAGACAGTACAAGAGTTTTTGACAATTACTATATTAAAAAATAAAAAAAACAATGTCCCTGGATGTAGATCCATCGTCAATCATGACGCCCGTCGCACCGCACCGCCAGACCCGAAATTTTTTTTAAAAAAGCTCAGTTTGCAACAAATGCTCTTGCGGTCTGCCTGCTCCGCTGTGTGACATTTCTTAAATTGGTAAGGGGCAGGGCCACCTGGCGATGTCACCTGGTGCAACAACCCCCCGTGACATCATCGACCGTTGCATGCTGCACTGCCGATGTCACAGGGGGGCACCACGCCATTTTTTTTTTTTACATTTTGGCGTGGGGTTCCCCTCCAGATCCACACCAAAGTTTTTTTCCTGATTTTTTTCTTTTTGCCGGCAGTTCTTTTTTTTACATTCAGCTGTCAGTGGGGAACCCCACTGATAGCCGATGGCTCATTGGTTGTTAAGGATGCGGCAGCCGGCTTCTTATCAACCTCCTATACACAGTATGTTTAAAGAGAAAAAAACGCAAAACGCAAAATGCATAAAAACTGCATGCAAAAAAATGCATAAAAAACACGAGTTTAACCACTTCAGCCCCCGAAGATTTGGCTGCTCAATGACCAGGCCATTTTTTTTGCGATTCGGCACTGCATCGCTTAACTGACAATTGCGTGGTCGTGTGACATAGTACCCAAACAAAACTGACGTCCTTTTTTCCCCACAATTAGAGCTTTATTTTGGTGGTATTTGATCATCTCTGCGATTTTTATTTTTTGCGCTATAAACAAAAAAAGAGCAACAATTTTGAAAAAACACAATATTTTGACATTTTTGCTATAATAAATATCGCCAATTTTTTTTTAAAAAGCTAATTTTTTTAAAAAAAGCGAATTTTTTCGTCGGCAACTGGTTAAAAACATACTGCAAAACACGCCTGAAATCCGCATCAAACGCAACCGCATAGATGTGAACCTAGCATTAACAAAGAATAGCCTGTAGGCAGGTGCAGTCTTCTTTCTCCACTGCAGGTGGCACTCTCCTGCAGTGGCACTACAGTTGGAGAGGAAGTCAGGAGGAACTAGCAGCCATCTTGGGTCATGCAGATCCTTTTTAAGGCCCTGGCTCTCAGGTTTGGTGCGTATTTGCAAGTTGGTAGAGTAGGGACAGATACCCCGCTTGGTAAGGACAGAACTAGCATTAGGGAAAGGTTACTGATGAGAAGGGTAAGCTTCAGACTCGCAACTTCTCTGGACACCTGCCTGTTTGGGCACTAGATGGCCCGGCCACATTCTTCCCCTCTCTACAGGCGCTGCCAGTTGGGCTGCATCCTGCTTTTTACACGCTGTTGGAACTGTGAGTGTTCCCAGTTGAGCTACCTTCCCACAGGGTTATTTGTGAACTGTCTCTGCATTATTTCAATACAAGTTCTTTCATTGCACTGGGACTGAGTGTGTTTTTCCGCCGCACCACGCTGCACCCCACCTACAAGCCTCCAAGGCTAAAGGAGGAAAAAGACATACAAACCTCGTGACATTGGAGTCCAAGGAGAATTAATTCTACAGCCACAATTTAACCTGGATATCTTAGTAAGGTCCGAGAATTACATATACATAAGAGGCTACAGTTTCTTCAACCACAAATAGATTTCCTGACCCCTTGTATATTTTAAGTAGGCAGAGATCCAGTAGAGTGATGCATAAGCCAGGGGTCGCCAAACTTTCTAAACAAAGGGCCAGTTTACTGTCCTTCAGACTTTAGGGGGGCCGGACTGTGGCCATTGGGAGTACAAAATGTCCCAGTATCAGTGGGAGTAAGCAATCCAGTGGGAGAAATTGCACCACATCATTGGTGTCATTAAGAGGAATTGTGCCCCATTGTTGGTGTTGTTGGAAGGAATTGTGCCCCATCATTGGTGTCTTTGGGAGGAATTGTACCCCCATCATTGGTATCATTGGTAGTAATTGTGCCCTATCGTTGGTGTCATTAGGAGGAATTGTGCCCTTCACTGGTGTAGTGCAGTTTGGCTTAAGATAAAGGACCTTATTTTTAAAAAAATGTTTACATAGGGGGTCTAGAGTGACCCCTAAAGTATAGGCGAAGCAAAGAGTGGAAGAGGGGACAGAGTGGAGAGAAAAAAAAAAAGTGGGGATGGAATGGGACAGCGGGGATAAGTGTTGGGGGAAGAACGGGGGAGACTGGGGTCCACCGGCGGGCTTAGAAGCATGTGAAGTATTACCTCTACTTTGGCAGAGCCTGAATGATCAGGGCAATTAGGTGTGAGGCACTGACAAATTTTGTAGGGGTCCTGCTGAAGTGGGTGGCCTTGCTGGCCCGGCCCCGCTCCATTCAACAAGTCAATCTAGCCTACTGGAATATTTTCGGATAAACAGCAGCTGCATCCAATCAGATGCTGTATGGGTATTTAAAATATGATTCTGCACCTGGAGATTTGGTCATTTCTACCGTATAGGGAGGATAGAGGACTCAGCTTTTTTTTTTTAATGCAGCCTGCAGCTTTAATAAGAACCATTACACATTGGTTTGTACCCTATACTTGTATGAAAAAGAAAATGATCTTTCGGCAGCTTGTTGTAAAATTTGATATGTGAGTTACACAGGTGGTTAACCTTTATACAGCCTTATTGATAATGTCGGTTATAGTGCATCTAAACCCATAGACAACTTTTATTGTACTGCAATTTACCAGAGCTTAGAAGTAGTGGCAGAATTTGTTTTTTTTTTATAGGCTTTTACTCCCTTATATTTACCTGGTGATTCTGCCAGTAACACATTTCCTGTCT
Organism: Lithobates clamitans; assembly: GCA_037952925.1. Lineage (NCBI taxonomy): Eukaryota > Metazoa > Chordata > Amphibia > Anura > Ranidae > Lithobates > Lithobates clamitans. The sequence goes on along the minus strand of JBBGZY010001720.1, from coordinate 1,680,249 downwards.
TATAGGGTGACCACGCTCACTGACTCTACTGTATCAATGGAGGAGCAGAATTGGTACCCTAATTCCCCATACACGATCAGTCTTTCCGAAAACAAAACTGTGGATTTTTGTTTGAAGGTTGTTGGCTCCAACTTGTCTTACATACACACGGTCACACAAATGTTGGCCAACAATTACGAACGTAGTGACGTACAAGATGTACATGATATCTCCATTACGAACGCTAGTTTTACAAAACCGAGCGCCTCTGTACTCAACCCAAGTGGACTGGGCGCAGAGAGTCCCAGATCTGCTGTTCACCCCCTAATGCCCCCTCTGTACTCAACCCAAGTAGACTGGGCGCAGAGAGTCCCAGATCTGCTGTTCACCCCCTAATGCCCCCTCTGTACTCAACCCAAGTGGACTGGAGGCAGAGAATCCCAGATCTGCCGATAACCCCCTAATGCCCCCTCTGTACCCAACCCAAGTGGACTCTGGACAGAGAGTTTCAGATCTGCTGATCACCCCCTAATGCCTTCTCTCTACTCAGCACAAGTGCACTCCAGACAGGGAGTTACAGATCTGCTGTTTACCCCTAATGCCCCCTCTGTACTCAACACAAGTGGATTGGGGACAGAGAGTCCCAGATCTTCTGTTCATCCCCTAATGCCTCCTCTGTACTTGACCCAAGTGCACTAGAGACAGAGAGTCCCAAATATGCTGTTCACCTTCTAATGCCATATCTATACTCAACTCAAATGGACTGGGGACAGAAAGTCCCAGATCTACTGTTCATCCCGTAGTGCCTCCTTTGTACTCAAGCCAAGTGGACTGGGGACAGAGAGTCCCAGATCTGCTGTTCACCCCCTAATGCCCCCTCTGCACTCAACCCAAGTGGACTGGGTGCAGGGAGTCCCAGATCTGCTGATAACCCCCTAATGCCCCCTCTGTAACCAACCCAAGTGGACTCTGGACAGAGAGTTTCAGATCTGCTGATCACTCCCTAATGCCTTCTCTCTACTCAGCACAAGTGCACTCTGGACAGGGAGTTACAGATCTGCTGTTCACCCCTAATGCCCCCTCTGTACTCAACAGAAGTGGACTGGGGACAGAGAGTCCCAGATCTGCTGTTCACCTTTTAATGCCCCCTCTGTACTCAACACAAGTGGATTGGGGACAGAGAGTCCCAGATCTTCTGTTCATCCCCTAATGCCTCCTCTGTACTCGACCCAAGTGCACTAGAGACAGAGAGTCCCAAATATGCTGTTCACCTTCTAATGCCCCATCTATACTCAACTCAAATGGACTGGGGACAGAGAGTCCCAGGTCTGCTATTCACCCCATAATGCCTCCTCTGTATTCAACCCAAGTGAACTGAGGACAGAGAATCCCTGATCTACTTTTCATCCCCTTATGCCCCCTGTGTACTCAACCCAAATGGACTGGGGACAGAAAGTCCCAGATCTACTGTTCATCCCCTAATGCCTCCCTTGTACTCAAGCCAAGTGGACTGTGGACAGAGAGTCCCAGATTAGGTGTTCACCCCCAATGTCCCCTCTGTACTTAACCAAAGAGGATTAGGGACAGAGAGTCCCAGATCTACTGTTTATCGCCTAATGTCCCCTCTGTACTCAACCCTAGTGAACTGGAGACAGAGGGTTCCAGACCTCCTGCTCACCCAACTACTACCAAATGGGAATTGACAACTCTGAACCCAGAATGCATTGCGAAGGTGATACTGAAATAGGCTAAAGGCTTATTCTGTTGGGTCTATTCTCCCAGTTAAAACAAATAAGCCTGTGGTGGGAGGGCTAAGATGGCTTCTGTTTAAGTGGTCAGCCTATTATTAGTTTTAGGAAGACTGACCTTTTAAAAAGAAGCAGTCATATGAAACTAGACACAACGCTGGTGACACAAAAAGTTCCTTTCATATCCTAAAAGCTGTTTTATGAGGTCTAATAAGCCCCCTGATACTTAATTCACCGGATTTTTGTATGACGCGGACTATTTATAGGATACAAAAGTTTTTTTTCACATAGATTCTGGTCCTTGCCTTTCCCCAGTACTATAAATCATTACATTTTTATTGACCTTTATGAGGCAAGGTTCCTCATTAGCTCGGGTTAAGTTGCCAAAACGTTCAGACATAGATGAGCAATGTTAATTACTCATAAGTTAATTACTTACAACAAAGGGCTCTTATAAGGACAATAATAATTACCTTTGTGGCAATCAAAAATTTTCCACACTAACGAGGAAGTGTTGAGTTTTATACCAGTGCTGTTTGGTGCTTAAGGAAATGCACCCTCGTTAGTGTTGAAAAATGATTACTCATAAGGCCTGAAAGTAGGAAGGAGAGGAAATCACAAGGGTCAGCAAAGCCACTGGTCCTCTGCCAGGTCATTGTGTACTGCCTGTAGTCCAGCTGTTCAATTCTATTGTTGTAGTCAGAGTCATTCAGACTTGTGTACCCAATGGGTACACGTCAATAGGAACGCATCAAAGACAGCAAACATAAACCAATGGGTACATATTAATGGGAACGTTATATGCATGTGGGTACATGTAGTGTACACCTAGCGGTAGATAGAAGCTCTACGTCGTAACGTCGTTTCGGGGCCTTAAAGCCACTCATCAGGAGCGATACCGAGGTGGTACCTATGGGTTGGGGAAATGGCGGTAATGAATGGTGAAAAAGTGTAGCAAGAAAATTGTAAAATATGAATACCATATTGTTGGTAGTACTGGACTCACAGTGGTGTCTGCGTGGAAGCGATGCGGCCCAAGGCGCCATGCCAACCATAGATGCCCCGTCCCGAAGCTGAGAGGGCATGGTCCGACGAGCAAGACCAACACAACGGACCCCCCAGGTGGGGTCAAGGTGTGAGAACAGATGTGAGGGTGGGGAGGTGATCACTGGGTGAAAAAAATGGGCGCTGGGTGTCTGTGTGAGAAAGACATATAAAAAAACATAAAAATTATGAAGAAAAGGAGAGAGAAAGGGAAAAGAAGGAAAGAAGAGGAATGACAGGGAACTGCGAACAGGGACATAGAGTGACGGAAGCGGAAGAGGGAAAGTGAGACAAAGCCACATAGTAAAGAGGAAGGAAAGCACAGAGAGAGAAGGTGAGGGACAACATAGTGAAAGGAATGAGAGGGAGAGACAAAGAGAAAGAAAGGGAAAGGGAAGTGGAAAAGGTGCGGGAAAACATACCTGTGCAAGTGCATGTAGGGGCATGAATGCCGACTGAAAAATGTGCAGTGGATGGTGATGGCTGGAAGTACAGAGGAGGGGGCCACAGCCTGGAGGGACGCTGCCGCGGTACATGCCATCAGAGAAGGCCCACAACGTCAGGCACCAGCAGCCCAGAGAGCCGGGGGGAGAGCCCCATGACCCCTGCAGCTGGACACAGAGACTGGCCAGCCGTGGGGCGACCCCCCGGACTCGTATGGCGCTGGAGAGTGTGAACCCAGGCATCGGCTGATAAGGCGTCACGCAGGACGCCGAACAGCTGGTGCGGGAGGCGTGACGTCGACACGCAGTGGGGGAGACCCCGCCCAACTCCTCCCACGGAGGGAGGGGAAAGCCACAGTGCGCGTCACAGCTTCGGGGAGGGACAAAGCAGGCCAGCCGGGGCAGCCAAAGGGCCCCGCCGCAAGCACGCACACACGCTGCAAGCACAGGGAGTTTGGACTGTGGTGCCAGGAGGATCCTGGCGCCATATAAATAATAAAGATAGAGTCTGTAATGATGTGGATACAAGGTCTGGTCTGTCATAGTGGGGTAAATAGAGCGAATAATACAAAAAAGAGAAGTTAGCCCGTGGGACTTTAAATGAGTTGGTCATAGAGGTCATAACAAATAGAGTTTAATAAATTTCCAAACACATGATGAAACATGAACATAAAAACATCATAAGACATCGTTTGACCATTGAAATGTTAAATATGATGGTATGTTACATAGTATACATATACAACATAGTACTCGACGCGTTTCGCGAGCTCCGCTCGCTTCCTCAGGAGTTGGTGTATATGTGAAGTATCTAAAAGATAATAGGTATCAGTAAATAATGGCATACAATGATAGTTATGGTCAAAGAAGAAGTATGTGGCTTCATTGAAGCCTTCCATACTTACATATGGTCAAATGGTCCATAGGGCTGGATAACAAGGGCAGCAGCGGAAAATCCTCCACACGGGAGCTGAAGAGGCATAGCCCGCCGTAACCAGAGCAGGGGCCCAGCAGAGTGCGGACATGGCAAAGAAACAGATTGGGGTATGATGTATCCTGAAATGTCCAACTCGCCACCTGGGTCATATTAGCTGTAATCAGATTATATATGTATCTATGTCAAAAAATAGAGTGTTAACTGGGAGTAAAAGTAATATGACAATACTAATATGTGGAGAGGACCTCTGAAAAGGTGGGCATGGATGGAAGTCAGGAGAGAGAGAGAAGAATATAAAGAAGTTGGGGGGGGTGCAGGGGAGGAAATGAAAAAATAGAATAAAAAGAAAGGAATGGTGTTGCACTAATGTGTCAGGTTACACATATACAGTAAAAACAACAATGGTAGTAAAGTATATTGGATATAAAAGTAATTGCCATAATGGTAAATTACAGGAATATGAGGATGTAAATGTCATTATAATGTACATATTGTGTACTGAAAAGAAACACAGACAACCCATGATAGATAAAGGGGGAGGTTAAATAATAAGTGATGGAAAAAACCAAATGAAATGAGAAAAGAGGGAAGGCAATAGAAAACACCTCCTAATAATGAATAGTGCATGGTGAGAGTGTGATTAACATATTAAGTATGCAAGTATAATTAGGCAAAGTAAGGGGACATGGTAGATATCAATAGTGTGCTTACCCTAGTGCAGAGCTTCTCAAGTGTGAGACGACAGTCCAAGTGAGGAGAGGAAGAAAAGTTTGCCATGTCAGCGTACTCACGCTTAAATCCCCGAGCGGGATCATTGGGCTACGCCTCTAACGCCATACGAACGTGGCTACGGCGAACGCCCACGCTGCGCATGCGCAGGCATCTCCAGCCAACGTAGATGACGCACTGCACATAAAAACGTGGAGCCGCTGAGTTGCGGAGATCACACGCTGGGTGCAGATGTATGGCGCCGATGTAACGGTGGCCCCGCCCCCCACACATGCAAAGGGATGCGGAAGGGAGGGGACAGCAGGAGGGAAAAACCTCCCTTTATACATCGCAGCTCCCGATGAGGAGAAATATAACCGCGGCCACCAGTGAACACAGCCCACAGGAACCAATGCCATAAATGACTCAAGTAGCATAAGGAAAAATGTAATACTCATATCTAAAACATATAGTAGTAATAGAGTAATAATAGTGGGTATGACCACGAGAACAGCACATGGACCAAGTGGGCTAGTAGGTGTCTTCCACCTTGGTAATTTAGAACAAAAAAGGGAGCGGTCCAGGTACTGTCTCTTAATATGACACAACTCCATCCCTGTAAAACATATAGTACAAAAAAGAGAAGTTAGCCCGTGGGACTTTAAATGAGTTGGTCATAGAGGTCATAACAAATAGAGTTTAATAAATTTCCAAACACATGATGAAACATGAACATAAAAACATCATAAGACATCGTTTGACCATTGAAATGTTAAATATGATGGTATGTTACATAGTATACATATACAACATAGTACTCGACGCGTTTCGCGAGCTCCGCTCGCTTCCTCAGGAGTTGGTGTATATGTGAAGTATCTAAAAGATAATAGGTATCAGTAAATAATGGCATACAATGATAGTTATGGTCAAAGAAGAAGTATGTGGCTTCATTGAAGCCTTCCATACTTACATATGGTCAAATGGTCCATAGGGCTGGATAACAAGGGCAGCAGCGGAAAATCCTCCACACGGGAGCTGAAGAGGCATAGCCCGCCGTAACCAGAGCAGGGGCCCAGCAGAGTGCGGACATGGCAAAGAAACAGATTGGGGTATGATGTATCCTGAAATGTCCAACTCGCCACCTGGGTCATATTAGCTGTAATCAGATTATATATGTATCTATGTCAAAAAATAGAGTGTTAACTGGGAGTAAAAGTAATATGACAATACTAATATGTGGAGAGGACCTCTGAAAAGGTGGGCATGGATGGAAGTCAGGAGAGAGAGAGAAGAATATAAAGAAGTTGGGGGGGGTGCAGGGGAGGAAATGAAAAAATAGAATAAAAAGAAAGGAATGGTGTTGCACTAATGTGTCAGGTTACACATATACAGTAAAAACAACAATGGTAGTAAAGTATATTGGATATAAAAGTAATTGCCATAATGGTAAATTACAGGAATATGAGGATGTAAATGTCATTATAATGTACATATTGTGTACTGAAAAGAAACACAGACAACCCATGATAGATAAAGGGGGAGGTTAAATAATAAGTGATGGAAAAAACCAAATGAAATGAGAAAAGAGGGAAGGCAATAGAAAACACCTCCTAATAATGAATAGTGCATGGTGAGAGTGTGATTAACATATTAAGTATGCAAGTATAATTAGGCAAAGTAAGGGGACATGGTAGATATCAATAGTGTGCTTACCCTAGTGCAGAGCTTCTCAAGTGTGTTAGATACTTCACATATACACCAACTCCTGAGGAAGCGAGCGGAGCTCGCGAAACGCGTCGAGTACTATGTTGTATATGTATACTATGTAACATACCATCATATTTAACATTTCAATGGTCAAACGATGTCTTATGATGTTTTTATGTTCATGTTTCATCATGTGTTTGGAAATTTATTAAACTCTATTTGTTATGACCTCTATGACCAACTCATTTAAAGTCCCACGGGCTAACTTCTCTTTTTTGTACTATATGTTTTACAGGGATGGAGTTGTGTCATATTAAGAGACAGTACCTGGACCGCTCCCTTTTTTGTTCTAAATTACCAAGGTGGAAGACACCTACTAGCCCACTTGGTCCATGTGCTGTTCTCGTGGTCATACCCACTATTATTACTCTATTACTACTATATGTTTTAGATATGAGTATTACATTTTTCCTTATGCTACTTGAGTCATTTATGGCATTGGTTCCTGTGGGCTGTGTTCACTGGTGGCCGCGGTTATATTTCTCCTCATCGGGAGCTGCGATGTATAAAGGGAGGTTTTTCCCTCCTGCTGTCCCCTCCCTTCCGCATCCCTTTGCATGTGTGGGGGGCGGGGCCACCGTTACATCGGCGCCATACATCTGCACCCAGCGTGTGATCTCCGCAACTCAGCGGCTCCACGTTTTTATGTGCAGTGCGTCATCTACGTTGGCTGGAGATGCCTGCGCATGCGCAGCGTGGGCGTTCGCCGTAGCCACGTTCGTATGGCGTTAGAGGCGTAGCCCAATGATCCCGCTCGGGGATTTAAGCGTGAGTACGCTGACATGGCAAACATTTCTTCCTCTCCTCACTTGGACTGTCGTCTCACACTTGAGAAGCTCTGCACTAGGGTAAGCACACTATTGATATCTACCATGTCCCCTTACTTTGCCTAATTATACTTGCATACTTAATATGTTAATCACACTCTCACCATGCACTATTCATTATTAGGAGGTGTTTTCTATTGCCTTCCCTCTTTTCTCATTTCATTTGGTTTTTTCCATCACTTATTATTTAACCTCCCCCTTTATCTATCATGGGTTGTCTGTGTTTCTTTTCAGTACACAATATGTACATTATAATGACATTTACATCCTCATATTCCTGTAATTTACCATTATGGCAATTACTTTTATATCCAATATACTTTACTACCATTGTTGTTTTTACTGTATATGTGTAACCTGACACATTAGTGCAACACCATTCCTTTCTTTTTATTCTATTTTTTCATTTCCTCCCCTGCACCCCCCCCCAACTTCTTTATATTCTTCTCTCTCTCTCCTGACTTCCATCCATGCCCACCTTTTCAGAGGTCCTCTCCACATATTAGTATTGTCATATTACTTTTACTCCCAGTTAACACTCTATTTTTTGACATAGATACATATATAATCTGATTACAGCTAATATGACCCAGGTGGCGAGTTGGACATTTCAGGATACATCATACCCCAATCTGTTTCTTTGCCATGTCCGCACTCTGCTGGGCCCCTGCTCTGGTTACGGCGGGCTATGCCTCTTCAGCTCCCGTGTGGAGGATTTTCCGCTGCTGCCCTTGTTATCCAGCCCTATGGACCATTTGACCATATGTAAGTATGGAAGGCTTCAATGAAGCCACATACTTCTTCTTTGACCATAACTATCATTGTATGCCATTATTTACTGATACCTATTATCTTTTAGATACTTCACATATACACCAACTCCTGAGGAAGCGAGCGGAGCTCGCGAAACGCGTCGAGTACTATGTTGTATATGTATACTATGTAACATACCATCATATTTAACATTTCAATGGTCAAACGATGTCTTATGATGTTTTTATGTTCATGTTTCATCATGTGTTTGGAAATTTATTAAACTCTATTTGTTATGACCTCTATGACCAACTCATTTAAAGTCCCACGGGCTAACTTCTCTTTTTTGTACTATATGTTTTACAGGGATGGAGTTGTGTCATATTAAGAGACAGTACCTGGACCGCTCCCTTTTTTGTTCTAAATAGAGCGAATAAGGGGGAAATTGCATTTGGGATAACTGATAAATTGGGAAAAGTTTGGGGTAGGTGTGTGTTGCCCACTTGGCGCCCATGTGCCTCCATCCCTAATTATGTGAAAAGAGTAAGGGCAAACGGGTGGGACTTTGCATGAGGATAAGGGGGCCGTTCGAAACCCCTCCTCCATCCCAATTAAATAGTAAAATGAAGGAAGAACAGGTGTGGGACTTTAAACAAGGCACATGGGAGCAAGGGTATGAGTTGGATAAAATTGTGTTTTAATGATGGGAAAGTTTAACAAAAGATCATACAATACATCATTGAGCATAAAAGATGGTACATAAATAGTTTGACAAATTCATACAGTACATAATTAGGCACATAGCTCTGCATATGTTGGCACTCGGCTCTAAAGTATTAAAATTAAAAGATATATTCGAAAACTAAAGCATCAAAAATGGCAAATGCAAACCAATGGGTACACGTCAATAGGAATTTATATGGCGCCAGGATCCTCCTGGCACCACAGTCCAAACTCCCTGTGCTTGCAGCATGTGTGCGTGCTTGCGGCGGGGCCCTTTGGCTGCCCCGGCCGGCCTGCTTTGTCCCTCCCCGAAGCTGTGACGCGCACTGTGGCTTTCCCCTCCCTCCGTGGGAGGAGTTGGGCGGGGTCTCCCCCACTGCGTGTCGACGTCACGCCTCCCGCACCAGCTGTTCGGCGTCCTGCGTGACGCCTTATCAGCCGATGCCTGGGTTCACACTCTCCAGCGCCATACGAGTCCGGGGGGTCGCCCCACGGCTGGCCAGTCTCTGTGTCCAGCTGCAGGGGTCATGGGGCTCTCCCCCCGGCTCTCTGGGCTGCTGGTGCCTGACGTTGTGGGCCTTCTCTGATGGCATGTACCGCGGCAGCGTCCCTCCAGGCTGTGGCCCCCTCCTCTGTACTTCCAGCCATCACCATCCACTGCACATTTTTCAGTCGGCATTCATGCCCCTACATGCACTTGCACAGGTATGTTTTCCCGCACCTTTTCCACTTCCCTTTCCCTTTCTTTCTCTTTGTCTCTCCCTCTCATTCCTTTCACTATGTTGTCCCTCACCTTCTCTCTCTGTGCTTTCCTTCCTCTTTACTATGTGGCTTTGTCTCACTTTCCCTCTTCCGCTTCCGTCACTCTATGTCCCTGTTCGCAGTTCCCTGTCATTCCTCTTCTTTCCTTCTTTTCCCTTTCTCTCTCCTTTTCTTCATAATTTTTATGTTTTTTTATATGTCTTTCTCACACAGACACCCAGCGCCCATTTTTTTCACCCAGTGATCACCTCCCCACCCTCACATCTGTTCTCACACCTTGACCCCACCTGGGGGGTCCGTTGTGTTGGTCTTGCTCGTCGGACCATGCCCCCTCAGCTTCGGGACGGGGCATCTATGGTTGGCATGGCGCCTTGGGCCGCATCGCTTCCACGCAGACACCACTGTGAGTCCAGTACTACCAACAATATGGTATTCATATTTTACAATTTTCTTGCTACACTTTTTCACCATTCATTACCGCCATTTCCCCAACCCATAGGTACCACCTCGGTATCGCTCCTGATGAGTGGCTTTAAGGCCCCGAAACGACGTTACGACGTAGAGCTTCTATCTACCGCTAGGTGTACACTACATGTACCCACATGCATATAACGTTCCCATTAATATGTACCCATTGGTTTATGTTTGCTGTCTTTGATGCGTTCCTATTGACGTGTACCCATTGGTTTGCATTTGCCATTTTTGATGCTTTAGTTTTCGAATATATCTTTTAATTTTAATACTTTAGAGCCAAGTGCCAACATATGCAGAGCTATGTGCCTAATTATGTACTGTATGAATTTGTCAAACTATTTATGTACCATCTTTTATGCTCAATGATGTATTGTATGATCTTTTGTTAAACTTTCCCATCATTAAAACACAATTTTATCCAACTCATACCCTTGCTCCCATGTGCCTTGTTTAAAGTCCCACACCTGTTCTTCCTTCATTTTACTTGTGTAATAAGGGAAAAAGGAGTGTGTAAAGTGTAGCTAATGTATCCCCATTTACAGATTCCACTACAGCCGGTTAAAATGTATTTCGTTTTTATGAAACCCTGCACTTTGCATATCTTTGCACTGAAATATTTAAAAGAACAATTCAATAACTTGCTGCATGAATACAGTGACTTGAAAAAGTATTCACACCCCTTGAAATTTTCCACATTTTGTCATGCTACAACAAAAAACATAAATGTATTTTGTTAGGACTTTATGTGATAGACCAACACAAAGTGGCACATAATTGTGCAGTGGAAGGAAAATGAGAAATGGTTTTCCAAATTGTTTACAAATAAATATGTGAAAAGTGTGGCGTGCATTTGTATTTAGCCCCCTTTACTCTGACTCTGATACCCCTAACTAAAATCTAGTGGAACCAATTGCCTTCAGAAGTCACCTAATTAGTAAATAGAGTCTACCTGAATGTAATTTAATCTTAGTATAAATACAGCTGTTCTGTGAAGCCCTCAGAGGTTTGTTGGAGAACCTTAGTGAACAGCAACATGAAGGCCAAGGAACACACCAAACAGGTCAGTGATAGAGTCGTGGAGAAGTTTAACGCAGGGTTAGGTTATAGAAAATATCCCAAGCTTTGAACATCTCAGCACTGTTCAATCCATCATCTGAAAAAGGAAAGAGTATGGCACAACTACAAAGCTACCAGGACATGGCCGTCATCCTAAACTGACAGACTGGGCAAGGAAAACATTAATCAGAGAAGCAGCCAAGAGGCCCATGGTAACTCTGCAGAGATCCACAGCTCAGGTGGGAGAACCTGTCCACAAGACTTCTATTAGTCGTGCTCTCCACAAATCTGGCCTTTATGGAAGAGTGGCGAGAAGAAAGCCATTGTTGAAAGAAAGGATAAGAAGTCCCGTTTGCAGTTTGAGATCAGCCATGTGGGGGACAAAGCAGACATGTGGAAAAAGGTGCTCTGGTCAGATGAGACCAAAATTGAAATTTTTGGCCTAAAAGCAAAAAGCTATGTGTGGCGGAAAACTAACACTGTACATTACCCTGAATACACCATCCCCACCATGAAACATGGTGGTGGCAGCATCATGTTGTGGGGATGCTTTTCTTCCGCAGGGACAAGGAAGTTGGTCAGGGTTGATGGGAAGATGGATGGCGCAAAATACAGGGCAATCTTAGAAGAAAACCTGTAAGAGTCGGAAAAAGACTAGAAACTGAGGTGGAGGTTCACCTTCCAGCAGGACAACGACCCTAAACATACAGCCAAATTAGGGTTCATTCTTAATACCTCCTTTCCTAGGGGTTAACCAGCGGTATGGACCGCTATGACCCAACCAGGTCCTGGTTGTGAGTAGGGATGAGCCGAATACCCCCCGGTTCGGTCCGCATCCAGAACATATACAACGGAGGGAGGGGCCACCCAGTGACCCCGCCCTCCTCTGACGCACAGGGACTTTACGGGGACTTCCCTATGGCCATAGGCAAGTCCCCCCGAAGTCCCTGTGCGTCAGAGGAGGGCAGGGTCACCGGGTGGCCCCACTGTCAGGTCACCTAGAGGCTGGGTGACAGATGCACACCGTTGGGATCAGGAGTGCACCGCAAGGCAGTGGACCCTACGGCTGACTGCTGCGGATGGGAGTCCGGGTGGTAAGGAAGGCAGGGCCACTGGGACACCAACACTGATCCCACCAGGGATAGAGCATAGGATTCCCTGGGGCACGGAGTCTAAGAGCCAGCAGGTGTTCACCAGAGCCTCTAGAGGTGAGGATGGACTGGGCTGCAACTGGCTCCAGGTCGCGACCCCCAGTGTCCCCCAGCTCACACCCACAGTAGGCAACAGGAGGATAGTGATAGTAAAGGAATAAGCCAAGGTCAGGGCCACAAGCAGACAAGGACAACAGAGTTCACGCCAAGGTTCAGGGTCACAGGCAAACATCGATAGTCGGGGACACGCCAGAGGTCAGGGTCACGAGAAGACAGGAATAGTAGAGAACACGCCAAGGTCGGTAACAGAAACAAACATAGAGCACACGGCAGGCAGGAACAGGAAGCCAAACACACAAAGGTTGATCAGCAGGGCTGGCCTGCAGTGCAGAGGTTAATATAGAGTTCTCTGATAGGAGCTGGGGTGGAGCCATGCTAGAGGAGAGTTAATAAAAGCAGTCAGGTGAGAGTCAGCTGGTCTTTAGAGATGAACACATGGAAACAGGTAAGCTGATAGACAACACTATTGCATAACCATGACACCCACCCTCCGTTATATAAGAAGTGTCAGAAGAACCGAAGTGTCACACGGCAGAAGACTCCCACTGAGGCGGATCGTGCGGATGGAGCGGAGAAGAAGCAGGAGGAAGATGTGGGATGAGAAGAGCGGAGGAAGAAGAAGATGGAGAAGAAGAAGATGGAGAAGAAGAAGATGGAGGAAGAAGAAGAACACCGAAGGAAGAAAAGAAGAAAGAAGATGAAAGAAGAAGGAATTAATAAAGGACTTGTCAAAAACCGTCTCTCGTGTTTTTTAACCTCTTTGACACAGTTTTGTGAAATTATAGGGGTTCATTTGTACCGCATTACCAATTCACACGGGGGGGGGGGCCGGAATCTGAAGATCCCCTTGTTAAAGGGGGCTTCCAGATTCCGATAAGCCCCCCACCCGCAGACCCCTACAACCACCGGGTAAGGGTTGTGGGGATGAGGCCCTTCTCCAGATCAACATTGGGACAAGGTGCTTTGGGGGGCTACCCCAAAGCACCCTCCCAATGTTGAGGGCATGTGGCCTGGTACGAGGAGGGGGGGCGCTCCTCCTCGTACCAGGAGGGGGGGCGCTCTCTTGCCCCCCCTCGTTTTCTGCGGCCTGCCAGGTTACGTGCTCGGATAAGGGCCTGGTATGGATTTTTGGGGGGACCCCACGCCATTTTTTTAAAAATTTTGGCACGGGGTTCCCCTTAAAATCCAGACCAGACCTGAAGGGTCTGGTCTGGATTTTGAGGGGCATCCCCACGCCATTTTTAAAAAAAATGTTGGCGCAGGGTTCCCCTTAATACCCATACCAGACCTGAAGGGCCTGGTATGGAATTTAGGGGGGACCCCCATGCATTTTTTTTTTAATTTCGGTTCGGGGTTCCCCTGTGGGGAAATCCCATGCCGCTTTTATCAATGAACTTTTATGTGTATTGTCGGACCGACAATTCATTATAGCCGCGAGGTTGGACTTGATGGACTTGTGTCTTTTTTCAACCTCACCTACTATGTAACTATGTAACTACTATGTAACTATGTATTTCACTTTTATTGTTTCATTTTAAGCTTTATTAAAATCACTGCTCCCGAAAAAACAGCCGTTTTTAAAACTTTTTTTTTGCATTGATCCATGTTCCCTGGGGCAGGACCCGGGTCCCCAAACACTTTTTATGACAATAACTTGCATATTAACCCTTAAAATTAGGACTTTTGATTTCTCCCATAGACAATTAAAGGGTGTTCCGCGGCATTCGAATTTGCCGCGAACACCCCAAATTGTTCGCTGTTCAGCGAACTGGCGAACAGCCAATGTTCTAGTCGAACTCATGTTCGACCTGAACATAAAGCCCATCCCTAGTTTTGAGTAGAGGCATCAGTTAATTTCACCTTCCCGTTGGAAGGTAGTTAGTGCAATAAGCCTCAGTTCACACCAGAGGCGGCACGACTTGCAGGTCGCCTCACCGAGGCGACCTGCACACGACTGCCGGGGCGACTTGCAAGACGACTTCTGTATAGAAGTCTATGCAAGTCGCCCCCAAAGTAGTACAGGAACCTTTCTTCTAAGTCGGAGCGACTTGCGTCGATCCGATTAGAACGGTTCCATTGTACAGAACAGGAGGCGACTTGTCAGGCGGCTAGGTCGCCTGACAAGTCGCCCCCGTGTGAACCGAGCCTAACAGTTCCCCTTTTTGTTTAGGACTATCAGTGTGTCATGTACATTGTTACCAATCTACTAAAGAAATATACGGAACTAAAAGCATTGACGGAACATACCTGATATAAGTATATTGTTAGAAATGTCATGACTAAGTTCCATACAAAGACCAACAACTGAATATAATACTGTTGCTAATTTTTAACCAGAAATTATTTCGATGTATCTGTTTACAATGTACATCTGTTTTTGTGACACAATAAAAACTTTTCCGATTAAAAAAAAAAAACATACAGCCAGAGCTTCAATGGAATGACTTAGATCAAAGCATTTCGATGTGTTAGAATGGCCCAGTCAAAGTCCAGACCTAAATCCAATTTAGAATCTGTGGCAAGACTTGAAAATTGCTGTTCAGATGCTCTCCATCCAATCTGACAGAGCTTGAGCTATTTTGCAAAGAAGAAATGGCAAAATGTTCACTCTCTAGATGTGCAAAGCTGGTAGAGACATCCCCAAAAAGACTTGAAGCTGTAATTGCAGTGAAAGGGGGTTCTACAAAGTATTGACTCAGGGGGGCGCTATACAAATATACACCACACTTTTCACATATTTATTTGTAAAATAATTTAAAAAACATTTATCATTTTCCTTCCACTCCACAATTATGTGCCACTTTGTGTTGGTCTATCACATAAAATCCCAATATAATACATTCACGTTTTTGGTTGTAACATGACAAAATGTGGAAAATTTCAAAGGGTACGAATATTTTTTCAAGGCACTGTACATTCTTAATGAAAGGGACTCAACATTTAGGAGAAACTTAAAGTAGAACTATGACTTCCCAATAAAAATAATATATGCACACAATTTTCTCCTGGTCCACCAGTAAAGTCCCACCAAGCTGCAGTGCTCTTAAATTCAGAGCAGGGTTGTCACTCTCGTGTAAATAAAAATTCTAAATGTTATTGCGCTGTTAGATTTCAAAAGAAGCAGCTGGCAACAACAATCGGATGTGATTGTAGATAACAAATACAGTGCAAAATTTTCCACGCTATAAATAGACAGTGAAACATAGAATGATGGTAAATGCAATATGTGTAAAAAGCAAAAAAATCCTCAAAAGTAAAAGGTCCCATAAAAAATGATGATCAAATATAAAAAGTTCATAATCCCTTCAAAACGGTAAGAGAATGCATTGCTCAGCATAGAATCAATTCCTGTCTCTCATGTGAACATGGATAATAAACAAAAACAGTGAATCACTCAGGTCCACCTCCACCATATAATGAAGAGTGGCTACTTCACAGAGAGAATGGTCTCTAAATTATAAAAGTCTTAAGCACAGTGTGTGAAGGCATCCCCTGAGATAAAGATCCTCAGCTCCTTTCCTTCCTTCCAAGGAAGACTCTCTCATAGGTGGTAATAGGTGGTCCACCCAGCATAGCATACATGGAAATAAATCAAAATGTTCCCATTGCAGTTCATCCCATCCCAGTGCGAAACTGTATATTGAATTTATAAAATTGAAAGTACCAATTTTTCACAATATAGTAGTTAAAAACATGCATATATGCAGCATAAAGTAGTCCCGGGAATTGAACCAACAGCCTTGTGGATACGGTGGGCGTGGTGACATCACAAATGTGGACTCTATCCGACGCATTTCATCAGAGTTGACATCATCAGGGGCATGTCACTCTCATATGGGCTGTGCCTCCTAGCACTATAGTGGGACAAGAAAATGTTGCAAGAGTTGTGGATATTTATTATTTATTTATTTCAGGTACTTATATAGCGCCGTCAATTTACGCAGCGCTTTACATATACATTGTACATTCACATCAGTCCCTACCCTCAAGGAGCTTACAATCTAAGGTCCCTAACTCACATTCATATATACTAGGGACAATTTAGACAGGATCTAATTAACCTAACAGCATGTCTTTGGAGTGTGGGAGGAAACCGGAGTACCCGGAGGAAACCCACGCAGGCACAGGGAGAACATGCAAACTCCAAGCAGGTAGTGTCGTGGTTGGGATTCGAACCAGTGACCCTTCTTACTGCTAGGTGAGGGTGCTACCACTACACCACTGTGCCGCCCATATCAATATTAGCACTAATAATAGACAAGCCAGTAGCTTGTCAGTCTTCACCTGGTCATAGACAGTCCTGCCCACTGCAATCCCCAGCATGAAACAATGTAATATTTCCACTACGCTGCAGAAGAACCTGTCTAATTGAATCTGTTTCTACTTAGAGAACAGACTTAGGCAGCCCATACATGCTTCATTTTTTTTTTTTTCGCTCAACCAGCGGGCTAAACGAAAAAAATGTGACTTGATTCCCCCATCCACACACACGTGGATGGGGGATTCCTTCTCGCTTGTTGTTGTATTTTGACAGCGGGCAGACTTCCTGCTATCAGAATACTCTGATCAGTGCTGAAGGCTAGAGCCAGCGGCACTGATCCATCGGGAAAAACCTAACAGGCTGATTGTACAACCAACCTGCCTATACTTGGATCGAAATTCGACCGGTCCCTGCTGAACCTGCTGAATTTTGATCCATGTATGGCCAGTTTTATTTTTGTTAGACCCTCGTAAGCTTTAACAGTGAGATCATATAACATATAGACATCCAATCATCAAGATCCGTGAATTGGAGGGTGACTTTAGTTGGCTCTAGTTGGCTCTAGCTATAATAGCAATAGATTTCTGTTCTGAATTTAGGCTTGCTTTTATTTTTTGTTTGCTGCTCCCTGTAATTAGCAGTCAGTTACAGCCTGAGGCCATGCATTTTGTTACCATGTGTTTTATTTTATAATTAGGACTTGTTATTGAAGTCTTTAATCTGTGCTTCTTGTAAGGAAATTGGCCATTACTTGACACTAAAAAATAAAGTGCATGTGTGTTTGCAAAGCAGAGCACTAACACAAGTTGCACAGGTACTCAGAATAGAAAACCAACAGAACACTCAAGAATGGAACTCTACTAGCCAATAACGGCATATGATTGATGCAAGCTGAAGCATGCTACATCCAACGTGCTTTGAGGAAAACACTGCCTGCATTTAGATCTACTCTCTACTGGACCATTTATTAATCATCCTGTTGAAAAAAGAAACTGTTGACCTTACCCATCCCCCCCCCCAAAAAAAAAGATCAGACATGCTTAACAAGATATGGTTCTATTGGTTCCATTTCAAGAGGGTAGGCGCCTTCTGGTGGGACAGGGATAGCAGACCCAATACCCCTTTACCTATACTCCCCCTCCTTTACCCCCTACCAACACTACTTCACCTACCCCCCTCACACCCTGCTTCCCTAGATCAACACCTTGTAGGCAGATGCAGGTTGTCCTCCCTACATGGGTGGTGCTGTTGGATCTGCCTTGCAAGGAGAGTGGGCATGAGAATGATTGTGTGTATCCACCAATAGGGGGCTGGTTGTTGCCAATCCCGAGATAGGTATAAATGGATGAATACCCCCCAGGTAAGTATTAGGGGACTTTGTAGGCAACGAGAAAAGAAATTAATTATATATATATATATATATATATATATATATATATATATATATATATATATATATATATATATATATATATGTATGTGTGTGTGTAAATGATGTTTATTTTAAAGAAGATATAAAATTATTCAGGTGCAAATATCACCAAAGAATATATTGAGTAAAAATAACAAGTTACAACAACAAATCGTAAGTGTGTGGTAGTTTTGTGGATATTCATCCCGACGCGTTTCAGGACACTTGAGGGGTCCTTTTATCAGGGGCATTCGAGACAAGGTGAAAACTACCATAGCATGTTCGATTGTGTAGACTTGATACTGCATACACCTCCAAACGGAGTGCCAGTTGATGTCATATGGCCGTAGCAATATAGCAGGTGCCGTGGGGCAGTGTGGGATAAAGACGACTGGTTAGTTGTATCTAACCAAAAATGTTTGCGTAGTTGAGTGTAAGTTGATATAACACTTCAATAGAGCAAATAGGCACACTCTAAGCGACAGAGTGTCTTTTAGAAGATGTTAATACTGAGCTGTCCCAAACATATGCTGGCGTCCATTCTACAGAGAGTATTATATTTATATTTGCACCTGAATAATTTTATATCTTCTTTAAAATAAACATCATTTATACATTTATATATATATTTTTTGATTAATTTCTTTTATCGTTGCCTACAAAGTCCCCTAATACTTACCTGGGGGGTATTTATCCATTTATTGCAAGGAGAGTGGAGGCCAAGAAGAATATTTGTGCCTCTTAGGGTTCCGCACACCTAGGGTTGCCACCTCATCCCTTTAAAACCGAACACATATGAATTACACAGGTTCTGAGGCTAATTTAATGTGAATAAGGCACCAAAGTGAGCTTAATCAGCCACAGAACCTTTGTAATGAATGTGTTCGTTTTAAAGGGATGAGGTGGCAACCCTACGCATGCCCATCAGGTGGGCTGCTCTCTAGTTGGACGCTTTCTGTGTGTGGTGAGGTTAGGGACAGGAACCCGTTTGACAGGAAGAGTGAACCTAGCATAGGAAAATTTCCAGTAGAGGAGGGACAACGTAGGGACTGTCGCAAACTTCTTGGGAAAAGTTTCCGCTACCTTGCTTTTTGCATCAGGGCCTGGAACTCACAGCAGGAGAGCGGTACACCAAGGCTGGCAACACCTGGCACAGGGGCGGTGGGTAGTCTGATGATCAGGCTACCCACTGACCCTGTGGCAGGTTTTGCCAGCCTTGGTGTACCGCTCTCCTGCTGTGAGTTCCACCTACTGTTGAGTGTTGCTGCTCAGCTTTTACTGCTGAAGAGACTCTGTTGTTGTATGTGGAATGGCTAACAATATATTACGCCTTCTCAACCACAGTGTTTGGGGTTGATTTATTAAAGGGAAGAAGACTGTGCACTTTGCCCTCTGCAAGAGCAGTTGCTCCAGAGCTTAGTAAATGAGCAGAAGCTCTGCTGACTTCCATCATCCAATCATGTGCAAGCAAAAATGCTGTTTTTTTAATTTTCCTTACACAGGATTGGTTACTCTTTGCAAAGTCAAGCCTAACCTCATTTACTAAGCTCTGGAGCAATTGCACTTGCAGAGGGCAACTGCCCTCTGCAAAGTGCACAGTCTATTTGCCTTTAGTAAATCAACCCCTTTGTGTCTTGCCTCTGGGTGCCTCAGCCTAAAAACTTATCATGTCCCTCAGTGGTTCTCTTTCCCCACTGCCCACCACCCAATGGCCCCTTCAGAGGGTCAGGGATCATGCATCCTCATAGGACAATCAGGGGAGAATGAAAACTCCTCCTACAAGCTTTATCCAGACACTAATAGAAGTCACAAGAATGCTTATATTTACTAAAACGATTTCCATGTTCTGTGTACTGTGGAAGACCAGATATAGTGAATGCAGGGTCCAGGGTTTAGTAACACTTTAAAGTGGAGGTTCACACAAAAAATGAACCTCCGCTTTTTGGAACCCTCCCCCCCTCCGGTGTCACATTTGGCACCTTTCGGGGGGAGGGGGGTGCAGATACCTGTCTAAGACAGGCATTTGCACCCACTTCCGGCATAGACTCCCACGGGAGTCTACTCCCCCTCCCGTCCCCACCGCGCTGTCTGCTGGGACACACACAGGTCCCAGAGACAGCGGGGACCAGTTAGGAAGCGCAGCGCGACTCACGCATGCGCAGTAGGGAACCAGAAAGTGAAGCCGCAGCGCTTCACTTCCTGATTCCCTTACAGAGAATGGCGGCGGCAGCACCCGAGGACCGAAGGACGATTCGGTCTCGGGTGCCGACATCGCTGGACCCTGGGACAGGTGAGTGTCCTTATTTTAAAAGTCAGCAGCTGCAGTATTTGTAGCTGCTGACTTTTAAAATTTTTTTTTTTTTGCGGGACTCCCTCTTTAAGCAGTACATGATATCTTGCCCTGCAAGCAAGAGGAAGCATTTCCTCAGTTTCCTCTCCTTAATGATAAGACTGCAACAGTTATTTTGAAGCAAAAAAGTGTGTCAGACATTTGTAAACATAGCTAAGAGCTGCACAGGCGTCAGGATTTACATGAGCCAGTATCTCATTCCAGGATAATTACTGAACAAACATGGTGCTGACCTTCTGGATAGTAAGTCATTGTCAGGGAAGCACTCTGATCTTTGTGAATGGTTATAAATGTTACTCTTTCACATTTCTCAACATGCTTGTATATAACATTAAAACTATATCTGATGCTAGGTCCATTTAAATGACTAAGAGCTGAAAGGAGTGTTTTATAAGGTGCAATTTCCCAGCCTGGTGATTTGTTTGGCTTGTCTGTTGTGTTGCTACTCCCATTTGCTTATGCCGGTATGACTAATCGTATTTTATGTAACTACAGTATGTATGTAATAAGGTGTGTTCCCTGATTTACGATGTTGTAAAACACTTACATTCAGTAACTTATCTATTGTTTCCTTTCAGCAAAACCCTTCCCCAGATAACTCAGTCTGGCCTGGTCACTGGACCAAACCCATCGCAGAGCAACAGTGGTCTCATTTATCCTCTGACGGTGAGTAGTTATCTGAACCCGCAGGACACAGAACAGAAAAGAGAATATAACGATTTACCAAAAAATGATTTCGATTTGTGACAAATTGCTACAAAAATGCCAAAACTGTGATATTGTATATGTGATAATGTATATACGTATACTGCACATTGTAAGGGGGGCAGGCTCAACTGGTAGTGACGGCGGTAAAGCATGCACAAAACAGGGACACCCAGGAACAGTCCAAGCAGGTTTGGCCTGCACTCTTACTCAGCATGACAGCAAACAAATACAGTATTCAATTCAGGAGGGCTTTGTACAGCATACAGCGTTATTCAGGTACACAGGGACAGGTGCATGTCCTGAGCATAGACAGTGTGCATTCAGGTCTGTGTACCCATTCCTGCAGGTGAGTCCATACAGCCCTGCGTTTCCATTCACTTATGTAGTATAGGCTACCCGCAAGCAGCTCAGCCCTACTCCAAAAAGATATAAAGGGTATAAATGAAGCAGAAAAAATGGCGTCCAATGAGCTTCCTGATGATGCTCTTCTGAGGGTGAAATGCATAGAGACAGGCCTAGAGGATGTCAATATAACTTCTAGGAACTTAATTTACTGCTGGCCGAGCACACGCTGCTTCCAGGTTTGAGATGGCGACAGCTCTGTCCCCCTGGTGTTGTTTTCCCAGATACACTGGGTGCCAGGTAGGTACCCCAGCATGTCAGTGGAATAAATGCTTTTCTTAATGTGTTCTGTTGTACTTTGAATTACTCTGGATGCACAATGATTTTTGCTTTGCAGTTTTTCTATTCCCCCATGTGAGTTTTTTTCTGTGAGCAAGGACAGGAGGGGGCTAGTAAGAAGAGGTGACGGCTTAGCTGGTGGTACAGAGTGGTGGCATCCTATGGCTAATTTGAGAGCATTTGACCCATACCATTTAATAGGGTCAAAAATATCTGGTGAATTTCCCCCCTAAAGGGGACACGTGGTGTCCCAGCGCCACTGGTATCATCCACACTGGAGCACAAAGTTTGTTTATGTTTGAAAAATCGCATATTGAAGGATTTTGAGCACCAGGGGTTGGACCCCTTTTTGCCATCAGAACTGCCTTTATTCTTCATGGCATAGATTTAACAAGGTGTTGGAAACATTCCTCAGAGATTTTGGTCCATATTCACATGATAGCATCACGCAGTTGCTGCAGATTTGTCGGCTGCACATACATGATGCCAATCTCCCATTCCACATCCCAAAGGTGCTCTATTGGATGAGATCTGGTGACTGTGGAGGCCATTGGAGTACAGAGACCTCATTGTCATGTTCAAGAAACCAGTGGTGAGATGATTTGAGTTTTGTGACATGGTGCATTATCCTGCTGGAAGGAGCCATCAGAAGATGAGTACACTGTAGTCATAAAGGGATGGACATGGTCAGCAACAATACTCCGGTAGGCCGTGGTGTTTAATTGATGCTCGATTGGTACTAAGAGAGCCCAAAGTGTGCCAAGAAAATATCCCCCACACCATTAGACCACCTGCCTGAGCCGGTGATACAAGGCGGGATGGATCCATGCTTTCATGTTTTTTATGCCAAATTCTGACCCCACCATCTGCATGTTGCAGCTGAAATCGAGACTCATCAGACTCATTAGAACGTTTTTCCAATCTTCTATTGTCCAATTTTGGCGAGCCTGTGCAAATTTTAGCCTCAGTTTCCTGTTCTTTGCTGACAGGAGTGGCACCCGGTGTGGTCTTCTGCTGCTGTAGCCCATCTGCTTCAAGGTTCGATATGTTGTGTGTTCAGAGATGGTATTCTGCATACCTTGGCTGTAACGAGCGGTTATTTGGGTTACTGTTGCCTTTCTATTGTCTGCCCATTCTCCTCTGACCTCTGACATCAACAAGGCATTTTCCTCCACACAACTGCCGCTCACTGGATATTTTCTCCTTTTCGAACCATTCTCCGTAAACCCGAGAGGTGACTGTGTGTGTGAAAAAATCCCAGTAGATCAACAGTTTTTGACATACTCAGACCAGCCTGTCTGGCACCAACAACCATGCCACGTTCAAAATCACTTAAATCCCCTTTCTTCCCTATTTAATGCTCGGTTTGAACTTCATCAAGTCGTCTTCACCACGTCTAGATGCCTAAAAGCATTGAGTTGCTGCCATGTGATTGGCTGATTAGCAATTCATGTTGCCAAGCAATTGAACAGGTGTACCTAATAAAGTGGCCGGTGAGTCTATATACTGAAGCACTAATAACTTATTGGGACAATTGACACATTGCTATAGTGATTTCACTGCAAATAGATGGTTTATTGGCACATTCCAATATTTATTATTGTATATGAGCAGGAGTACTGCACTGGTTTACCTTTAATGACATTTTTTACACATTTAACCTCTTGTGGACTGCCTGCCCGCAATGTACTGTGGACGGTCAGTCCGTTCAGGCTAAGTGACGTACCCGTACGTCACTTCCTGCTTCCTAGGGGATAAGGGATAAGTAACATTTACACACCATACACATTGTTGGGCAAACATTTAACTCCTTTATCACCTTAGATTTTAACCCCTTCCCAGCCAGTGTCAATAGTACGGTAACAGTGCATATTATTAGCACTGATCACTGTATTAGTATCACTGGTGATGTCAGTGGAAGTTAATTAGTTCCCCCCCAGAGTAAGTTACTGTCAGATATCCGCCGCACTATGGCAGTCCCATTATAAGTTGCTGATCACTGCCGTTACTAGTATAAAAAAAAGTTAAATATATATATATATATATATATATATATATATATATATATATATATATATATAACTTTTTTTTTTAAACTAGTATATATATATATTGAACTTTTTTTTTTATACTAGTAATGGCAGTGATCAGCAACTTATAATGGGACTGCCATAGTGCGGTGGAAATCTGACAGTAACTTACTCTGGGGGGGAACTAATTAACTTCCACTGACATCACCAGTGATACTAATACAGTGATCAGTGCTATATATATATATATATATATATATATATATATATATATATATATATATATATATATATACTATAGTTTGTAGACACCATAACTTTTACGCAAACAAATCCATATACACTTATTGGGATTTTTTTTTATTAAAGATCAGTAGCAGAATACATTTGGCCAAATGTACATTTTTTACATTTTTACATTTTTTTTATTGGATATGTTTTATAGCAGAAAGTAAAAAATGTTTTTTTTTTTTTCAAAATTTTCGGTCTTTTTTTTATATCGCAAAAAATACAAAAACGCAGAGGTGATCAAATACCACCCAAAAGAAAGCTCTATTTGTGGAGGAAAAAAAGGACGTCAATTTTATTTATGCACAGTGTTGCATGACTGCGCAAATACCAGTTAAAGTAGCGCAGTGCTGAACAGCAAAAATATGGCCCGGTCATGAAGCGGGTAAAACGTTCTGGAGCCGAAGTGGTTAATTTATTTATCACCTGTTTGTTTAGTGCTGCTCATTATTTTTATTACACTTTAATATTTGTTGTGCATATAGTGGGGATCACCTTGTAGAGCAGCAGCTGGGGAGTATTGAACTGTATTCCAGTAAGTTCCCTTTCACACTACCGCGACTTCAACGTCGCCCGCGATTTTGCCGTGATTTCAGAGAATGCCTGTGTAACTCGCATCAAAGCCGGACCGAAGTAGCGCAGGGACTACTTTGAAGTCGGTGCGACTTGAAGTTGCACAGATAAGGATGGTACTCATTGGAAATCATGGGGTATGACTTGTCCTGCGACTTTGCAGTCGCAGGACAAGTCGCACACGTGTGAAAGGGGCCTAATGCTGACAACACTTATTCATTCAGCACACAGTATTTAGCCATCCATCAGCAAAAGTTTTCAACGCCCCATGCTATTTCTCAAGATACAACCAACTGTAGCTTGAGAAAGAGCTTGGGACACTTAAAACTGTTGTTGATGGATTACTAAATACTGTGTGCTGTCACTAGATTGTAATCAGTCTGTGTTTACTGGAAGATTAAGTAAAGAGATTTATTGCAGCAGATTACCAGCATCCCTTTTACTTTACTTTTACTTCAGATATAATATACACAGTGGATATATAAAGTCTACACACCCCTGCTAAAATGTCAGGTTGCTGTGATGTAAAAAAAACGAGACAAAGATAAATAATTTCAGAACTTTTTCCACCTCTAATGAGACCTAAAACTGAACAACAAACTGAAATCTTTTAGGTGGAGGGAAGTAAAAATAAAAAAATAAAATAATATGGTTGCATAAGTGTGCACACCCCTAAACTAATACTTTGTTGAAGCACTTTTTGATTTTATTAAAGCACTCAGTCTTTTTGGGTATGAGTCTATCAGCATGGCACATCTTGACTTGGCAATATTTGCCCACTCTTCTTTGCAAAAACATTCCATATCTGTCAGATTGTGAGGGCATCTCCTGTGCACAACCCTCTTCAGATCACCCCACAGATTTTCAATCGGATTCAGGTCTGGGCTCTGGCTGGACCATTCCAAAACTTTAATTTTCATCTGGTTTGTTGATTTGGATGTATGCTTTGGGTCGTTGTCATGTTGAAAGATGAAGTTCCTCTTCATTTTCAGCTTTCTAGAAGAAGCCTAAAGGTTTTGTGCCAATATTGACTGGTATTTGGAACTGTTCATAACTCCCTCTACCTTGACTAAGGCCCCTGTTCCAGCTAAAGAAAAACAGCCCCAAAGCATGATGCTGCCACCACCATGCTTCACGGTGGGTATGGTGTTCTTTTGGTGATGTGCAGTGTTGTTTTTGTGCCAAACATAGCTTTTGGAATTATGGCCAAAAAGTTCAACCTTGGTTTTATCAAACCATAACACATTTTCCCACTTGCTTTTGGGAGACTTCAGATGTGTTTTTGCAAAATTTAGCTGGGATTGGTTGTTTTTCTTAGTAAGAAAAGGCTTCCATCTCACCACTCTACCCCATAGCCCAGACCATATGAAGAATATGAGAGATTGTTGTCCCATGTACCACACAGTCAGTACTTGCCAGATATTCCTGCAGCTCCTTTAATGTTGCTGTAGGCCTCTTGGCAGCCTCCGTGACCAGTTTTCTTCTCGTCTTTTCATCAATTTTGGAGGGACGTCCAGTTCTTGGTAATGTCACTGTTGTGCCATATTTTCTCCACTTGATGATGATTGTCTTCGCTGTGTTCCATGGTATATCTAATGCCTTGGAAATTCTTTTGTACCCTTCTCCTGAATGATACCTTTTAAGAGATCCCTCTGATGCTTTGGAAGCTCTCTGCGGACCATGGCTTTTGCTGTAGGATGTGACTAAGAAAACGTCAGGAAAGACCTACTAGAACAGTTGAACTTTATTTGGGGTTATTAAGAGGCACTTTAAATGATGGCAGGTGTGTACTGACTCAATTTTAACATGAGTTTGAATGTGATTGCTTAATTATGAACACAGCTACATCCCCAGTTTTGAGCGTGTGCACACTTATGCAACCACATTATTTTATTTTTTTTTATTTTTACTTCTTCCCCCCTAAAAGATTTCAGGTTGTTTTTCAATTGAGTTGTACAGTATAGGTTGTATAGGTCACAATAAAGGTGGAAAAAGTTCTGAAATGATTTATCTTTGTCTCATTTTTTACATCACAGAAACTGCATGAGTGTTGCCGGCACTGAGGAGCTACAGTTCATTGAGGGAACCATGAATGCCAACATGTACTGTGACATACTGATGATCCCCTCCCTTCAGAGACTGGACCGCAGGGCAGTATTCCAACATGATAATGACCCCAAACACACCTCCAAGATGACCACTGCCTTGCTAAAGAAGCTGAGGGTAAAGGTGATGGACTGGCCAAGCATGTCTCCAGACCTAAACCCTATTGAGCATCTGTGGGGCATCCTCAAATGGAAGGTGGAGGAGCGCAAGGTCTCTAACATCCACCAGCTCTGTGATGTTGTCATGGAGGAGGGGAAGAGGACTCCAGTGGCAACCTGTGAAGCTCTGGTGAACTCCATGCCAAGAGGGTTAAGGCAGTGCTGGAAAATAATGGTGGCCACACAAAATATTGACATTTTGGGCCCAATTTGGATATTTTCACTTAGGGGTGTACTCGCTTTTTTGCCAGCGGTTTAGACATTAATGGCTGTGTGTTGAGTTATTTTGAGGGGACAGCAAATTTACACTGTTATACAAGTTTTACGCTCACTACTTTACATTGTAGCAAAATGTAATTTCTTCAGTGTTGTCACATGAAAAGATATAATAAAATATTTACAAAAATGAGAGGGGTGTACTCACTTTTGTGAGATACTGTATATATGGTACATATACTGTGTATATATACACTATATTTCCTAAACTATTGAGGCGCCTTCCTTTACACGCACATGAACTTTAATGGCATCCCAGTCTTAGTCCGCCGGGTTGAATATTGAGTTGGCCCACCCTTTGCATCTATAACAGCTTCAACTCTCCTGGGAAGGCTGTCCACAAGGTTTAGGAGTGTGTCTATGGGAATGTTTGACCATTCTTCCAGAAGTGCATTTGTGAGGTCAGGCACTGATGTGGACGAGAAGGCCTGGCTTGCAGTCTCCACTCTAAGTCATCCCAAAGGTGTTCTATCGAGTTGAGGTCAGGACCCTGAGCAGGCCAGTCAAGTTCCTCCACCCCAAACTCACTCATCCATGTCTTTATGGACTTTGCTTTGTGCACTGGTCCAAACCATTTGGTGGAGGTGGGATTATGGTGTGGGGTTGTTTTTCAGGGGTTGGGCTTGGCCCCTTAGTTCCACTGAGGGGAACTCTTAAGGCGTCAGTATACCAAGACATTTTGGACAATTTCATGCTCCCAACTTTGTGGGAACGGTTTGGGGATGGCCCCTTCCTGTTCCAACATGACTGCGCACCAGTGCACAAAGCAAGGTCCATAAAGACATGGATGAGCAAGTTTGGGGTGGAGGAACTTGACTGGCCAGCACAGAGTCCTGACCTCAACCCAATAGAACACTTTTGGGATGAATTAGAGCGGAGAATGTGAGCCAGGCCTTCTCATCCAACATCAGTGCCTGACCTCACAAATGCGCTTCTGGAAGAATGGTCAAACATTCCCATAGACACACTCCTAAACCTTGTGGACGGCCTTCTCAGAAGAGTTGAAGCTGTTATAGCTGCAAAGGGTGGGCCAACTCAATATTGAACCCTACGGACTAAGACTGGGAAGACATTAGTGAATATTAAAATATTAGTAATTATTAAAATCGCTAATGTCATACAACAGGGT
This sequence comes from Lithobates clamitans, assembly GCA_037952925.1. NCBI lineage: Eukaryota > Metazoa > Chordata > Amphibia > Anura > Ranidae > Lithobates > Lithobates clamitans. Next base: position 1,651,846 of record JBBGZY010001720.1, on the reverse strand, counting down.
GGGCTCAGGGAGCAGTGCCCTGCGCCCCGAGCCCACCCTTTTTTGAAGACAATTAGAGCATCAGGCTCTAATCATGTTCGTCTAAAAAAAAAAAATCCCATTGGAATCCATGCATCAGGCGCTCTGCATGTAGATTAGGGGGCTGGGCGCATTGATTAGGGGGGGAGCAGCCGCCATTGTTATATACCTTATTTTAGAACCAGTGACAACATAATTGGGTTTCTGTGCTTCTCTATGCAATGCAGGCAGATCATAGTTGGTGTACCCCTATGCATTTACCAAAAAAAAGTGTAAAAAGCAAGTAAAAACACAACATAGTTTTTTGATGTCCCCTAATGTAGATCCATCGTCAATCATGATAATGCACCCCATACTCATTCACATGGGGGGGAGGCAGATCTGGGGTCTTCCAGATTCTGATAAGCCCCCCACCCGCAGACCTCCACAACCACCGCCCAGGGTTGTGGGGAAGAGGCCCTTCTCCCCCATCAACTTAGGGACAGGATGCTTTGGAGTGCAGGGGGCAGAGCCCCCCCACCCCGAAGCACCCCCCATGTTGAATGCATGTGGCCTGGTATAGTTCAGGAGGGGGGTGCTCGCTCGTCCCCTCTCTTTCCTGACCTGCCGGGCTGCATGCTCAGATAAGGGTCTGGTATGGATTTTGAGGGGGGGAGGGTCCATGCCATTTTTTTTTTTTAATCTGGCATGGGGTTCCCCTTAAAGCGGAGTTCCACCCAATTTTGAGAGGTGGTCTTAAACGAAAGACCACCTATCCACCCCTAGTTTTTGGATATTTAAAAAAAATAATTTACTTTCTAACCTAACTTTTTTGGAAGTACTAAGAGTAGTTCCGAACCAGTCGGGCTGCGGCCGAGGAAGTCACATCCTCTTCTGCGGTGAGCCCCCCCGTTGTCTTCTGGGACATGTGTGTGTGTCCCAGAAGACAATCTGGTCATTCACAAAGCGCCGCGGGTCTCGCGCATGCGCAGTCGGAAACCGATAGTGAAGCCGTAAGGCTCCACTGCCAGTTTCCCTTAGTTGGAACGGCGGCCTCGGGGGGCTGACATCGCGTGCTCCCTGGACAGGGTGTCCTTATTAAAAGTCAGCAGCTACAGTGTTTGCAGCTGCTGACTTTTAAAAAAAAAAAAATTTCGGCTGGAACACCGCTTTAAAATCCATACCAGACCCGAAGTGCCTGGTATGCATTGTGGGGGGGGGACCCCACGCTGCTTATTTTTCCATAATATTTCATTACATCCAACTGATGTGTTATATGTTCTTAAGGACACGGTGACCAGCTTCCCGGCCATTTGGTCTGGTCACAAAGGTTTTGATTGCCCCTGAACATTAAAGGGTTACAGTATACTGTGCGTATATATATATATATATATATATATATATATATATATATATAGATATATATGTTACCGTCAATGTGTGAATTTCAGGCATTTTATAGAATACCTAGGAAGTCTATAGAATGCGTGCCATTTTTAGGCTATGCATGAAATATCTGTGTTATATTAAATATATATGATGTATACTTCTCTAGAATTCTAATTCTCTAGATTACCTAGGTATTATGCAGAACAAGTACTGCAAGTAGGCAAGGTGAAAAGAGAGTCATGTAAACTTGAAATGTATGTGTTATTTTAAGAAGATATTATATATACTTTCCCTAGGCAAGGTATACAATACCTAAGCATTATGCAGAACAACAAATACTGTTTTGGCAAAGTAGGAAAACACCTTTATAGAAAAGATGTATATTATAATGAAAAAAGATATCCAAAATAAAGTACGGGGCTTTCTTCCTGAAAAATACAAAAGAAAAAGACCAGTTTTGACCTACTTGTTGCAACAAAAGAAGGCTAGAATGACATTCTAAATTACACTCTTTTAGACTTTTTTTTTTTTCATATTTTGGCACTTGTTCTTGCACATAAAGTATCTCACAAAAGTGAGTACACCCCTCACATTTTTGTAAATATTTAATTATATCTTTTCATGTGACAACACTGAAGAAATGACACTTTGCTACAATGTAAAGTAGTGAGTGTACAGCTTGTATAACAGTGTAAATTTGCTGTCCCCTCAAAATAACTCAACACACAGCCATTAGGCCCCTTTCACACTGGGTCGGTGGGGGCGTCGGCGGTACAACAGCGCTATTTTTAGCGCTGCTGTACCGTCGTTCTTGCAGCGGTATTCGGCCGCTAGCGGTTCGGTTAAATCCGCTCGTACAGCGCGGCTATAGCCGCGGTATTACCGCGGTATTACCGCGGTATAGCCGCGCTGTCCCATTGATTTCAATGGGCAGAAGCGGTGAAGGAGCGGTGAATACACCGCTCCTTCACCGCTCCAAAAAAGCGGTTTGCAGGACTTTTTTCACCGCCCTGCCTGCGCACCGCTTCAGTGTGAAAGCCCTCGGGCTTTCACACTGAACAAACAGCGGAGGCTGTTTAGGGGCGGTTTTCAGGCGGTATTTTTAGCGCAATACCGCCTGAAAACCGCTCCAGTGTGAAAGGGGCTTTAATGTCTAAACCGCTGGCAACAAAAGTGAGTACACCCCTAAGTGAAAATGTCCAAATTGGGCCCAAAGTGTCAATATTTTGTGTGGCCACCATTATTTTCCAGCACTGCCTTAACCCTCTTGGGCATGGAGATCACCAGAGCTTCACAGGTTGCCACTGGAGTCCTCGTCCACTCCTCCACGATGACATCATGGAGCTGGTGAATGTTAGAAACCTTGCGCTTCTCCACCTTCCTTTTGAAGGTACCTCACAGATGCTCAATAGGGTTTGGATCTGTAGACATGCTTGGCCAGTCCATCACCTTTACCCTCAGCTTCTTTAGCAAGGCAGTAGTCGTCTTGGACTTGTGTTTGGGGTCGTTATCATGTTGGAATACTGCCCTGCGGCCCAGTCTCGGAAAGGAGGGGATCATGCTTGGCTTCAGTATGTCACAGTACATGTTGGCATTCATGGTTCCCTCAATGAACTGTAGCTCCCAAGTGCCGGCAGCACTCATGCAGCCCCAGACCATGACACTTCCACCCCCATGCTTGACTGTAGGCAAGAGACACTTGTCTTTGTACTCCTCACTTGGTTGCCGCCACACATGCTTGACACCATCTGAACCAAATACGTTTATCTTGGTCTCATCAGACCATGGGACATGGTTCCAGTAATCCATGTCCTTAGTCTGCTTGTCTTCAGCAAACCGTTTGCGGGCTTTCTTGTGCACCATCTTTGGAAGAGGCTTCCTTCTGGGACGACAGCCATGCAGACCAATTTCATGCAGTGCGCGGTGAATGGTCTGAGCACTGATAGGTTGACCCCCCACCCCTTCAACCTCTGCAGTATTGCTGGCAGCACTCATGCATCTATTTCCCAAAGACAACTTCTGGATATGATGAACATGTTTGGTCGACCATGGCACGCCCTGTTCTGAGTGGAACATGTCCAGTTAAACCGCTGTATGGTCTTGGCCACCGTGCCGCAGCTCAGTTTCAGGGTCTTGGCAATCTTCTTATAGCCTAGGCCATCTTTATGTAGTGCAACAATTCTTTTTTTTTAGATCCTCAGAGAGCTCTTTGCCATGAGGTGCCATGTTGAAATGCCAGTGACCAGTATGAGCGAGTGAGAGCGATAACACCAAATTTAACACACCTGCTCCCCAATCACACCTGAGACCATGTAACACTAATGGGTCACATGACACCAGGGAAGGAAAATGGCTAATTGGGCCTAATTTGGACATTTTCACTTAGGGGTGTACTCACTTTTGTTGCCAGCGGTTTAGACATTAATGGCTGTGTGTTCAGTTATTTTGAGGGGACAGCAAATTTATACTGTTATACAAGCTGTACACTCACTACTTTACATTGTTGTAAAGTATAATTTTTTCAGTGTTGTCACCTGAAAAGATATAATAAAATGTTTACAAAAATGTGAGGTGTGAACTCACTTTTGTGAGATACTGTACACCTCACAAAACCTTGTCCGCTTCCTGTGAACTGAGCGATAGCAGCTGATTGAAGAGGTATTTCCTGGTCAAGAACATCTTCAAGTCCTTTGGACATAAAGTGAATTGTGATCTGGCATAGAGTTAGTTCAAAATTCCTTGAGCAGTTCCAAGTCAGTAAAAACCGTCTTCTGTCACACTCATAACAGCTGCCAACAGATTCCACGAGTCACCTCGTCCTTGTCTATATCAGGAAGCTCCCAAAGATGCAGGAGGACATTTTTTTGTCTGTATTTCCAGATTCAATTTAGATCTCATTTTACTTTCCACAGCATTCTCATTATTGAAGCAAAGGGTACACCAAATATTAACCTCATGACCTTCCATTTGCTCATCTCCATCGTTCTTACTGGCATTCCCACAGTTGGTATGAACGTTTTGGCGACAGTTTCTGCATGTATAGGCACAACTGGTTTTCTTTTAAACAGATACAACAGGTAGCAGAAATAGAAGCCTCTTCGGTAACTATGCATTCACCACTACTTTGGTTTCTTCCATCATTGACTACAATTTAATCCGTGTTTTGCGCAATAGGCTCTCTCTCTTGCATAGGGTGATCTGTTTCTTCTTCTTGTATTGTGTGAAAGCTTTCTATTGTTTTCCAGTTGTTTCTCAGTCTGTATGTCTTGTAAAACATCTTGGGGTAGGAAAGGTGTTGTGAGATCTACTTTAGCTTTGCAGCCAAGAAAGCTTAGTATGATGTTCTCTTAATCTGGGTTCACACTATTGCGAATTTGGATGCAAATTGGATTGACCGGCTTTCAATGGAGTCGGTTCACACAGCTCCGGGACAGCTGCGGAGCGAATTGCACAGTAGTCCTCTGCGTCTTCTGGTCCATTTCAGGTTCAAATCCAGCCAAAAATTCAGACCGAAATTGGACCTGAAACAGTGAACAGGGACGCACCAGACCCCTGCTGTGAGCTGCTCCGCACGGGGATGTGAAGCCAGCCTGAATCCCAGAATTAAAGGCCCAGTTCTTCTGGGCTTGGCTGGATGAAACGTAGTCCCTATCTTCACCAGTCATTTTTTTTTTATCTTGCTTCCAAGTACACAGCATATTTTCTATGTCCTGATTAGCACTTTTGACCTTACCCTGGCGTTGTGAGTGACAAGGCTTGATCTTCAAAGTTGGCCAGTACTCCTTTAGCTTGCTCACCACATTATCACCAAATTCCCTGCCATTGTGGGCTGTAGAATTGATGGTGCTCCAAGCAATGATGTCTACAAGGTTGTATGTTACTTCTTGCAGTCTCTTTGATGTCATTGCCTGGAGAACCACAAACTTAGATGATCTTGGTACACTATTAAAGTGGATGTAAACCCCAAAAAAATTAATACATTTTTTATATCATACTGTAGAGTATAAGATTTCCTATCATTTGAGCCCAGTCTTGCCACACAGAGTTAATCCATCTCTGAGCAATCCTCCTTTATTGTTCAGTGAGACAATTCTTGACAAACTGAGAAAAACTTTGTCAAATCCTCCCCCTTGCTGTGAGTGACAGGTGATTTACATATCTCGTGCACTAGCCTAAGAGACATGCATTATTTTTTAATTCCCTCCCCCACTCCTTTCTTCAGCAGCTCTGCAAGGATTGGCTGTTCCACACCTCAGCATGATTTGGCATGCTGAAGTCATGTGGTTACTTTCCTGTCTTTTCACTGGATGTTAGAGATCATAGCAGAAGTTCAGTGTAAGAAATACACAGGAGAAAATGCATATTGACAAGGAGAGTGTAGAGGTGGGCGGGGAGTCTACTGACATCACGACTCCACCCACCGAGCTCCAGACAACAGACCCACCCACAGAATCTGCCGTTTTTCGGGTCTCATAACAGACAGAGGGTGAGACATTTGACAGGTAAAGATACATGCAGGAGGCGTGTATATGATTATAGATAACCCCTATGGCAGTAGTTTAGAAAGGATGACATTGGGTTTACATCCACTTTAACTTGTATTCCCTGTCAGGATGGGACTTCAATTCACAAAAAAACAGGCTTCATCATGCCACTTCTCTTTAACACCTCTTTGTTTTTTCCTGGCAGGGTTCACAAAGCTGAATGCACAATTCAACATCATGACGAGTAATGTTCTAGTACCTGGGTGAAAATTCTTTCAACATTCTGTCACATCCTCCATGGTCAATGGCCAAATGAACCCCATGAAGTATATTAAATAATTCCAAGTCCATGACATAAAACTGTATAGCACTGATGCCTTCTCTAACAGGAGAAATCAACTTACAAAACAGTTTTCAGCAGCATTAACTCTAGGGTTGCCACCTGTACGGGAATGACCTGGACAGCCCGGGTTTTTTACAGCTGTTCCCATGTTTCTGTTCTCCTGAAACCCGGACACAGCAGCATATGCTCCCGACAGTCTAGCCGGTGTGGTTGTTGTTCATACCTCCAGCCCCTCCCCCCGCCAGCGCCAGCATACACCCCTCCCCCAGCTCCTGCAGATGAATCCGCTCTCTCCGCTCTCCAAAGTCCTGCCAACAGCCCCGCCCCGTTCTGCTCCTGTTGCTGAGCGCACACTCTCCCATCAGCAATATCTCCCCCCGCCCCCGAAGGCTCCTGTGGCTTCAGTGGTGGTGAGCGCCCCCCCCCCACCTCAATGTTCCGATTGGCAAATGCAGCCTGAATGCGCTCTCTCCCACCAGCAGAATGCTCCCCCCTTTTCACAGAGACTGTGATCTATGCCTACCGCTCCGTCACATGTGTGAGTGCAATACAAATTGTTTTCAAACATTTAATTCAAGAAAAGCTTCTGAACCAGCGGCTACCTGGCGCCTCTCTCTCCCTTCCAGTTCGTCCCCTCTGGAATTGCCCCCTGCCCTGCTGCACTGATCCCCCTAAAGTCCGGGTACTCCTGTGTGCTGGGGCCCCTACAGGAGGCCTGATGGTACCCCAGCCCAGGGGGCTGGGGTCGGCAGCCCAGGGGGGTACTGGAGGGGAAGGAGGATTTGTGCTGGTAGGGGAAGAAGATTATTTGTATTAGGAGGGGGTGATGATAAGTGCTGAAATGAGGAAGAAGGGGCTATTGTGTTGGGACTGGGGATTTAGGGGATAGTGGAGGGGGACATGTGCTGTGGAAGGGGGAAGAAGATTTGTTTTGGGGGGATTTTTCTGGGAGTGGGAAAATAGAGCTTAATGCTAGATTTTTTTTGCAGGAGAGGGAGTGGGGATTTTTGATGACATGGTAAAGTGGAGGAAAGTATTGCTCACGGGGGGGGGGTTAATTTTGCACTCTTCTTACCCCTACACTGTGCGTTGCACACCCCTGGCTCCAGCACTGTTTTGTTGTTTTGTACTCATGACTCCTAATATGCATTATACACTCCTGTCCCCTGCATTCTGTGCATAAGACTCACAGGCTCTTTCACACCTAGGCGTTCCAGATCACAGGCGGAATAGAAACTTCTTTTGGCCGACAGGCGTCCCACGATTCTTTCGATTTTTTCCTGCGCTAAAATTGTGCTGCTATTGGGGTGCCATTGAAAGTAACGGGATCACAAGTGCGCCCCCTGATTTCAGAATCACGGTGATTCCGCCTGCGATCCTGCACTCCTAGGTGTGAATGGAGCCATGGTCACTGTGGTGCACTAAGCTGCATTACTAGTCTCCTTGGGGCACCCCAAAGTGCCCCAGGTCTTTTACAATCATATAGTGTATACTAAAAATAGAAAACATGCCGTGCGCCGATAAAGTGTTCGGGTTTGGCTTGAAGAAAAGGTGGCAACCCTAATTAACTCACACTTTAGATAGGTCTTCATAGAACCATCGTTGTAGTTCAACATTCCATGATTCACGCCTAGACACTACTCCTTGTTCCACCATTCTCATACAGCACAGTATGGGCTAGCGCCTACTGCGCAAATTGAAACTCATGTGTTTTTTCACTGCCGAACAAAAACTGAAGTCCAAATGGCGGAAGAACCTATTACTCCCTGGTTGTGCTTTGCCACATGAGAATAAAAACATCATTAGCGGAAGTATTTTATACTTTGCCGGTTTGCCTTTGCATAAAGTGCCTATGAAATGTGTGAAATAATAAGCGTTTTATATCTTGACTTCCCATGTTCGGCATTCCAAAAATCTCCTAGGCATTCTTTGCAATGCCTAATTTCATACATAGATTTTCTAGGCATTCTATACAACATGACAGTATAAATGTCATTAGCGGAAGTATTATAACTGCATAGAATGCCTAGGAAATGTGTGAAATATAAAGCGTATCATACATTGATGTCCCATTTTTGGGATCTATAGATTTCCTAGGCATACTACAGAATGCGGGAATTAACACACTGATGTATATGTATATATATATATATATATATATATATATATATATATATATATATATAGTGTCTCATAAAAGTGAGTACACCCCTCACATTTTTGTAAATATTTTATTATATCTTTTCATGTGACAACACTGAAGAAATGACACTTTGCTACAATGTAAAGTAGTTAGTGTACAGCTTGTATAACAGTGTAAATTTGCTGTCCCCTCAAAATAACTCAACACACAGCCATTAATGTCTAAACCGCTGGCAACAAAAGTGAGTACACCCCTAAGTGAAAATGTCCAAATTGGGCACAATTAGCCATTTTCCCTCCCCGCTGTCTTGTGACTCGTTAGTGTTAGAAGGCCTCAGGTGTGAATGGGGAGCAGGTGTGTTAAATTTGGTGTTATCGCTCTCACTCTCTCATACTGGTCACTGGAAATTCAACATGGCACCTATTGGCAATGACCTCTCTGAGGATCTGAAAAAAAGAATTGTTGCTCTACATAAAGATGGCCTAGGCTATAAGAAGATTGCCAAGACCCTGAAACTGAGCCGTAGCACGATGGCCAAGACCATACAGCGGTTTAACAGGACAGGTTCCACTCAGAACAGGCCCCGCCATGGTCGACCAAAGAAGTTGAGTGCACGTGCTCAGCGTCATATCCAGAGGATGTCTTTGGGAAATAGAAGTATGAGTGCTGCCAGCATTGCTGCAGAGGTTGAAGGGGTGGGGGGTCAACCTGTCAGTGCTCAGACCATACGCCGCACACTGCATCAAATTGATCTGTATGGCTGTCATCCCAGAAGGAAGCCTCTTCTAAAGATGATGCACAAGAAAGCCCACAAACAGTTTGCTGAAGACAAGCAGAATAAGGACATGGATTACTGTAACCATGTCCTGTGGTCTGATGAGACCAAGATAAACTTAATTGGTTCAGATGGTGTCAAGTGTGTGTGGTGGCAACCAGGTGAGGAGTACAAAGACAAGTGTGTCTTGCCTACAGTCAAGCATGGTGGTGGGAGTGTCATGGTCTGGGGCTGCATGAGTGCTGCCGGCACTGGGGAGCTACAGATCATTGAGGGAACCATGAATGCCAACATGTACTGTGACATACTGAAGCAGAGCATAGTTACATAGTTACATAGTTATTCAGGTTGAAAAAAGATACAAGTCTATCTAATTCAACCAAAAAAATTAAAAATACAATCCTATATACACAATCCTTCACCCACAGTTGATCCAGAGGAAGGCAATAAACCCCAGCAAAGCATGATCCAATTTGCTACAGCAGGGGAAAATGTTTCTTCTTGATCCCCCGCAAGGCAATCAGATTTTCCCTGGATCAACTTTACCTATAAATGTTAGTACCCAGTTTTATTCTGTACATTAAGTAAAGAATCCAGGCCGTTTTAAAGCAATCTACTGAGCTTGCCAGAAACACCTCTGGAGGGAGTCTATTCCACATTTCCACAGCTCTTACTGTGAAGAAACCTTTCCGTATTTGGAGATTAAATCTTTTTTCTTTTAGAAGTAAAAAGTGCCTTCTTGTTCTCCTCAGTGATGAACTTAAAGTGAATAACTCAACACCAATTTCACTATATGGACCACTTATGTATTTGTACATGTTGATCATATCCCACCTTAATCTTCTCTTCTCAAGAGAGAATAAATTCAGTTCCTCTAATCTTTCCTCATAGCTGAGCTCCTCCATGCCTCTTATCAGTTTGGTTGCCCTTCTCTGCACTTTCTCCAGTTCCCCGATATCCTTTTTAAAAACTGGTGCCCAAAACTGAACTGCATATTCCAGATGAGGTCTTACTAATAATTTGTACAGGGGCAAAATTATATCTCTCTCTGGAGTCCATACCTCTCTTAATACAAGAAAGGACTTTTCTCACTTTGGAAAGCTTGGCATTACATGCTATTATTGAGCTTATGATCTTCCAAAACCCCCAGATCCTTCTCCACCATTGATTCCCCCAGTTGTACTCCCCCTAGTATGTATGATGCATGCCATGCATATTCTTAGCCCCCAAGTGCATAACTTTACATTTATCAACATTAAACCTCATTTGCCACTTAGTAGCCCAATTAGACAGTGCATTGAGGTTGGCTTGTAAATTAGCTTAATGTCATCTGCAAAGACAGAAATGTTAGTTTTAATCCCAGACCCTATATTATTTATAAATATATTAAAAAGTAAGGGTCCCAGCACTGAACCTTGAGGTACACCACTGATAACCGTAGGCCATTCAGAGTAAGAGTCATTAACCACTACTCTCTGAATTCTGTCTTTTAGACAGTTTTCTATCCATTTACAAATTGATCTTTCCAAGCCTGTAGACTTTACCTTACACATGAGCCGTGTGTGGGGAACTGTGTCAAACACTTTTGCAAAATCCAGGTATACCACGTCCACAGCCACCCCTCTGTCCAAGGTTTTACTTACCTCCTCATAAAAATAAATCAGGTTTGTAAAGAAAAGTAAATCAACTTCTGTCTTTCATGAATCAATTCTGTCTGTTGCTTAAAATATTTTTTCCCAGCAAGAATTTGTCTATGTGGTCTTTTATTAAACTCTCCAGTATCTTCCCAACTATAGAAGTTAAACTAACAGCATGATCCCCTCCGGAGACTGGGCCGCAGGGCATTATTCCAACATGATAACGACCCCAAACACACCTCCAAGACGACCACTGCCTTGCCAAAGAATCTGAGGGTAAAGGTGATGGACTGGCCAAGCATGTCTACAGACCTAAACCCTATTGAACATCTGTGGGCATCCTCAAATGGAAGGTGGAGGAGCGCAAGGTCTCTATTATCCACCAGCTCCGTGATGTCATGAAGGAGTGGAAGAGGACTCCAGTGGCAACCTTTAAAGCTCTGGTAAACTCCATACCCAAGAGGTTTAAGACAGCGCTGGAAAATAATGGTGGCCACAAAAAATATTGACACTTTGGGCCCAATTTGGACATTAACACTTTGTACTCACTTTAATTGCCAGCGGTTTAGACATTAATGGCTGTGTGTTGAGTTATTTTGAGGGGACAGCAAATGCACACTGTTATACAAGCTGTACACTCACTACTTTACATTGTAGCAAAGTGTAATTTCTTCAGTGTTAGATAAAAGATTTGATAAAATATTTACAAAAATGTGAGGGGTGTACTCACTTTTGTGAGATACTGTGTGTATATATATATATATATATATATATATATATATATATATATATATATATATGAAGCGCTTACCCCCGAAGGAGCGGCTAAATAATTGCCATATCCGTAATTCACATTTACCACTCAACCCTCGCAGCCCATAGATTTAAAAGTCACAGTCCTTAATGCTTTTTCTTAATGCTTTATTCATCAACATAAACTGGGATGGGAGAAGGACTTTCTTTTAGATGCTCTTTGGTTGATTTATGATCTTTTCCTTTGCTTCACTTGCAAAGACTCACAGCATTGCGGGAGACAGCAATATAAAGCTGGATGATTACTTTATCAGAGAAGAAGGAAGTAAATTTCTGACCCAGAATAAACGATAAGAGTCACTCTGAATGACCTCTCCCACTTGACTGATTGGAATCCCAGGGCAATATTGAACCCAAAGTCACAGGCCACAACCACCTGTCTTGCTGACTTATGTACCAACATCCCTCAGCCTCTGGACAGTACTTCTCTCTTGGGCTTTTCAGTCACTTGATCAACAGCCCGTGTGCTGCTCCTAAGCGGCCGATCACCCAGTTTCCTTTCTCTTGACTCCACTTCTCCCGCAAGGATTCCTAGTTCCTCTGCTCCTTTGTGACCCGTTTCCCTTCCCGCAGGGGCAGCCAACGACATCAGCGACTACATGCTGTAAGATGTCGTCCGTTCCTCTATGAGGACCGGTCCTTCACCCGTCTCGCAAGGGTGAAGCTCTGTTGGCTTCCCGGAGGGGAAAAAACCTCCACCTCCCCCTCTGGGAACCAGGCTGGCTCTCCCGCTCCTCAGAGCAGGACTGGACTCGAACTCCAACTCTCACGACTCCCTCGGGCACCACGTGACCCCCTTTTTATGAGAGAGGCATTACCAAGCAAATCAATGATTGGTCGAGACTATCACATAAACTACCTGTCACTCAAATGGCAATTTGACAACAACAGGCCTGCTGTAATAGCACAAGCCTGTTCTAAATTTAGCTGAAATAGAAAGCTAGAAAAGAAAGGTCACCTACCTAAAAGTAGGTGCCAGCTACATACACCCCCCACTTGAATCACAACTGTCCCCAGTTGTGGGGAATAAATTTCAGAGTAACTCCTTAAAATTTTAAGAGCGAAAAGAGCATCTCATTACATCAATTGGAATGGGGAAAAAGGGAATGAACTTTAAACAGAGTTAACATTAATTGTCACTGTACACAATATCAGCACAATAGTATTTACATGGCCTGACTGTAGATCCCTACATCTAACATTCAATACAAGCGGAACCAAAGCATTGCTCCCGCGGGAGGAATACTCTGGTTGCCACAGGCCTTCATCTGTAGAATGGACAGCCGTCACATCTTCAATATACCTAAAGAAAGATACTAAATATTTCTAACTTATACTAACTATTACACAACATTACCATACAGAGGGGGTTATCATCCTCTACCTGGTAATTAAACAAATACACAATACTTTATGGCATGTATGTTCCCATTGGGATAGTCGCTCCCTCAAAAGGAGTCCAGCAGTACTCCTGCTAAGCGCATCCCAACAGACATGCTCGGCAAATAAATCCTCTTGCCCGTTGGCAAAATAAACTTTCTGTTTGGCTCTTAAACAAGAGTCCTTGGAGAAGTACTTGTGCTACAAAGGGATTTAGCAGAAACAGCGCACTCTAGTGTCCATAACTTTGTCCTTGTCAGGCACCATGAATGCGAGTCTCCTGCTTAACAGTTTACTTAGGGGAAAACCCACCCTAACCCATCTGCCATCCTGCAGTCAATTTGGGTAGAAAACATACACTTGTGAATGCAATCCTGTTCACAAATAATATCTCGGGTCAGGCAACCTCTTCTGACTATCTCCTGGTCCTCTCACCGAGATAGCGTAGCTGCGGGTATTTTGTCCAGCCTTTACCACTAATACTCTGTCCTTGTGGATCGCTCTTCCCAGCTTCCACTCCCAAAAAAAAATCTTTGGACCGGACCCAAACCTCACTGTCAGGTGTCCTTTTTGGCTTGGGAACGTGTAGACAGTCCCACACAAGTTCATCCTCCCATGTCTCCCGGGAACTTTCCCCAACATCCATAATCTGTTCCGGGACATAGGGGTAATCAAAGCCCCATTCTTGAGATACCCTTCGCTGAACCTCTCTCTGGAATCTAGAGAGTCTAGGCAAATCTTTAGCCTTTCCTCTACCAGGCAAAACACAAGCATCAGTAGCTCTACTGACCCATTGCTGGAACGTAGCTGGCCTGCTAGGAACGGTAGTATTTGACACACTAAACGGGGGTACTGGAACTTTAACTGTACCGGACACTCCTGTGGAAGCTTCCACTGAAGTTGAGCTTTCAACAAAACATTCCTCCTCACTACTTGAATTAAACTCTTCAGGGGATGACCATTCGAATAGATTGTCCATCAATCCATATTTCTGCAAGATCTGTGGCGATCCCCAATCTATAACCCAATCTTCATTTACCCCGTCCGGCTCACCCGAGGGATCCCCCTCCTGTAACTTAGGCTCCTTCCGGACGGGTAAATCAAAAGGCTCACTGTTAACCGGCTCCTCTGGGGTTTCCTTCAATGACTGGACAATAACTTGTACAGTCCCTGGGTCCCCAGCCAGATCACAGGCTTTTTCAGTAGATCCTACCTGATCTCCTGATGGCTCTGACTCAGCCGAATCAGACGGGAGCTCCTCCACTGCTACTGCAGGCGATACACGACCCTCTCCGGCCTTCTGAATCACCTGTTCTTGAGGCAGACAAAGTCCCGTTGTAACATTAACAGAATAATATTTAACTTCCTGTTGGACGGGTCCCAATCGCATTAACTGGATACCGCAATGTCCACACTAAGCCCGGTCAGTGACTCCGACTGTAGGCCTCCGACATCCAGGACACAGCATACAGAGCCTCTCCGCTCCGTCGATCACTCCCAACGCCAGTCCTCCGGTCAATTCCAACCGAACACCGGTGTCAATCAAAATCTACCACAAGAATGTGTTTATTTGAAGGCTTTTGGAGCTCTGACAATTCAAAATCTTATGACACATTCAGAAAAGAAATATATACAGCCACCTGAATTTATTTCATTTATTCACAACAAAGCAGGATCCTACAAGTGACTTGTACAATGTGCAGGAAGGATGTATGAATTCATTATTATATAAACATTTTTATATTAAAAATGAATATACTGTATCTATGTATCAGTAAATCCACAGGTGACTTTCTTTTCTTAGTTTGCCTGCAGTTTTAAAGAAAAATAATACTTGTTTTCCTGGTAGGCACTATTCTTGTTGTTATCTTGAAGCAGAGCTCCAGCAAAAAATAACAAGATAAAAAGATAATAACAAGATAAAGAAATAAAATTTTCAGCTTAAATCCAGAAATTTACCCTGCAATACTTTTTTATACTACAAGATGTCCTAGGTCTAATGACCAGCATCATTCAACCCACTTCCTCTGACCCCAGGTTGCCCTGGACCTGCCCCCAACATGTGACTGGACAGTGATTGGAGAAGCAGCATAGTGATAAGCTCATCAACTGTTCTGTGCAGGGTATTGCAATAGGCTAACACCAGGTCAAACTGTCAAGTTACAATGTTTGCATTTAAAAAATACATTTATGTCCCTGATCCCCCAAAACAAAAACCACACTTGGTGCATAAATGACGCACACTTGACCAATAAATCCTATTGTTTTGACATCCAGCTAGCCCTTAAAGAGTACCTTACACATAATACAACACCAGACATTTCCCCAGTTCTACTGTGGGAGGCATACAAGCCTGTCATACGAGGTACATGTATCTCAGTCTCTACACACCTTTAACGTGACAAAAAACTCAAGCTACAACAACTCGAAACAGAATATCACCACCACACCACAATATCACCACCACTTCCTCCAATTCCAATCCTCCCCGACAGAACCTCACAGAATAAAGTTAGAAAAAACCAAAGTGGAACTAGACCTGCTACTAGCAGAAACAACAGACAAGGCCATTTGTAGATCTAACCACACCATTTACACTAATGCTAATAAGCCAGACACCTTCCTAGCTCTGCGACTTCGTCGACCTCACTGAACTTATAACCCCATCAGACTCAAGTTGGCTAAAGACATACACTCAAGCAATCCTGTTAAAGTGCTTGCGGAGTTCCGTAAGAGACTAGCTGTGCTATATGAAGCGAAAGCATCTTTTCCGCAGCACCAGGCAGAAATATTGTTCCAAAATTTACCTATGCCCAAGTTATCAGAAGCCAACCGCGAGTCCATGGAAAGTTCGGTTATGATCGATGAAGTCCTTCTAGCGATTAAATTGCTCAAACCCCACAAGAGACCAGGACCAGACAGTCTTTCGAGCACGTACTTTAAAAAATTTGCTGTTACCCTAGCCCCGCTCCTGACTAATTCTTTCAGTGCCCTGCTTAAACACTGTTCCTTTGGGCGGAACACATTGACTGCCATCATATCTATGATACCCAAACCTAATGCAGATACCACCCTATGGTCCAACTACAGGGCTATATCCCTGCTTAATCTTGATATCAAGATCCTAGCCAAAATCTTAGCAACAAGACTTAATCCAATCATTGGAGGGCTTATACATAAGGACTAAGTTGGTTTCATACCATGACGTCATGCTAGTGACAACATTTAGCAGAAACAGCGCACTCTAGTGTCCATAACTTTGTCCTTGTCAGGCACCATGAATGCGAGTCTCCTGCTTAACAGTTTACTTAGGGGAAAACCCACCCTAACCCATCTGCCATCCTGCAGTCAATTTGGGTAGAAAACATACACTTGTGAATGCAATCCTGTTCACAAATAATATCTCGGGTCAGGCAACCTCTTCCGACTATCTCCTGGTCCTCTCACCGAGATAGCGTAGCTGCGGGTATTTTGTCCAGCCTTTACCACTAATACTCTGTCCTTGTGGATCGCTCTTCCCAGCTTTCACTCCCGAAAAAAATATCTTTGGACCGGACCCAAACCTCACTGTCAGGTGTCCTTTTTGGCTTGGGAACGTGTAGATAGTCCCACACAAGTTCATCCTCCCATGTCTCCTGGGAACTTTCCCCAACATCCATAATTTGTTCCGGGACACAGGGGTAATCAAAGCCCCATTCTTGAGCTACCCTTCACTGAACCTCTCTCTGGAATCTAGAGAGTCTAGGCAAATCTTTAGCCTTTCCTCTACCAGGCAAAACACAAGCATCAGTAGCTCTACTGACCCATTGCTGGAACGTAGCTGGCCTGCTAGAAACGGTAGTATTTGACACACTAAACGGGGGTACTGGAACTCTAACTGTACCGGACACTCCTGTGGAAGCTTCCACTGAAGTTGAGCTTTCAACAAAACATTCCTCCTCACTACTTGAATTAAACTCTTCAGGGGATGACCATTCGAATAGATTGTCCATCGATCCATATTTCTGCAAGATCTGTGGCGATCCCCAATCTATAACCCGATCTTCATTTACCCCGTCCGGCTCACCCGAGGGATCCCCCTCCTGTAACTTAGGCTCCTTCCGGACGGGTAAATCAAAAGGCTCACTGTTAACCGGCTCCTCTGGGGTTTCCTTCAAAGATTGGACAATAACTTCTACAGTCCCTGGTTCCCCAGCCAGATCACAGGCTTTTTCAGTAGATTCGACCTGATCTCCTGATGGCTCTGACTCAGCCGAATCAGACGGGAGCTCCTCCACTGCTACTGCAGGCGATACACGACCCTCTCCGGCCTTCCGAATCAGCTGTTCTTGAGGCAGACAAAGTCCCGTTGTAACATTAACAGAATAATATTTAACTTCCTGTTGGACGGGTCCCAATCGCATTAACTGGATACCGCAATGTCCACACTGAGCCCGGTCGGTGACTCCGACTGTAGGCCTCCGACATCCAGGACACAGCATACAGAGCCTCTCCGCTCCGTCGATCACTCCCAACGCCAGTCCTCCGGTCAATTCCAACCAAACACCGGTGTCAATCAAAATCCGGTCCTGCAAATCAGATAGCCGCTGCATGGCAAGTGTACTCCCAACACCTTCCGCCATCTTCCTCCGCCTGTCTCGCTCTGGCGCATGGCACGCTGAACATCAAAAACTTTTCCTCTGGGGCGTGGCTCCACCCCCCACTTGTTGGTTCAGCGCGCGAGGAACTGTAGCTGTACATTTATGAAGTCCTCCCCAGCGACCCCTGGTGGTAGGTACCGTTGTACTGCAGGCTATCTTGGCAACAGTCACTAAAATGCAGGTTTTCGTTGCTATGGGAGATAGTTAGCGGCAAACGTGAAACAGATATCCCGGACGATGCCCCCACATGAAGCGCTTACCCCCGAAGGAGCGGCTAAACAATTGCTATATCCGTAATTCACGTTTACCACTCAACCCTCGCAACCCAAAGATTTAAAAGTCACAGTCCTTAATGCTTTTTCTTAATGCTTTATTCATCAACATAAAATGGGATGGGAGAAGGACTTTCTTTGAGATGCTCTTTGGTTGATTTTTGATCTTTTCCTTTGCTTCGCTTGCAAAGACTCACAGCATTGCGGGAGACAGCAATATAAAACTGTATGATTACTTCATCAGAGAAGAAGGGAGTAAATTTCTGACCCAGAATAAACGATAAGAGTCACTCTGAATGACCTCTCCCGCTTGACTGATTGGAATCCTGGGGCAATGTTGAACCCAAAGTCACAGGCCACAACCACCTGTCTTGCTGACTTATGTACCAATATCCCTCAGCCTCTGGACAGTACTTCTCTCTTGGGCTTTTCACTCACTTGATCAATAGCCCGTGTGCTGCTCCTAAGCGGTCGATCACCCAGTTTCTTTTCGCTTGACTACACTTCTCCCGCAAGGATTCCTAGTTCCTCTGCCCCTTTGTGGCCATTCCCCTCCCCGCAGGGGTGGCCAACGACATCAGCGACTACATGCTGTAAGATGTCGTCCGTTCCTCCATGAGGACCGGTCCTTCACCCATCCTTCACCCATCTCCGTTGGCTTCCCGGAGGGGAAAAAACCTCCACCTCCCCCTCCGGGAACCAGGCTGGCTCTCCCGCTCCTCAGAGCAGGACTGAACTCGAACTCCAACTCTCACGACTCCCTCGGGCACCACGTGACCCCCTTTTTATATAAGAATCCCGGGCATTACCAAGCAAATCAATGATTGGTCAAGACTATCACATAAACTACCTATCACTCAAATTGCAATTTGACAACACAGGCCTGCTGTAATAGCACAAGCCTGTTCTAAATTTAGCTGAAATAGAAAGCTAGAAAAGAAAGGTCACCTACCTAAAAGTAGGTGCCCGCTACAATATATATATATATATATATATATATATATATATATATATATATATATATATATATATATATATATATATATATATATATATATGTATATATATATATATATATAAAAACATATACCTATACACAGTATATATATGTCATAACCTTATAATATGCAATGACCTTGGATCCCTAATCTTCTTTTTTTCTGTATCTTAGTAGCATCCTCAGTGAGAAATAAGCTTAACCAATTACTCTGATTGGATTCTTCATAGACACAGCTCTTAAGAAAGGATTAAACTGACCGTCTGTGTATCCACAAGAATGTGTTTATTTGGAGGCATTTGGAGCTCCGACAATTCATAATCTTATGACACATTCAGAAAAGAAACATATACAGCCACCTGAATTTATTTCATTTATTCACAACAAAGCAGGATCCTACAAGTGACTTGTACAATGTGCAGGAAGGATGTATGAATTCATTATTATATAAACATTTTTATATTAAAAATGAATATACTGTATCTATGTATCAGTAAATCCACAGGTGACTTTCTTTTCTTAGTTTGCCTGCAGTTTTAAAGAAAAAAAATACTTGTTTTTCAGGTAGGCGCTATTCTTGTTGTTATCTTAAAGCAGAGCGCCAGCAAAAAATAACAAGATAAAAAGATAATAACAAGATAAAGAAATACAATTTTCAGCTTAAATCCAGAAATTTACCCTGCAATACTTTTTTATACTACAAGATATCCTAGGTCTAATGACCAGCATCATTCAACCCACTTCCTCTGACCCCAGGTTGTCCTGGACCCGCCCCCAACATGTGACTGGACAGTGAATGGAGAAGCAGCATAGTGATAAGCTCATCAACTGTTTTGTGCAGGGTATTGCAATAGGCTAACACCAGGTCAACCTGTCAAGTTACAATGTTTGCATTTAAAAAATACATTTATGTCCCTGATCCCCCAAAACAAAGACCGCACTTGGTGCATAAATGACGCACACTTGACCAATAAATCCTATTGTTTTGACATCCAGCTAGCCCTTAAAGAGTACCTTACACATAATACAACACCAGACATTTCCCCAGTTCTACTGTGGGAGGCATACAAGCCTGTCATACGAGGCACATGTATCTCAGTCTCTACACACCTTAAACGTGACAAAAAACTCAAGCTACAACAACTCGAAACAGAATATCACCACCACTTCCTCCAATTCCAATCCTCCCCGACAGAACCTCACAGAATAAAGTTAGAAAAAACCAAAGTGGAACTAGACCTGCTACTAGCAGAAACGGCAGACAAGGCCATTCGTAGATCTAACCACACCATTTACACTAAGGCTAATAAGCCAGACACCTTCCTAGCTCTGCGACTTCTTTGACCTTCTTTGGCTAAACACATACACTCAAGCAATCCTGTTAAAGTGCTTGCGGAGTTCCGTAAGAGACTAGCTGTGCTATATGAAGCGAAAGCATCTTTTCCGCAGCACCAGGCAGAAATATTGTTCCAAAATTTACCTATGCCCAAGTTATCAGAAGCCAATCGCGAGTCCATGGAAAGTCCGGTTATGACCGATGAAGTCCTTCTAGCGATTAAATCGCTCAAACCCCACAAGAGACCAGGACCAGACGGTCTTTCTAGCACGTACTTTAAAAAATTTGCTGTTACCCTAGCTCCGCTCCTGACTAATTCTTTCAATGCCCTGCTTAAACACTGTTCCTTTGGGTGGGACACATTGACTGCCATCATATCTATGATATCCAAACCTATGCAGATACCACCCTATGGTCCAACTACAGGCCTATATCCCTGCTTAATCTTGATATCGTGATCCTAGCCAAAATCTTAGCAACAAGACTTAATCCAATCATTGGAGGGCTTATACATAAGGACCAAGTTGGTTTCATACCACAACGTCAGGCTAGTGACAACATCTGCCGAGTAATCCTCCAACACCTTGCTAAAACCCGCAACATACCCTTACACCTTTTGTCCCTCGACATTAGGAAGGCATTCGATACGGTTTCCTGGCCCTACCTACACTTCATATTGCAACGCTGGGGCTTCAGTCCAAATTTTCTACAATAGATAACCTCCCTCTATGACCAACCCCAGGCGTATGTCAAATACTCTGGGTTCCGCTCAGACTGCTTTCCTATTCAGCGGGGACAAGGCAGGGTTGCCCCCTTTCCCCCCCCTACTTTTTGCCCTAGTAATTGAGCCACTTGCGGCCCTGATAAGAGCTAACCCCAATATAAAAGGCCTAGAGGCTGCCTCTACCTCCCACAAACTTTGTCTCTTTGCCGACGAAGCCCTACTATTCAAAACTTCTCCCCATACGTCCCTCCCAAACCTCATTCAAATATTAGATAAATTTGCTGTCATAACCGGATTGGAGGTCAACCAATCCAAATCCAGAGCCCTCAATATATCCCTCCCGCACGATGAGTTTAAGCATTTACGGAGCAATTATCCCTTTAATTGGTCCGATTCCTCGATTCCTTACTTAGGTATTAAATTAACGAGCAATCCAGCACAACTCTTTCAGACAAACTACCTCCCTATGCTGTCTCATCTCACCACTTTGCTGGCCTCTTGGCAGCCGCTGTGCTTTTCCTGGCTGGGGCGCGTCGCGTCGGTCAAGATGTCACTCCTGCCGAAACTCCTATACCTCTATAGAGTCCTCCCTATTGCAATTCCCCCTTACTTCCACCGGGTTATACAATCAAGAGTATTTAAGTATATCAGGGGCCCCATTAAACCAAGGGTGTAGAGATCCATACTGCTCCGTAGTAGATACAGCGGTGGTCTGGGAATCCCAAATTTTGCACAATATTTTCATGCAGCCCAATTGGCTCAGATTGCTTTTTACCATGCGCAATATGAGATCCCTCTATGGGTCAGTTTGGAAGCAATGGATCTCCACTCCTTGGCAGTAAACAACCTGTTGTGGGTTTCCAAAACAACATGGGGTCCCATAACAAATCCTGTCACACAACAATCCCTTAAACTCTGGGATAAGCTACGAGAACAATTCAAACTAGCATCCCCACACACTCCTTTACTCTCCTTTTTCAACCACCCAAGCTTTTACCCAGCCTCCACGGATCCAGCCTCTTTCCAAGTCTGGGCCCAATCTGGACTTCGACGCATATGTGACCTAGTCAACAGCGACACCCTACAAACTTTCCCAGCCCTACAAAAGCAAGCACAACTCCCTTCCAGTGAGTGCTACCACTACCTCCAGATTGCCCATTTTACCAAGACAATCATAGGCACACACACTCCACTAGACAGCCTATCCCTATATGAAGACATTTGCGACTCGGATCCACATGCCCCGGGCATCATTTCCCGTCTTTACAGTCACTTCTCATCCCTGCCACCTAGCCTCTCACCTTATGCTATTCAATGGTCTCAGGACCTAGCAATAGACCTAGAATCAGAAGACTGGACAAACGTATGGATCAATACTAAAGCCTCCTCCCAAAACATTATAGCACTTGAAGCAAATTACAAAGTCCTTATGAGGTGGTATTTGGTCCCTGTGAGGATTAATAAATTCTTGCCTGGATATCCCCCAGTATGCTTCCGCGGTTGCGGAGACAGAGGCACACATATCCACATATGGTGGTCATGCCCGACCGTGCAGCTTTTCTGGACCTCCATCTTCCAGATGGCCTCTACACTACTCGGAGCCCCCTTAGACCCCGATCCAGCTCTTGCTCTACTGAATCACTTCACGATTGACTGTACCAGAGCCCAACGCTGCCTCCTCCTTCATCTTACTACAGCGGCCAAGCAAACGATAGCTAAGGCTTGGAATACTCCAACGCTGAATTTAATAGAGACCAGGAATAGAATCACCCAAGCTATGATACACAACATAATTGAAGCTACAATCTTAGACAGAATCCCCCAACACCTTAAAATATGGCATCCATGGATCGAACACTTTTTGCCCCCAGACTTTGATAAGCACCTCCTAGAACCTTAACCCCCCCCCCCCCCCCTACCCTCCAGGGTTCTCAACCAAACCTGACTAAAGCCCATGCAACACTGCTATCCCCTCCACCTGGCAACTCTTGCCTTTCCTCTCTTACCTCTCCAACTAACTTATTTTCCCCCCTCCCACTCTACCCTCTTCTCTTATCCTACCTATAGCGAAAGTGACACGATCATCTCGTGTACTGTATCTATCTGTTGCCTCTTTCTCATTCCACTGAATTATACCCTCATCCCTCTCTTATTATCACAGTAGATTTTTGTCTCTAAACAGCTTGCTTTACCCGGAACCAATTAAAATATAGTTGTTCACGTTACCCTATTCAACTTTGTATCTCCAAAATACTAACACTGTTTTTTGTATCACGCTAACAATACATTTTTGTAAGCTGTAATTACTTTTCAGTAGCCGCAACTTATTATTTGTTACTGTTTATTGATTGTTGCCAATAAAATACTTGAAAAGAAAAATACACTTATGATGTATAACTGAGTACAGAGCTGCATTAATGTGTGTCGTTTATATCTGGCTCATGATCAACTTTAAAGCAAACCTGTATGTTTACCCAGTTAGGTAAAGCTACTGATTCCCTTCATAGCCGCCCTATCTGTTGTATCATTTCTATATGAGCTTGTTGGACATCCCATTCCCAGGCCATGGACATCAATTAGGAGTTTCCCCATCCCCGTTTGTGGCTTCCACTCTCCTAGGAATGTTTTCCATTTTGGAGTGGGCCTGTGGGAAGGAGTGTCCATTCAGCCAAAATAGTATTTGTGAGGTCAGGTACTGTTCCAATTGATCTCCAAGATGCATAGCACCCTCCGAACCCCCAATGGCATGTGAGGAACCACAGCAGCAAGATGGGCTAGCAGTTCACCTCATAGCCTGATCCTTGGCAGTAGTGGAATAACGTGTACGGAAGGGTGTTTTACACTTCAGAAAAACATGGAGTATATTAGCTTGACTTTAAACTTCTGGAAGAAAGTCATAGTGTACAGAGCACCTATGGATGTGATGTGGCAGACTCCAGAAGTACAAAAAGTACTTAAAGCCTTCACAGCTAGAGTACCTATAAGCCAAACCAGCATTCTGTGATTTCAGCTCCTGGCTTCAAATTACTGAATGGTACAGCTACAGTTTTGTGTAAAGTGTTTGCCCCCCCCTGTTAAAACATAACTTAACTCTGGTTTATCACACCTGAGTTCAATTTCTCTAGCCACACCCAGGCCTGATTACTGCCACACCTGTTCGCAATCAAGAAATCACTTAAATAAGACCTGACTGACAAAGTGAAGTAGACCAAAAGGTCCTCAAAAGCTACACATCATGCTGAGATCCAAAGAAATTGAGGAACAAATGAGAAAGAAAATAATTGAGATCTATCAGTCTGGAAAAGATTATAAAACCATTTCTAAAGCTTTGGGACTCCAGCGAACCACAGTGTCCACAAATTATCCACAAACGGCGAACACATGAAACAGTGGTGAACCTTCCCACGATTGGGTGGCCAACCAAAAATACCCCAAGAGCGCAGCGACAACTCATCCAAGAGGTCACAAAAGACCCCACAACAACATCCAAAGAACTGCAGACCTCAATTGCCTTATTCATGACTCCACCATAAGAAAGAGACTGGCCAAAAATGGCCTGCATAGCAGAGTTCCAAGACAAAAACCGCTGCTGAGCAAAAAGAACATAAAAGCTTGTCTTCGTTATGCCAGAAAACATCTTGATGATCCCCAAGACTTTTGGGGAAATACTCTGTGGACTGACAAGACAAAAGTTGAACTTTTTGGAAGGTGTATGTCCCATTATATCTAAATATGATGGTGGTAGTGTGATGGTCTGGGGCTGTTTTGCTGATTGAGGACCTGGAAGACTTGCTGTGATAAATGAAACCATGAATTCTGCTGTCTACCAAACAATCCTGAAGGATAATGTGTGGCCATCTGTTCGTGACCTCAAGCTGCAGCGAACTTGGGTTCTGCAGCAGGACAATGATCCAAAACACACCAGCATGTCCACCTCTGAATGGGTGATGAAAAACGAAATGAAGACTTTGGAGTGGCCTAGTCAAAGTCCTTACCTGAATCCTATGGAGATGCTGTGGCATGACCTTTAAAAAGGTGGTTCATGTTCGAAAACCTTCCACTGTGGCTGAATTACAACACTCCTGCAAAGATGAGTGGACCAAAATTCCTGCACAGCGCTGTAACAAACTCGTTGCAAGTTATTGCAAACGCTTGATTGCAGTTCTTGCTGCTAAGGGTGGCCCAACCAGTTATTGGGTTTAGGAGGCAAACATTTTTTCACACAGGGCCATGTGGGTTTGGATTTTGTTTTCCCTTAATAGTAAAAACCTTCCTTTAAAAACTGCATGTTGTGTTTACCTGTGTTATCTTTGACTAATATTTAAATTTGTTTGATGATCTGAAACATTAAAGTGTGACAAACGAGCAAAACAGTGAAAAATCAGGAAGGGGGCCAACACTTTTTCACACAACTGTATCTTCTTATTAGAGAGAGGTCACCAAACTTCAGCCAAGGACCAAATTTCTACCCAGATCCTGTGGTACCCCAGTGAGGCTGAAGTTCCACCATGGTGCTTCGATTCCCTTTCTCAGGTCAATTTGAGGTCTTTAATCAAAATCATATGGATACCCTCTCTAGACAGCTGGTCCAAGGGGATCAGACATACAACTGCATCCCTCCCGTCTCAGGGTGGAAGACTGATGACTGACTTCCCAAGCAAAAGTTCCTTCTGTGTACTTATATTCACCACTGGCAATAAACCTCCTAGTGGTTGGCCATATTTACTCATTACAGGTACTTATATAGCGTTGTCAATTTACACAGTGTTTTTACATATATATTGTACGTTCACATCAGTCCCCACCCTCAAGGAACTTACAATCTAAGGTCCCTAACTCACATTCATACATACACATACTAGGGCAAATTTAGACTGGAGCCAATTAACCTACCAGCATGCCTTTGAAATGTGGGAGGAAGCCCATGCAGGCAGGCCCGGATTTACTCCCTTTGCCACCCCAAGGCCGGGTCCTTCAATGCTGCCATGACCTGTGGAGAGGTGCAGGAGGACACAGCACACTGATGAATGATGTGGACTGGAGAAGTAATTTATGGATGGTGGACAGAGCACATCAGTCTCTGTCCCCTGCATGGCATGGCTTCTGCCTCCCGGGGCTCCCAGTAACATCCTCCTCTCTCTCTCTCTCTCTCTGTTCCTTTTTTTACTATGAATATCCCCCCAGCTTCACTCTCCTTCTCCTCCTCACTGTCACCGGCTGCTCGGCTCCTCCGCGGCTTCGCCTATGACGAGTGCACTGCACAGTCGCCGGCCGCCGTGGTCTAGACTCTCGACCTTTTCAAAAATGGCACCGGCCGCCCGGCCAAGCGTGTACGAGCTTTCCCGAGCCCGGCCTGCTTCGGAACAGCGCGTGCGCAGTTGCGTGGTCGGCTCGCGGCCATCAGCCACGAAAGCCGAGAGGTCGTCGCAGGAGCGGCGCCGCCCCTGCACCACTGCCACCCCGAGGCCTGGCCTCGGTGGCCTTGTGGGAAATCCGGCCCTGCATGCAGGCACAGGGAGACCCTGCAAACTCCAGGCAGGTAGTGCTGTGGTTGGCATTCGAACAGATGACCCTAGTACTGCTAGGTGGAGGTGCTAACCACTTGGCCACTGTGCTGCCCCACAGATTATCATTGCTGAAGTGTGTATGCATGTGTTCTAAATTCTCAGAAAGTGTTTACATTTATCAGATCTCAGATCTGTCCAGTTTCAAGAAAGGACATACATTTTATTTAAATATTCAAGG
Organism: Lithobates clamitans; assembly: GCA_037952925.1. Taxonomy (NCBI): domain Eukaryota; kingdom Metazoa; phylum Chordata; class Amphibia; order Anura; family Ranidae; genus Lithobates; species Lithobates clamitans. Next base: position 1,625,171 of record JBBGZY010001720.1, on the reverse strand, counting down.
ATATATAAGATACATAAATAAGGAGCTTCCTTCACTTTAATTTGGCTGACTTGATCAACAGTTATTTTAGGCCATATCGTGAAAAACATTTTTTACCGTGCACAGTGGTACAGTCATGCTGGAACAGAAAATGGTCTTGTCAAAGAGTGGCCGCAGTGCGCAATTGTCTAAAATGTACTGTATTTGTATGCTGTAATATTACAGTCCACTTCACTGTAAGCACCAGAATTCAAAAATGTACTCATACGTTTGCCCATTGATCTGCTTGTTTTCCCTATAATAGACCGGTAAAATACCTAATTCCTCTGGGTATAGGGAGGCATGGGGCTCCCGCAGTAGCAAGACAATGTCCTTGAGCCCCCTATTCCCCCCACCATGTGCTGTGAACTACTTCAGAAGCATCGGTTGTAGTTCCTTCCCTTTTTGCACCCCCCGCCCCTCCTGCTCAAGCGCTTAAACTCAAGATGGTTGCCTCTCCTGTCTACCCTTGGCACAACCCTGGACTCCTGTTCCTCCCACAAGGACCCTGAGTTATGCTGGGGGGGGTGAGTCTATAACCCTACATACCGTATATACTCGAGTATAAGTCGTTCCGAGTATAAGTCGAGGCCCTAATTTACCACAAAAAAATGGGAAAAACTTATTGACCCGAGTATAAGACGAGGGTGAGAAATGCACAGCTACTGTAAGTGGAAAAGAGGGTCAAACAATGCCAATTTGCAGCATCACTGTTCCCATTTGCATGCCTCACTGTGCCCATTTGCAGCCATAGGTCCCCTGAACTTCAAACTCGGTAGTTAAGGGTTCCTAGATGCCCCCTAGCTGCAGCCAAAATTTGGGGTCTCTGAACCCAAAGGGTCCCGAAATGACATTGCTGCAGATGGACACAGTTGACCAAATTTGGGGCCCCGTATCTCGTGGCTACGTAGTGCTAGGAACCCCAAATTTGGTGTGCAAACCCAGTGGAACTAGCACCATAAAATTTCCAAAGCTGGGGTTTCTAGCACCAAGTGGCCCCGAGATACAGGGCCCCAAAAATCAGTTCAGAAAATGTCAAGCACTTTTCTACAGCAGAGAATGACATTTTCCGAACCGGTTTTGGGGCCCCATATCTCAGGGCCACTTGGTGCTAGGAACCCCAGCTTTGGATATGTTATGGTACCAGTTCCACTGGGTTTGCACACCAAATTTGGTGTTCCTAGCACTAAGTGGCTCTGAGATATGGGGCCCCAAATTCGGTTCAGAAAATGTCAAGCACTTTTCTGTAGCACAGAATGACATTTTCCTAACCGATTTTGGGGCCCCCGTATCTCGGGGCCACTTAGTGCTAGGAACTTCAGCTTTGGATATGTTGTGGTACCAGTTCCACTGGGTTTGCACACCAAATTTGGGGTTCCTATCACTAAGTGGCCCTGAGATACGGGGCCCCAAAGTCGGTTCGGAAAATGAAATTTTTTGCTGCAGAAAAGTGCTTGACTCGAGTATAAGTCGAGGGGGGCACTTTCAGCACAAAAAAATGTGCTGAAAAATTCGACTTATACTCGAGTATATACGGGTAAGTTTAATTCAACCTCCTTTTTTTATATGGAAAAACTAGACCAAACATCTCATAACCATGCACAGTAGCACACCTGATTGACTCCTTGTGCTGCTACTCCCTGCCCCTCTCTGAGCTCTGCTGTATAGACTGTACAGTACACTGTCAGAGTCTGACTTCAAATAGGATTTTGGTACTTACACTGCTTGCATTTAAAAATGCATTTAATTATGTATTCATTATAATTATTTCATTTTTATCTACAATTTATTTTTGCATGGGGCTCAGATTTGAATGAAATACTTTACTGGTTTGGAAGTATGTATGTTTTATGTTTAAGTTTTCCAAGCATGGTGCTTGATCTTTTTTTTAACACAGGTCTGGCAATCCTTTGGAGCCAATGTTTACTTTGAGCCCATGAGGGTTCTAAAGACGGCTTTCAATAATCCAGCAGGGAAAAAAACATCACATTCGGCAAAACTCAAAAGAACTGATCGAGCGATCGTAGTGAAAGTGTTGTCTGTTCTAAATGGTGAAAAGGTCAGTTGGTAAACAGTCATGAAAAAAAAAGATGCTATAAGGGTTGATTTACTAAAACTAAAACCTACGTCACCCAAATCTATCTCTCCACCCCCCAGCTCCCTCCATCTGTCTCCTCACGCATTACCAACTTACTAGCAGACATATCAGCCTGGATGTCACACCACTTCCTCAAACTCAACCTATCCAAAACCGATCTCATGATATTTCCTCCCTCAGGTGCCACTTCCCCTGATTCCTCTGTCAATATCAACGGCTCAACTATCAACCCATCTCCCCACGCCAAGGTCCTAGGTGTAATCCTGGACTCTGAACTAACCTTTCGACCCCACATTCTATCACTATCCAAAATTTGCCGCCTCAATCTCCACAACATCTCCAAGATACGCCCCTTCATAACCAATGTCACCACAAAGCTTCTAATCCACTCCCTGGTCATCTCCCGCCTCGACTACTGCAACTCCCCCCTCATTGGCTTACCTCTAAATAGGCTATCCCCACTTCAGTCCATCATGAATGCTGCTGCCAGGCTCATCCACCTCACAAACCGCTCAGCGTCTGCCACACTCCTCTGCCAATCTCTCCATTGGCTGCCACTCAGTCACCGAATTAAATACAAAATACTAACTATAACTTACAAAGCCATCCACAACCTGGCCCCCAGCTACAACTCTAACTTAGTCTAAAAATACCAACCTAATCGTTCTCTTCGCTCCTCCCAAGACCTCCTGCTCTCAAACTCCCTTGTCACCTCATCCCATGCTGGCCTTCAGGACTTCTCCAGAGCCTCTCCCATCCTCTGGAATGCTCTACCCCAATCCGTCCGATTTTCTCCTACTTTATCCACTTTCAGACGATCCCTGAAAACTCATCTCTTCAGAGAAGCCTATCTGGCCCCCACCTAACAACTGTACATTTATCTTCTCAATCAGCACATCACCCACAGTTATTACCTCTTGTATCTCCTGACCTTCCCTCTTAGATTGTAAGCTCTAAGGAGCAGGGCCCTCTGATTCCTACTGTATTAAAGTGTATTGTATTTGTACTGTCTACCCCCAAGTTGTAAAGCGCTACATAAACTGTTGGTGCTATATAAATCCTGTATAATAATAATAATAATAATAAAACTGGAGAGTGCAAAATCTGGTGCAGTTCTACATAGAAACCAATCAGCTTCCAGTTTGTTTGTTTTTTGTCAAAGCTTAATTGATCAAGCTGAAGTGCACAGCTGCACCAGATTTTGCACGCTCCAGTTTTAGTAAATCAACCCCAAACTTTTAGGTTGGTTGGGTCTTGTTTTGTTTGGTGGGTTCGAAATATTGTATAGAAGTGTTTATTAGATAAACGATATAATTGAGAAAAGTGATTTAAGGTAGGAGAGCATAGATAAAAGTGTATATATACAGTCTACTCTTTAATTGTTTTCTTTGTTTTTATATATATTTTTGCACAGTATTGTATGGTTTGTTCTAAATGTAAAAAAAAATAATATAAAATTGAATTACAAAAAAAAATCAACCCCAAAGTATATTAGATGTGTATGAAACCCAGAAGATCTTTGTTTCCAAATGACAGAAATGGAAGCAGTAACATATTGTAATATGGAGAGAACCTGAAATCACCAGCCAGCTGCTAAGGCCTCATGCACATGAGATGCTGTTAAACACGTGTTCAGAGGCAGTTGGACACTTTTTTCAACTGCCCCTGAATTTATTCAATGTTATCCTATGTGTCCATGTACACAGTCTCGTTTTTTGGCGTTTTTAGGCAGTTGTGTCTAACCTCGTTTTTCCAGAAGCAAAAAAATGGGTTCAGACGCAAAAGTTTTCCACGTTTCAGATGCCAAATGCGGCTAAACGCCAGTTCTGCATTTAGCCGCGTTTGCGTTTATAAGTGTTTTTTAAGGAACCCCATTTTTTGGACCAGAAAACAGAAATATGGTAAACTGCAGCAGAGAATGACATTTTGCGACCCAAATTTGGGGCCCCGTATCTCGGGGCCACTTTGTGCTAGGAACCCCCCATTTGGTGTGCAAATACAGTGGAACTAGCACTATAACATATACAAAGTTGGGGTTCCTAGCACCAAGTGACCCCGAGATATGGGGCCCCAAAATCGGGTCGCAAAATGTCATTCTCTGCCCTGCAGCAGTTACAATTTATCATGCTTTCTGAGCTTGGGGAGGGTCTTTGTTATCTTAACTAAACGCTTCTAGACGCAAACGCGGTAAAACGCCGCTAAACGCGGCATGCAAACATGGCAAAACGGGCATTTCTCAACACTGGTTTCAGCTTTTAAAAACATGTGTTCAGCAGAGTTTGCACGGCGTCTCGTGTGCATGAAGCCTAAAAGTAAAAGTCTTTATTGGACTTGCAAAACGACTTACAAAACAAGCAAACAAAAAAAATTTGAGCACAGTTGGCCAAGTGCTCAAAAGAGCTAACGTGTTTTTAAAGTAAAGTAAATCTTTATGATGTGATTGTGACTCTTTTTGACTAGCGGTGTATATCTTTCCACAGTTTGTCCAGCTTCCTGAGTTACCCAGAAGCTTCATTCACAGGTCACCTCGCCCTCTTGGTTCCTTAAGCAATCCATCTATTTCTACCAGGCTCAGCCATGCTTATTTGTGTAGGCCAGAACAGAGATTTGCCAATACAAAACATATACAGGACACAAGAACAAGGTTTTGTCCAGACCTTCCATCAACGTATGGACCCACTGTGTGTATAAAGAGACGGACAGAACCAACAAAGCGTGCTAAGGCTGTCAATAAATTGCAGATCCTGTAATCCACTTACTCAGAGACACCACAGTACCAATAGCAATGGAAATGTGATTGGCAGTGATTCTACTGAATAAATGGAAACATATTTGGTCCCAATCTTCTACTTCTCTTGTACTATCTATAGTATCTTGCTAGCATTAATTTAATTACAGCCAAAGCGCTAAATGCGTGACTGAAATGTGCATTCAAAGTGATGCTTGTTCTCTTTTGACCCACCTAGATTCCATGCCCAATTTCCTGCCTGCTTTTTAGACTATCCTGCCGCGTACACACGAGCGGACTTTTCGACCGGACTGGTCCGATGCCCTAAACCAGCGGACAATTCGACCGTGTGTGGGCTTTATCGGACCTGCAGCGGACTTTTTCGGTCGAAAATCTGACGGACTTTAGATTCGGAACATGTTTCAAATCTATATGTCAGAACTCTGCCACCGGACCCAGTTCCTATCGAAAAGTCCGTTCGTCTGTATGCTAGTCCGACGGACGAAAACCGACGCTGGGGCAGCTATTGGCTACTGGCTATCAACTTCCTTATTTTAGTCCGGTCGTACGTCATCACGTAGAAATCCGTCGGACTTCGGTGTGATCGTGTGGAGGCAGGTCCGTTTGTTCGGAAAGTCCGTCGGAAGTCCGCCGAAAGTCCGTCGGATAGACCGTCGGACCAGTCCGGTCGAAAAGCACGCTGCATTCGCTGACTTGCCACACCGATTACACATACCTCCCAACTTTTTGAGATGGGAATAAGGGACACCTATTAGCAGAAGTATAAGGGCATAGGACACGCCCCCTGCCACACCCCCTTAAAGAAGAATTATACAGAAAAAAATATTAGTTAAACCCGTAGGTGCCTTTTTAACCACTTCTATTTCTTTATACTGGCTTTTGGAATTTTCAAATACAGAAATTTAGAATTTGGATGAAAGGTTTAGCCCTGTTTGAAAGATAAAAAGTGCATTTTGTATCTCCATCTCTGGCTACTCCCCTCCCCGACTTCCACATGAAACCTGACAGTTGCCTTTACAAATATACACACACTTCTGGCTGCAGCTCAGCTGGGTGTTTTTATTGCTGCAACGCCCCCCGAACAACAAGTGTAAAGTAGCATCTCACAGTGCCTTATGATCTTTAGGCCTCATGCACACAGGTGTTTTTTTTACTGCTTCTAAACGCCAGGAAAAAAAAAACCCAGGGCCAGTGCGTCCAGGAGCAGCAGCGTTTTGGCAGAAAAAATGCTTGACACGTGTAAATGTGGCACTTGAAAAAGTGTCTAATGCTTTTTTTTCTGCCATGAGACTACTGCCAAGAGGAGGAGCATGTTTTAAATATCCTGAGTGCATTAGGTCTTATAGCTTTAGGATAATCATCCACACAGGACACAGGGTTGCCAACCGCCAGTAAATTTACTGGCAGTTTGTAAAAATCAGTGATTTTTTTTACAACTGCCAGTAAATGTCAGGGGCTGATCATTTCATGGTGTGTTGACTTTTTTAGTGTAAATCAAGCAAATTACCATATTTATCGGCGTATAACACGAGCTGGCGTATAACACGCACCCCAAGTTTAGGAGGGAATTATAAGGAAAAAAATGTTTTAAGGAAAAAAACTTACATTTAAATGCCCATCAATGCAGCCTTGCACAGCGTCCATCTGCATGCTTGTCCAGTGTCATTTGCAGCCTTGCAGTCATTTGCAGCCTTGCAGTCAGCATCCTTGGAGTCAGTTGCAGCCTTGCAGTCATTTGCAGCCTTGCAGTCAGCATCCTTGGTGTCATTTGCAGCCTTGCAGTCATTTGCAGCCTTGCAGTCAGCATCCTTGGTGTCATTTGCAGCCTTGCAGTCAGCAGCCTTGGTGTCATTTGCAGCCTTATCAGTGTCCATGTGATGCCTTACAGCTTTTACATTGATGATCTGTAGCTTTCTGTGTCGATTTGCAGCCTTGCTCAGGCTGCAGTTAAACTGCAGTGACTTTTCATTGTCACTGCAGTTTGAAAATGGCCGAAATACACGGCGCCGAAATACACAGAGGCGGTCATCGGCTCTTCTCGGCGGCTCTCGTTCACTTTCGGCTCCACTCGTAGTCCCGCCCGGGATGGGCGTGACTGTGAGCGGAGCTATCCGAACCTAGCCGAGTACACTCGGCTAGGTTCGGGCGGCGCTCGAGTGAAGCCGAAAGTGGCCGAGAAGAGCCGAGGACCGGCCCTGTGTATTTCGGCGCCGGCGGCGCCATTTTCAAATCGCGGTCGGCGATTTTGAAGATCTGTCAGCGGGGGATAGCAGGGGATCGGCGTATAACACGCACCCGCGATTTTCCCCTGATTTTAAGGGGAAAAAAGTGCGTGTTATACGCCGATAAATACGGTTCTTTGTTATAGGTATTGTCAGTGTTTCAATATCATGTTTATACTGTTAAAATATTCACTGTGTTTGTTTTCAATAGGAGTTCTGTAATTTCTCAGGTTGCTAGTAAAAAATGTGCTCCCCCCAGTAAATTTTCCATGTTTTGTCAGTAAAAAAATGCTGCAGGAGGTTGGCAACCCTGACAGGACAGCAGGTTATCTGTGGCTTTGTCAAAGTGTGTCACATGGCTGTTGGGTGCTGACTTTGTTCATTTATAGCTGAACTGTGCATTATAGATTGTATCCACATCACAGTACATCCACATCACAGTCAGCACCCAACGCCAACAGTCATGTGACCCACTTTGACAAAGCCACAGAGAACCTGCTGTCCTGTGTGGATGATTATCCTAAAGCTATAAAGATGTTAAGAGGCACTATGAGGACTTTGGATGATTCTATTAAGATATCACAACGGGTGTGACACCTCACTCGCTGTGTGCTGCCCAGCGCCTGCTGTGCTACCCGCCGCCACCGCCGCTCCGCTCATATTCCTTTTACTGCTCCCTCTCTACCAGCTCTCTCACATCAGTCCCGGCACCTGAAAGAGCAAAACACCAACACCAGGGAAGAAAGATAGCAGCCGGGAACTCTAGAGCATGTGGCTGATCGCAGGATGGTGTACCTCTACCCCGAAAATGAAAAAATAGTCCCTCACTATTGAACTGATGAGGCCCAGAAAAATATATTTATTCGCCCCCTAAGCAAGAAGGAGCTTGGGAAGGAGCAGTACATGTTTACAAGAGGACAGGTAAAGTGCAGGGGCCCCCCATGCAACTGGGGCCCCTGGGAACTGCCTGCTCATTAAGATGTTCCTGATCTATATAGATGTTTTTAAAATGCAATTTTTATCTTTCAAAAAGTGTTTCCCAGTGCTAAACCTTTCATCCAATTTCTAAATGGCTGCATTTGTAAATTTTAAAAGCCAATATAAAGGAATGGTCGTGGTAAAAAAAAAAAGCGCTTGTGGGTTTAACTAATTTTTTTGGTATAATTCTTCTTTAAGGGGGTGTGGCAGAGGGTGTGTCCTAGTCAATGACTACATATACTTACCTTTCCAGTGGCTCTTTTTTGAAAAGCGTCCCCCAGTCACGGACTTCTGTAAGTATTTGATCAGTGCAGATGAATCGAATACCTGCTCCCCCGGTGGCCTGCTGTGGTTCCTCTTGCCAGCTCTGAAGTGGCATATGTGTGGTAGGAACCAAAGCAAGCGGTGGGGTCCACATACCTGGAAGAGTGTGAATACTTGCCGAAACTTGGAAAGCTGCTGAAAAAATTAAAAGTCAGCAGCTACAAATACTGTAGCTGCTGATTTTTAATATTAGGATACTTACCTGTCCAGGGATCCCGCGGTGTCTTCACCTCAGCCGATTTTTCCATTGGCTCTTGGGTGCTGCTGCCACCATTGTGGCTTCACAGCCGGTTCTCTACTGCGCAAAGCGCGCTGCACTTTGTGAATGGCCCGGCAGCGAGATCACCAGGAAGTGGGAGCGGGTACCTGTGAAAAACAGGTACCCGCTCCCCCCTTCCCCCCTGAAAAGTCCCAAATGTGGCACTGGAGGGGGGGGGCAGATAAGTGGAGCGTCCACTTTTGGGTGGAGCTCCACTTTAAGAAATGGGTAAGAAAGCTAAGCATATGCAGTCTTTATTTTAGCAGGTATGTTTTACAGCCAAGTGACCCTGTGCTAATAGGGTCACTTTAGGATTTGATATGCTCATATATCTTTGTCATGTAAATATAAAAGTGTGTATTTTATCCACCAAATAAAGGATACCTTAGCCATTTGATGGGGACCTCTGATGTGAAGGGAGGCTCTGATGCATGTGGGACCTCTGATGTTATAGGGGTGTAGCCAGGTGCTGGCTAACTTTGCCTGTGTCATCATGGGACATTCTGTAACACCAGCTGCAGTGAGCCTGTTTCCCTCTAGTGCTCAGCCTGGAAACTGTGTCATCGTCTTCTGAATGTAGAGCAAGCAGAGACCACAGCTGAGAGCAAGGGATCATGGGACAGGTGGTCCAAGAAGCCAGGATTTGCATTGTAGCCAGCTGGCTGGGAGAGAGAGAAGAATGTTGGGTGAGGACATAAATAGCCTGGTTTGGGGAGGAGTCTCTCTCGAGACCACAGCCTTCAGCTGAGAGCAGGGACCCGGCCGCACCAGCATGGAGAATCTCCAGCGAGTGAGCAGGCAGATCCACCATTACCAGCTCCCTGTCAGCCAAGTCACTGTCGGGGGTCACTCTCATTGTCACCAGTACAGTCCCAGCTGAATCCCTGCATCTCTAGGTGCACGGCCAGGCCCCCATTACTGGTTGCAGATTCTTCAAAAGCCTGTTCCAGGATATTCTATTCCCTTGAGCCTTGGTATGATCAGGATTGGTGAGCGGGCAGAAGCCCACCCTGTGTACACCCTACAAAGACACTGCATGCAGACACCGTTATCCCATCTCTTTACATTAAAGCCACAAAACGAAAACTCTTTTTTTTTTTTTAAATCAGATAATTTTTATTGAAAAGAAAAAAACAAGAAAAAACAAGAGCAAAAAACATACAAAAGTTTTTCAGTAGTATTTTAGGACACATAATAAGCACATTTATCTGACCATAAATATCTGTACATTATGTTACTCATATATAATAATATGCTTTGTAGCTTCATATCAGAAATAAAAGATGTATATGTACAATAAGGCATTTGTGGTAGCGTTTCTTCATTCTTTTTATTTTATTTTTTTTTTAAATAACCTATATGTCCTCTTAATAGGATACTATCCCTCTCCACTTTCGGTCCCAAAAAAGGGGGGGCCTCTGAGTGGAGTTTGTTACCGCTAACCCTCAATCAGCGGGAAGCGGTAAATATGCTCTATAACAAACAATACCCATTGGGTATAACACAACCTAAACATTTAAACTTTTGCAGGTCCTAACACTCTTGCAATATTGCTCTATCGTAGACTTTCTTCTCAGTATTATAAACTAATTTGGTGTATTTATTGATGTCGTTCTACCGCCTAAGATTCTATTTTGAACCAAACGCAATGGAGCCAGTCCTGGGGTGTCTAACCAGGGTTCCCAGATAGATTCAAATTTTTGTGGGCTACCTCGATGTTTATAGGTAAGTTGTTCTCTAATAAGAGAATCATTTACGGACGTAATCCATTCTGTGTGTGTGGGGGCCGTTATAGATAGCCATTTTCTGGTGATAATTTTCCTAGCTAGGAATAAAGTTCTGAGGATGGCAATATATGTATGGGGTGTGTATTGTTCCTCATCCAACCAACCCAGCAAACAAAGTTTAGGGTCTGTAGTAAGTCTAAGATTCCAGATACTATTAATGGTGTTAATCACTTCAGCCCAGTATCTATGCAATTTCGGGCATTTCCACAGCATGTGAACAAGTGTACCAGTGTCTACAAGGCAGCGGGGACACAGCGGATCATCTCTCCTGTGCCATATGTGTAATCTCTCAGGTGAGCGGTAGGTGCGATGTATAATAAATAATTGAGTAAGTTTTTGAGATGAGGATAGTGATATTTTAAGTACATTATCTAATATGGTAGTCCATTCCTCATCCGAGATATACTCTATGTCCGCTCCCCATCCAGTTCTACAATTCAGAGCCATCGCTTTAGACACATGACCCAGAAGAGAACTGTACAGAGAGGAAATTTGTCCCTTCCGGGATGAAGACAAGATCAGCTGTGTAATCACTGGGGATCTAGATAGCTCTCAAGTGGATATTATAGCCTGTGCTGTTATAGCATGCCTAAGTTGCAGGTATTGGAAAAATGAGGTATTTGGTAAGTTAAATTCTGCGTGGAGTGATTGAAAATCGCGCAATATACCCCCACAATATAGTTGTGGGAAATATTTCACTCCCCTAGCTAACCAATTGGAGAACTATTACGAAAACTCTTTACACATGATATTTTCTGTTGCTGGTCGCCATTGCACATCAATCCTTCTGGGCATCTGTTGCTCCACTCTCCTCTTCTCCTTCCACTTAAAGGACTCTGTGCATAATATCTGCACACTTTAAGGGGAACTCTACTCAGAGATTAAGTATTTGAATTAAGGATTAAGGATTTGTAGAGAGCAGTCTGACTTAAAAGGTCATTCTCTTCCCTTTTTATACCTGCGGTCATAGGTTCCTACAGGACCTACTAGTTACTACTGTTTGACTTATTGTAGTTTTCTTTGCATTGCATACCCTTTATTTACCAAAAGCAAGAATTTAACACTGAAAGGTGTCTGTTATTCTTGTTCTTAACTGCTTCAAGAATCTTTTTTTTATTAAAATAGTTTTTATTTGTCTTGATAGAAAATAGTTTACAGGTTCATACATTACAGAGGTATCCATAAACAAATCTCTTTTACAAAATAGAAAAGAAATTACAATAGCCCAACAGGGGCCAACTAATATAGTTGTATATCATACTTCAAGATTCCTTAACGGAGGAATGAACTTTGCCACTAGGTATAAAAGGTTAATAAATGTGGGCCACGTAGGGCCCAACTACCATAGATCTTAGTGCTGTAGGTAGTGGAGATACTTCTGTTCACTCAACATTCACGCTACACACACACACACACACACACACACACACACACACACATTCACCCAAAGAAGCAAACATAGTCCAACCTCACCTCCCCCTCCAATTCTAGAACCCAGATGGCCAGCCAACCCTGTGCTTCAAGAATCTTAAATAAAATACTTGTTTACTTTGCCGTAGTCTGGTGTCTCTGTAATTGCATTATCACTTTGAAATACACTATATCACCAAAAGTATTAGGAAACCTGCCTTTACACGCACATGAACTTTAATGGCACCCCAGTTTTAGTCCGTAGGGTACAATATTGAGTTGCAATTGAGTTGAATAACAGCTTCAGCTCTTCTGGGAAGGCTGTCCACAAGGTTTAGGAGTGTGTCTATGGGAATGTTTGACCATTCCTCTAGAAGCACATTTGTGAGGTCAGGCACTAATGTTGGACGAGAAGGCCTGGCTCGCAGTCTCCACTCAAATTCATCTCAAAGGTGTTCTGTCGGGTTGAGGTCAGGCTTAGGGAGATCATTGGAGTTTTGGTGTATATACAGTGATTTCCAGTTTCTAGAGGGATCCCACAGGTACCCGACTTCACAAATGCACTTCTGGAAGAATGGTCATACATTCCCATAGACACACTCCTAAACCTTGTGGACGGCCTTCCCAGAAGTGTTGAAGCTGTTATAGCTGCAAAGGGTGTGTCAACTCAATATTGAACCCTACGGACTAAGACTGGGATGCCATTAAAGTTCATGTGCGTGTAAAGGCAGGCGTCCTAATACTTTTGGTATTATAGTGTATGTCCGAACCCAGGGTGTCAGAGGTGTCGGGTGGATGGCAAGGGCAGGGCAACCTTTGGGGTCAGTCATCTTCCAGCAGCGCTACATGGGCTTCTGATGTAAAATAATTTCATAAAGGTGGTTGTGGGCATAATTTTTTCCATCTCAGGCTCAGGTTTCCATTTGATAACATTTATGTTGTGTAGACTTTTTGACTGGGTGCCTTGAGATTTTGCACACAAGTAAAAAAAGGTTGAGAAATGCTGAACTAGTCAACTGCAATTTCCTTTATTAGCAGTAGTCACATGTAAAGTCTTTTGGCTGGATAATAAGATATACAATCACCTAGAAAAGGAAAATAATTCTTTCTCAAGGGCATTTTCTTTTTCTAGCTGCGGATCACTGAAGGGATTATAGGTGGATCATGAAAAGAAGCAGCCAATGTGCACATTATATCAGATTTGGTCACTTTCACTAGGTCACTGTCATTAAAGGCTGGAGGTTCCTCAAAGGATTTCATTGGCTGCCTGCAGCATCAAGTCTAGCTGAGGTATACTGGGGACACCATGGTCTGATAACAATAAATAATCCGGTCACTTCATTATGGGACAAAACCAGAGTTCTGCTAAGGAGGAAATTGATGTAGCAGACTTGCAGGAAATGTACAAGAAGTTTGTCACGGAGTGCCCCAGCGGAGCTTTATATTTGCATGAATGTAAAAGATTTTTTGGAATTTCGACTAATAACGAACAATCTCAGTTTATCGATCGAGTGTTTACCTCTTTTGACAGAAATGGGGTAAGTACAAGGTAAATTCTTTCTATAATAATTCTGCAACTACAGAGTACAAGCTAAATAATTGTAGAACCATTTTTATCACTCCCCGAGGAAGGAACCTAATGGGTGGTGAAAGCCTAAGAAAGCCAATAATGGAAATCACTTAAAGTAGAACTAAAGACAAGAAAAAAGTTATATGACAGTTTTCTGGGGAGATTTCCCTTTTACTTCCTGTCCCAAAGCCACAACTGTAACTGTAACTGTAATGCCCCGTACACACGATTGGAAATTCCGCCAGCAAAAGTCCGATGTGAGCTTTTGGTCGGAAACTCCGACCGTGTGTATGCTCCATCGGACTTTTGCTGGCGGAATTTCCGCCAACAAAAGATTGAAAGCATGTTCTCTATTTTTCCGACGGAAAAAGTTCCTATCAGAAATTCCGATCGTCTGTAGCAATTCCGACGCATGCTCGGAAACAATTCGACGCATGCTCGGATGCATCGAACTTCATTTTCTTGGCTCGTCATAGTGTTGTACGTCACCGCGTTCTTGATGGTCGAAAGTTCAGAGAACTTTTGTGTGACCGTGTGTATGCAAGGCAAGCTTGAGCGGAATTCCATTGGAAAAACATCCGAGGTTCTTCCAACGGAAATTCCGATCGTGTGTACGGATGTGGAATTCCCTTCCACAGGCGGTGGTCTCAGCGGGGGGCATCGATAGTTTCAAGAAACTATTAGATAAGCACCCGAATGACCGCAACATACAGGTATATACAATGTAATACTGACGTATAACCATACACATAGGTTGGACTTGATGGACTGGTGTCTTTTTTCAACCTCACCTACTATGTAAAAGGAGATCCTACCAAATTGAGGGAAATCTCTGGCTGTCACCAGTGTGAACAAACGGTGTTCCCATTGTAAGATTTCCCTTTTATTACTGTTCTGGTGACAACCCAAATTTTTGAATTTTCTTTCACTTTCACATCCAGTCATAATGGTCACCAGTAAAAACAGTGATTCTCCCTAATAGAGCAACAGGCATCAATAAAAAAATACCTAACAGGTGTTCTAATCCCTCACTTCTCTATCAAAGACTAAAAAAAAGTTTAAACTTTAAAATTTCAAAATGTTTGCTCTTCCTGTTCCCCAAAAGAGCATACCATCTAAGGCCGGCCAAGCTCTAAGTAAATAGCTCAATTTCCCCATCACCACAGTCAGTGCTGATGGGGGAATCCCTCCCGTGGAGCCATTGTGTACTCCCAGTCAGGGGGGATCCCCACCGGGATAACACAGTGATTATTGCTAGTGGCTATAACAGCTGCTAGCAATAATCGTTTGTAAAAACCAACAGGCTGGTTGTACCGACTGATCGATCAACTTGGGTACATTAAGCCTGTTCATGCATGCTTTGCACTGTCTATGGCACTGTCTGGCTTAAGTGTCTCTATCAGCAATGGGTTTGATTAGTTCTATCCCATCATTGGATGATAGCACATCTAAGCGCACATCGCAAAAGGCCAGTGTAAACAAAAGTAAAATATATATGATATGTAGTGTATAGTGTATTATATTATTAAAAGGAATGGGGCAAAAATGATGCAAATAAAAAATATATCAATAGGTATAGGATTGAAATGAATTTAAAAAAATGACTAGACAATAACATGCACAATAGAATGCAACCCCTTGTACTGCAGTGCACAATAAGGCACCATAGACAGTGTAGATTCATATTTGAATGGTCATGGGTGCCCAGGCCCTAAACAATATACAGCTAATCTATACCAGAGTCCAGTGTTGCTGGGTGGCCAGAGGGGAAACTCCAGAGACATGCAAAACAGAAAAAAAAAGAGAAATAAACCCACGCACGGGATATAGTGTAACAAGTTTAAGAACAATGGGTATTTATTAAGTAAACATATAGGGGGTTATTTACGAAAGGCAAATCCACTTTGCACTACAAGTGCAAACTACAAGTTCAAAGTGCACTTGAAATTGCACTGAAAGTGCACTTGGAAATTCTGAGGGGTAGATCTGAAATGAGGGGAAGCTCTGCTGATTTTATCATCCAATCATGTGCAAGCTAAAATGCTGTTTTTTATTCTCCTTGCATGTCGCCCTCGGATCTACAGCGATCTACAGCTTTCAGTGCAATTTCAAGTGCACTTTGCACTTGTAGTTTGCACTTTTAGTGCAAAGTGGATTTGCCTTTTGTAAATAACCCCCATAGTAATGCACTCACAATTGACCCAGAATGCAAATCATGGTATTGGTATATCTCAGAGGGGCAGCAGAATCATTTGAGATGTGCCATGGGGAGTCGGTCTTCCCCATGGCACATCTGAAGCATATACCATGCTCTGCTTTGCAATAAACAGAGGTTTCATTCCACATTCCTTTATAAGAAAAATATGTTGCTTGGGTTTGGACTTTAAGGGAAAAACTATAACTTTTGCATTCATTTATTTTTTGTAACTTGATCAGATTAAAAGGAATGGGGCAAAAATGATGCAAATGATGCAAAAACGTAAGAACGTTTTTAGCAGACATGAGGCAATGTGGTAGGCCGCATTTTTTAAAGGGCAGTATAGAGGCTAACAGGCATTCAAGAGTCACCACAGCTGCCTTCTGATACCTGTTTTATTTTTTCCACATTTTTTTCTTATTTGCCAAGCACCAGTTTAACAATGTGGGTCCACGCCGCACTGAGCTTAGCATTTGGCTTGCCGTTGCAGTGCAGCCCCATTTTACTCAATGGGCGAGTTTTATCAGTTGGTGCCACTTGTCAAACTCTGCAGGCTGAGTTAAAAAATGCCATGGCATGTGTACAGCCCTATCTGGCTGTAATAATAGGATTCGGGTGGGAGGTAAAACTGCAGCCCAGCCAGTTGTTTTTAATACCCCCCAGCTGCCCTTGTGAAAGAGCCCTTACAACAGGGGTGTCCAACCTTTTGACCTTCCTGGGCCACACTGAAAGAAAAGGAATAGTCTTGGGCCACGCATTAAAATACACCAACAATAAGGATAACTGATGAGCAGAAAAAGTCAGGCAGGTCACAACTTGACGATCACTGAGATAGATAATGTATCTACCTGAGTAATAAATCTTCATTTTTTATTAATAATAATTTTATATATATATATATATATATATATAGATATATATATACATATATATATATATATAAATATATCTATCTATATATATATATATATAGATAGATAGATAGATAGATAGATAGATAGATAGATAGATAGATAGATAGATAGATAGATAGATAGATAGATAGATAGATAGATAGATACATATATAAATATATCTATATAGATATAGATATAGATATATATATATATCTATATACATATAGATAGATATCTATATCTATCTATCTATCTATCTATCTATCTATCTATCTATCTATCTATCTATCTATCTATCTATCTATCTATCTATCTATCTATCTATCTATCTATCTATATATATATATATATATATATATAACATATATTTATATATATAAAAATATATTTATTTATATATTTATTTTATATATTTTTTGTAATACTTTTTTATTATAAAAGTGAAAGAGGGCAACATAAAACTAGTGCGATATTTTATTTGATTTTGATAAACTAACGAATCGATATCTGGTTGGAGTAGAAATTCTCAATGAATTCTCAAAGGGCTCATCGGATATTTTGGTTCTAATTTTGCCCTTCATGTGCTTTATCCTTGAAAATAGTTGCCCACAAATATAGGTGCTGCGAAAACTTATGACATGAATAACGCATGATTGTGAAGAGTGGGATGCTTTTCTTTCTGAAGATAAAACTAATAAAAGTCCAGTAAAGTCCAGTAAAGGGAGCTTAAAAAAAAAAGAATTCAATATTTTTATGTAATTTTACGATTGTGTCCACCTTGGGCTGGTGGGCCAAACATTGGAGAGCCCTGCCTTACAAATGAGAGAAAACTGTAAATCTGTGTAACCAGTCTCCATAGAAAGGGAAGGAAACTTCTGTGCATGTACTGCATTCATTTGTTAGCTGACCTGTGCAGAATACTGGGGCAAGTTTGTTCCCCTTTTAAACCTGTGTAGCTGTGTCATTTGTCTTGTGACAATGCACGAAAAGAGGAAATATGTTATTGTCAATGGGATCTTTTTATACCCATGAAATGTGATTCTGTGCAGCTTGTAAAAATATGTATGTGCTCCTTTTAGTGCATTTTTTACAACCTAGACTTCAATGGGGTGCATAAAAAAATGCATGAAAGCGCATCACAAAAATGCATGAAAACACATGAAAACACACAACAAAAGCATGAAAATGCAAGTGTGAATCTTAGGGATTGATTTACTAAAGACAAAAAGGCTGTGCACTTTGCAGTTGCGCTCTGCAAGTGCAGTTGCTCCAGAGCTTAGTAAATTAGGTAAAGCGTCACTCAGCAAAAAGTACCCAATCACGTGCAAGGAAAATAAAAAATAAAAATTGCATTTTTGCTTGCACATGATTGGATGATGGAATCAGCAGAGCTTTTGCTCATTTACTAAGCTCCGGAGCAACTACTCTTGCAGAGTGCTACTGCACTTTGGAAAGTGCACAGTCTATTTGCCTTTAGTAAATCAA
This sequence comes from Lithobates clamitans, assembly GCA_037952925.1. Lineage (NCBI taxonomy): Eukaryota > Metazoa > Chordata > Amphibia > Anura > Ranidae > Lithobates > Lithobates clamitans. Next base: position 1,607,178 of record JBBGZY010001720.1, on the reverse strand, counting down.
CCCCTTATGCCGTGTACACACGAGCGGAATGTCCGACAGAAAAAGTCTGACGGGAGCTTTTCATCGTATATTCCGATCGTGTGTATGCCCCATCGGACTTTTTACATTGAAAATTCTGATGGACCTAGAAAGAGAACATGTTCTAAATTTTTCCTACTGAACCAATTCCCATTGGGAATGTATGCTGTTCCGACATACCAAAAACGACGCATGCTCTGAAGCAAGTACGAGACGGAAGCTATTGGCTACTGGCTATTGAACTTCCATTTTCTAGTCCCATCCTACGTGTTGTACGTCACCGCATTCTGGACGGTCGAAATTTGGTGTGACCGTGTGTATGCAAGACAGCTTGAGCGGAATTCCGTCGGAACCTTCGGAACCCCGTCGGAAAAACCACTCGTGTGTACAGGGCATTAGACTTATTCCATTTGAAGGTTCTTGGTGAGATTGGCTCTTACAGCTGTGTTTTTGAAGACCTGATATGTATCCACAATTTCTTTCCATCCCAGGACAACACAATAGATTTCCTGGAATACGTGGCTGCCTTGAATCTCGCTCTGCGGGGGAAGCTGGAACATAAGTTGAAGTGGTCTTTTAAAATATACGATAAGGATGGAAATGGTTGTGTAGACAAGAAGGAGCTGAAGGAGATTATTCAGGTAATAATACCATTTATAAGAACCATGTTTTCTATTCCAATGCATAAAAAATATTAAAGCCAAATTCCAACGTAAAAAAAAAAAAAAAATATTGCCCAACACTTTTTAAAACAAAAAAAAAACTGCTTCATTCACCTCCTCACTAACGCTGTCCCCCACAATCACATTGCTCTAAGGTCCAGTGGTGCTCCCTCTCTGGGTTAAATGGTGCCAATATCATTGAATCCACTTTCTGGGAGCCCAGGTGTTGGGTGCATCATCATAGCGGCTTGGGCTTACAGGAGAACGCTACAGTGACCCGTGATGATGCCATTATGTGAAAGGACCAGCCACTAGGACAAAAGAGGAGAATGAGGACCTGCGATGTCTTTTGTAACGTGAATATACAAAAGAAACTTAGAAAAAGGTATGTATGAAAAATAAATAAATAAATAAATCAGGGGCAAGGGGCTTTTGGCTCCAGCATAGTGGGGGAGTGCAAAGGCTGCTACATTATTTGGAATTAAAGAGAATGTTAGGGTCTCATGCACATGGACAGATCGGCTGCTGTGCTGCAAGCATCTTGCGGAAAACTGCGGTCAGTGTGCGAAAATAATCACACATTACAAAATTACCTGCATGTAGCTTGTGTCCAAGGACGATCATCTGTCCCTAATCATAGGCAGTGGTGGCTGGTGCTAAATATTTGGGGGGTCAAACTAATGCCAGACACCCCCCACCCAGGGGGAGACGGATGGGAAGGTGGTGGTCGGGTCCCAGATGAAAGGCACAGCTCTTCTGTCACCAGCACAGATTGCTAATTACACAGGGCACTGGGCAGCTATTCAACATGGTGCCAGCTGACAAGTGACACACACCCACTGCTGGGACTTCCATCTCCAATGGCCAGATGTGGGGACCAGCAGCACTTACACGGATTCCCTCCCCAGCAGTGTACCCAGCGATGCCGCTGGCGAAGAGGGCTGATCGCCAACTGCATGCGCTAACCTCAATCTGTTGCCGAAGACAGGTCCTCCCCCAGCTACAGTCTAAACACCATCCAGTAAGAGCGGCAGCCGGAGGCTCTGGGAAAGTCCATGAGTAGCCCAGGAGCAGGACGGTCTCTGATCAGTCAGCACTCCCTCTCCTCCCCTCCCCTCAGCCTATCCTCCTCCCGGCTAATCGGGTGACGGGTCTCAGGACCAGGTTCCTGAATGGCCGGGAGGAGAATCAGGAAGACAATAGTGGATATTAATTCGCTATTGTCACACAACTGGGTGAGCTCATGGCGCAGTGCACCCTGAGTTTATCCTTTTTTATAGCCAACTAGAGCCTCTGGCTCTAACTACATGCTTCTAGAAAAATAAAAAATAAAAAAAACCCATTGGAATTTATGGATGGGCCGCCACTGACAGCTGCGGTAGCTGTCAGCCTGTCATTGCTTTGTGAGACTTCCCAGCTGTGACTGTCTGCGTACACCTGGAATTCTGGTCACAGACCACAGCCAATTTTGCTGTGTGGATGAGGCGTTAAAAAAGCAAAAGCAAATCTCTCTCTTATTCAAATTTCAAAAGAGCTGTTGGAACACAATAGGTAACAGGATGAATGACTTATTTAGTTGTATGTGTGTACCTCTCAGCTTGAGCTATTTTTCTCTGTAAACAAATTGATTTTTTTTTTTCCAGCAAAGCAGTTGTTAGTCTGAATAAATTTGAATAGGAGTTCAGAGCTCCAATTGCTAGCTTGAAATTAAAACACAGCTGTGGAGTGCGCATGCGTGCGGCGCCAGGAGCGGACATGATCTGACCGAACTCCGCTCGCCAGCGGACTTTCCTAGCCACAATCAGCAATCCGGGTGCAGTAAGCACCTTCCCGGGCACCGGACCGTACGATGCATCGGAGGGCAGCGGGGACGGCGAAAAAAAACCCAGCAGCGCTACCCCCATACGACCCGCTCGGAGCGCCAGGCACCTGCAGCACGTCAGACCCCCTCTCCCAAGATGGGCCCGGATCAGAAGATATATATAAAAGCAAATTCCAGTTAAAAGTGGTAAAATTGGTCTATCATCAAGGGGCACACCAGAAACGTGGGGGGGACTCTCTTTTCCAGAGACCACCTTCCGCAGAAAGAATGATATAAGGGGGAACCTTTATATCAGTGCCCCCTTATATTATTGTATTCACTCCCCCCTTACATCAGTGACCCCCCCTCAGACTTGCCTGGCGACTCTGTCACTGACCTCCTCACAGGTACACTGTGCAGAGCTCAGTTAGACGGCTCCAGGTTGGTGGCTCTGGTTTTATCCCATAGTCTCCTCTCCACAGTCCACACACATCTGACTTCTCCCATGACCCCCATCCTGGCAGCACTCCCACTCTTAACTCCTCAGCAGACTCCCCCTCAGTGACTGCAGACATGATATAAGATAGGAGATGGTCAGAGGTTGCGGACATGATACAAGTTATGTTTAGAGACTGAGGACAGAATACAAGAGATGGTTAGAGACTGAGGACAGGATACAAGAGATGGCTAGAGACTGAGGACATGATACAAGAGATGGGTAGAGACTGAGGACAGGAAACAAGAGATGGGTAGAGACTGAGAACATGATACAAGAGATGGTCAGAGGCTGCAGACATGATACAAGAGATGGTCAGAGGCTGCAGACATGATACAGTAGATGTCAGAGGCTGCAGACATGATACAGTAGATGTCAGAGGCTGCAGACATGATACAGTAGATGTCAGAGGCTGCAGACATGATACAGGAGGTGTCAGAAGCTGCGGGCATGGTACAGGAGATGGTTAGAGACTGAGGACATCATACTAAAAATGGTCAGAGACTGGAGACATAGTACAAGAGATGTGAAGAGTCTGCAGACATGATACAAGAGATCAGTGCAACCTCATCAGTGCCCATTAAATGTAGCCTCACTGTGCCCATCAATGCAGTCTCGCCGTGCCCATCAATGCAGCCTCGCCGTGCTCATCAATGCAGCCTCGCGGTGCCCATCAATACAGCCTTGCAGTCTCACTGTGCCCATAATTGCAGCCTCACTGTCCCCATCATTGCCGCCTCGCTGTGCCCATCATTGTAGCTTCATGGTGCCCATTAATGCAGCCTCCCTGTTCCCATCATTGCAGCCTCTCTGTGCCCATCATTGCAGTCTCACTGTTCCCATCAATACAGCCTCCCTGTGCCCACCAATGCATCCTCACTGTGCTCACCAATCCAGCCTTGCTGTGCCCACCAATGCAGCTTCGCTGTGCCCACAAATGCAGCTTCTCTGTGCCCATGAATGCAGCCTCACTTTGCCCACCAATTGCAGCCTCTGTGTGCCCACCACTGCAGCCTCTGTGCCCACCAATTGCAGCCTCTGTGTCCACCAATTGCAGCCTCTGTGCCTACTAATTGCAGCCTCTAGGATGATCTCCTCCTTGCAAGACCAATTTGACCAAGCCAACACAACAATCGAAGATCTGGAGAATAGATCCAGATGCTACAATTTTAGGCTGCGCGGATTGCCGGAATCGATCACTTATCTGGAAGATGCAGTACACACCCTGATGCAGGACCTGATCCCAGGAATTTCCCCTCATCATCTGGAGCTCAACAGGGGGCATTGATCCTTGATTGCCCCGAGAACGGATGGCCTCCCCAGGGATGTGTTAGTAAAACCACACTTTTACAGGATAAAAGAAAAAATTAAGGTCAGAAGCCAGGAGTAAGGGAGTCCTTATTAGGCCACCCAGTCCAAATATTTGCGAACATCTCTTAACAGACCATCCAGAAGAGCTATGCACTGAAGCCCTTATTGTCGCACCTAATCAATTGCCACATAAAATATCGATGGTCTTTTCCCTTCCATCTCTCATTTGCCTACAAGGGTAAGACTCATTCATTTGCCGATTTCCGAGATGGGGAGGAAATCCTGCTAGACCTCGGACTGATCACTAGAGAACCTCTATCCCCCTCTCCCCGGCAAGCAAGGGAATGACCGATTTCACCCATATGGTCCCAACAAGGCCGCTCCTCATCCAAGTGGTCCGACCCGGCCATGGGAGCACACGGATGAAGCTGAACTGAATCCTGATCTTCTGATCCAGAGTTGCGGCATTGACTGCCGATACCCAGACCTGACAGATGTTGGACACTCTGTTCCTCCTTGACTTTTTCCCCCCTTTTTTTTGTTGGTTTTCTCATCTTCCTTCCATGCACATGCTTATGGTTTGCATTGTTGTGAAACTGAGCAGTGGACACCTTAATCCAGTTCTGGGATAGGGTGATACCCTTTTTTTCTCCCCTTCCCCATCTTGGTCCTAAGCCGAAAAAGAAAATCGCTTTGGCCAGATACCGGTTTTCTACTTTATTCACTAAACGTGCCTGGTTACATCTACTGTATGTTGAGGTTTTGTTTCCCGGATACATCTTTCCCTCACAGTAATAGGAGTGGAGAGAAACTGGGGAGAAAACGCATGCCACTTCTTGGTGAGCTTGTCCGGCCTCACTTAGAGGGCGACAACCTCATGATACATTATGGGAACATTGAATTCCCAAAGGTCACTGACCTTCATTACATTACGAGACGTTACATTGTTTATATGTATTGGAAGTTTTTTTGACGCGCTGATAACCACTGTGGCGGTACATTGTTCTAACTCACTACTCTTTCCTTTATTTTCTTTTGCTTTCTATCTAAGTGCACTCCACACTCCGAACCCGGTGGTCCCACCTCAGAGCAACAGGATCTCAGATGAGACGATGGAAAGCCACAATAGGCAAGTGCAGTCTATCGAACCACCATGTTGAGTACCCAATCACCCAAACTCACTCTTGTCTCCCATAATGTGCAGGGCATAAACTCACCAACCAAAAGGGCTAAGGCCTTCCACCAATATCATACCTGGGGTGCAGATGTAGTGCTCTTACAGGAAACCCACTTTTCTCAGACTTCGGCACCCATATACTTCAATGCCAGATACCCCACTGGTTACTTTTCCAATGGCCCAGAGAAAAAAGGAGGAGTCGCGATTTGCATTGCTAAATGCACACCCTTCATCCCTAAGATGGTCATAAAAGATAAAGAAGGGAGTAGTTGGAAGAATCAATGAACAGGTCATAACCTTAGTTTCCTATTATGCCCCTAACGGGGGACATGTACAGTTCTTTGAAACCATGCTAGCGACACTAATCCCACATGCAAAGGGTCAGACCATAATAGGCGGAGACAGTAATGTACAAACCAGTTTTGAAACACATTCCTAAGCAGGGCTGTAAACTGGCTAGGCTGTTACATTCTTACAACCTAATAGATGTCTGGAGAGATCTCCACCTGACCACCACAGATTATACACACTATTCTCACGAACATAAAACCTACTCCCGAATCGATCATATTTTCACCTTATCATACTTGCTCCCATCAATCAAATCAGCCAAAATATTGGCCACGGCGTGGTCTGATCATTCTCTGGTGCAAATCAGCTTATCAGACTTGGGGACAAAACCGAAACCAACGACATGGCGCCTTAACGTCTCCCTACTTAACGACCCTATTATATTCGCCAAAATTGAAAAGGCCATACTTTGCCGAAAATCGGGCCACTGATACGAATCCGAGCATCAACTGGGCAGCGCACAAACCCAAGGTTTCACGACCAGTTAATCCAACTAGCTTCTAGGACCAAACGCATACACGCCCAAACAATACAATAACAGGAGACTGATCTAAAGGCCCTTATACGAGAGCAGAAGAAAAACCCCCAGATAGATTTGAGACACAAAATTGACGCAGTACGCACGGCTTTAAATCTTAGTCTCACTACTAAAGCTGAGAAAAAACTCCGCTGGTCCAGACACCGATTCTACACCTTGGGAGACAAGCCAAACACCCTATTAGTTAGGAAACTCACACCTCACCCACATAATCCAGCCCTACCAAAATTGCGCTTGAGAGACGGTAAATTGACCCAGAATTCACAACTAGTGGTACAGGAACTCTGCACCTTCTACTCTAAATGATACGCCTCCCCAAACGCATTCCCCGTAACTCTAGCTGATAAGTACTTTAGGGACATATCTTTACCAAAGGTAGCAAATGATCATATTGAGCTGATGGAGGGAGACTTTACAGAGGGCAAAATCAAAGTGGCTATCAAGAGTCTACACCCCTTAAAGGCACCCGGCCCTGATGGATTCTCGGGTCATTATTACAGGAAGTTCTCTGAGTTGTTGGTGCTCCACCTATGCTCCTTTTTTAATGATCTGAAGAAAGGCTTGGCTTTACCCATACATGAAAATACAGCCTTTATTCATGTCACCCCTAAACCTGGGAGGGACCATGGGGACTGTGCCAACTATTGCCCAATTTCATTAATTAACATAGATCTTAAATTGATGACCAAAGTTTTGGCAAAATGAATGAATACCTTCCTATCCAGTTACATCCATCATGACCAGGTGGGGTTTGTTATCTCAAGCGCCTGATCAGACCCGACAATTAATAGATGTTATATCAGCGGTTCAGTCCAATTGGAACAATCGTGTACCCAGGAAGAGCATGCTGTCATCATTAGACCTTTGTAAGGCCTTTGACTCCCTGTCATGGGACTACCTTTTTTATGCATTAAAAGGCTACGGTTTTGGCCCAAAATTTTTTTGGGGTGTTGCAGACTCTTTATAGTTTACCCACGGCGAGAATCCAGGTCAAGGGATACACTTCACCTCAAATAGATATCCATAGAGGAACTTGCCAAGGGTGCCCCCTATTTCCCATTCTATTTTTATGGGCCCTGGAACCCTTGGCTACCAAAATTAGGAATCATCCTGACATAAAGGGCATACATTGTGGTGGGCTGGAGCCCAAGTGTGCGATGTTTGCTGACGATATCCTCATGCTCCTTTCATCCCCGGTCACGTCACTACAAAACCTATACCAAACATTGCGCCACTTCTCCATGATCTCGGGTCTTTCCATCAACCATTCGAAATCGATTGCCCTCAACCTCTCACTGGACATGGACACAGTAGCACTACTACAAATATCCTTCCCATTTAATTGGCAGACAAAAGCCTTCCCATATTTAGGAATCTTCCTAACCCCCACTCTAGATAAGCTGTATCAGGCAAACTATCCCCCTTTATGCAACAAGATGGTGGCTGATCTCCAACGATGGGTTAATAATCCTCCATCGTGGTTCGGTAGACTGCACGTGATTAAGATGAATGTCTTGCCAAGGTTACTGTACCTATTCAGAACACTGCCTATCTCAATTCGTATGCCAGACTTACACAGATTCCAAAACAAGGTTTTGAAATTTATATGGGGGAATAAGAGACCTCGGGTGAATATATATATACGCCTAAGATGAGGGGTGGCTTGGGAGTCCCGGACCAGATATTTTGATGCAGCGCAATTGGCACAGTTAATTCGCTTCCACTACTCAACACCCCCGCCCATCTGGATGAAAATTGAATCTACTTTACATCCCACTAAACCAATCAGTCACTTGATGTGGCTGAAACCACAAGACAGACAAGTCACGATGTGTCCTACATTATCATTTTCATTAAACCTATGGGATAGACTGACGAAATCCCATAATTTCAAATCCCCACATACTCCCATGACCCCCCTAGTGGGCAATCCAGATTTCACCCCAGGACTCAATTCCCAGTCTCTTGCTTGGTGGACAAACAAGGGTTTGACACGCATAGCTGATCTCTGTGATCATAGGGGGATTCTAACACAAAGATCCCTTCAAGAGAAATACCTCCTCCCAAATTCAGAAATGTTTCATTATGTGCAAATAGTGCACTTTCTGCACACCTTGCAACACGCAGCCGATATAACCACATCCACCTCCATGGAGTACTTATGTAGATCCTTTGATAAGGACACTGGCTTCATCTCCAAAATCTATAGTATATTGACCTCTACCCCAGAAAAATTGTTTTACATGAAGAAGTGGGAACAAGATATAGGTGAGCCACTCACTCTTGCCGAATGGTCCACAACGTCACAGTGTGCGTCAAAATCATACATAAATACCTCATTAATCGAAGCAAATTACAAGGTTTTGCTTAGATGGTACGTGGTACCAACAAGAATAGCCTTGTTCGTTCCAGGGATCTCTCCCTCCTGCTTTTGAGGGTGAGGATCGGAAGGAACGATGAGCCATATATCGTGGTCCTGTCCCAAGGTCAAACATTTTTGGATCCATCTTTACAATTTTATCTTCTCACTTACACAGGTGAATTTAATTAAATCACTGCAACAAGCTCTTCTGGGACGCCCGGTAGAGGGCACACCTAAACAGGCAGGGAAACTTGTAGCCTTTATATTCACAGCAGCCAGAATAGCAATTGCCAGATCATGGAAGACACCAACGATCCCATTCGATCTGGTAAAAAATAAGCTGACATGGATTATGGTAAATAAATGCCTCTCGGCGATCTTACAGGACAAACTGACCCTATTTGACAAGATATGGGAACCCTGGGTAAAATACTTGTCTGACCCCCTGTGAGACATCAGGGAGTAACCAAATCAATCTTAGGGAGTGCACTCCCCTCTTTGAAATTCCTTTCTTTTTACTTCTACTACTTCCCTTTTGTCTGTGGTCTTACCCCCCCGCCCCGCCCCGCCCCGCCGGGGGGACCGGGAAATGTTCATAATTAACTTCTAGACTACAGAAATGTTGACTGGTTGTGTTAATGTTTTGTTTTTTTCGGAATTGTAATAATACGATACCAGATGTGCAGGCCGGAAGAAAATAATTTACTTTTCTGCAACGACCACGTTGTATAATTATACTAATCTATGGCAAACAGTTTACGCCAAAATGTCTAAAATGTTTTGCAACTTTCAATGAAAATAATTGAAACAAAAAACACAGCTGTGAAATGCATAAATAGTGTTATAGATACTCATTGGATTGTGGTAGTATGACAAATGCCAAAAATATAAAGAAAAGAAATATCTTGCGCTAACCATACAAAATGTAATCGGTGCAGCTGCTCGTGTAAGTCAAAAATACAAAAAAAGACCCAAAACAATTCATAGAAAGTGACAAGCGCGCATCCACAGTATATAATAATACTATGTATGTGAGCCCAAAAACGTGTTTTAAACACTGTTATTGTGACACCAATTTAAATGCAAAAAATAAATTAAAATAAATGAGAAATTATGTGAAAAATAGATGTATCCAATCTTAAAAGTGTACCACCATGCTCCAAACACCGTTGTTATAACAGAGAATATACAAATATATCCCTATATATACTTTAAATACCACCTAAATGTGCTAATGTGGTACAAACTACATGTGCTAATGTGATACAAACTACAATGTTGCTAAAATTGTGACCGGCAACAATGTAGCACCCATTCAACACATCAAACTCGTGCTTAAAAAAACTATCTAAAAAGTAAGAACTTTTTCTTATTGATTATCCTGTGTAAAACTTAAACAAAAAAGTCCACATAGAAATGTATTAAGTTGATGATGAATCACACATCTTCTAATTGGGATACAACGATGATCCTCCCGCTCAAAGATATGGTAAAATTAACCACTTACCGGATCAGATGGATGTCAAATCATAGAGATCTTATGGGCTTGTTGTATTAGCCTGCAATGCAACCCCTCGAACCCCTCATCCATGACTGTATTTCGCAGATTACTTCAAAAACTCCCTGTGGAGTGGAAGAGATTAGAGCCGCCTCTGTTTTGAAGTAATCTGCGAAATACAGCCATGGATGAGGGGTTCGTTTTTTTGTGGAGCATCTAAGGGAGATAAATAACCCTCCCCGCTGCGGCTGTTGAAACCAGTGATTAAAACAAGACAGAAAGTGCCTGTTTGCTGATCGGTTGAAGTGGATGAGGACATCTCCCGGGATCGACATCCAGGTGGCAATCACTGAAGCCGGCAGGCTAATGCAACAAGCCCATAAGATCTCTATGATTTGAGATCCATCTGATCCAGTAAGCGGTTACTTTTACCATATCTTTGAGAGGGAGGATCATCGTTGTATCCCAATTAGAAGATGTGTGATTCATCATCAACATAATACATTTCTATGTGGACTTTTTTGTTTAAGTTTTACACAGGATAATCAATAAGAAAAAGTTTTTACTTTTTAGATCATTTTTTTAGCACGAGTTTGATGTGTTGAATGGGTGCTACATTGTTGCCGGTCACAATTTTAGCAACATTGTAGTTTGTATCACATTAGCACATTTAGGTGGTATTTAAAGTATATATATAGGGATATATTTGTATATTCTCTGTTATAACAACGGTGTTTGGAGCATGGTGGTACACTTTTAAGATTGGATACATCTATTTTTTCACATAATTTCTCATTTATTTTAATTTATTTTTTGCATTTAAATTGGTGTCACAATAACAGTGTTTAAAACACATTTTTGGGCTCACATACATAGTATTATTATATACTCTGTGTGTATGCGCCCTTGTCACTTTTTATGAATAGTATGACAAACGGCACAACTTGTGATAGATTCAATATGATTGAATCTGTTGAATGACAGAATACATTTACTGAAAAATGTCTTATTTACCTTCACTTTCTTTATCACCGCAATGGTGGTATTTCTATATGAATTTGTGGTAAACATAGTGATTGTTAAAAACAAAGTGTTGTAAAAAGGAACTTGTTGCACGCACATGAACTTTTATGGCAGTGTCTGACCTCACAAATGCGCTTCTGGAAGAATGGTCAAACATTCCCATAGAATCTTGTGGACGGCCTTCCCAGAAGAGTTGAAGCCGTTATAGCTGCAAAGGGTGGGCCAACTTAATATTGAACCCTACGGACTAAGACTGAGATGCCATTAAAGTTCATGTGCGTGTAAAGGAAGCCATCCCAATAATTTTGGTAATATAGTGTATATGCAAAACCACTATTCATTCTTTGTAATGGATAATTTCCTTGTAACTCCAGAAATCAAAGAAATCAAAGCCCGTCCACACTGAGCCAGCACAAGCTACAAATTAAAGTCAGAGAAAAGTCAGAATTTATTATCTCTAAACTTGCTCTGGGTCAATGATTAGGAAAGCATTGAAACTGTTGAATCAACAACAAGGCCAGGGAACTTAGAAAATCAGGAGTTTTTAAATACATCTGGCAAATTTTGTGAAAGATATCACCCCCCCCCCCCCCCCAAAAAAAATAAAAATAAAATAAAGAAATCAGCCTCTCTTAACTTTTTTAGTCCAGAGCAGTGTTTTCTCAACCTTTTTTCAGTCAAGGCACCCTTTAAAATTATGGACAATCTCAAGGTACCACATTCTATTCTAATAGTTTTACATAATGCGGCAGCATCGACACATGTAGGACATCCAACATTAGAGGTGATTTATCCTTACAAAGCAAATACACTTTTGCACACTGGTGCAAGTAGTATTCCAGTGTTTCTCCTCTTCCTCAGCTTCTCTCCATCACTCAGCTAATGTGACCCCAGTGTTGACGGAGAGCGGCAGGGGAGGGTCAAACAAGGATCCTGTGCAGGCACTCAACACCCTTCTTTATCAACATTGATGACATCACTGGTTGTTAGGATGCTGGTGACTGGAAGGTTTAAATGGTGCACAATAAAAACCTGTGGCTTTGTGTAACTAAAAGGCAGGCTTGATCCACCTGCTGGATTGTATACATTTTTGGGCAATTTTTAGGCATTTTGCCAAGGCACCCCAGTTGAAAAAGGCTGGTCTACAGGAACCATTAATATAAATTTCTGGTCTCTGGGGACCCTGCTATAATAAATTGATAGGGATTCAGTGAGATGAATGCCCCTTTATATTGGTGGTCAATGGGAAGAACGCTCTATCAAATGGCATTGGACCCAGAAATATTCAAGCACCATCAGATAGTAAGTCAATAACCCACAGCTCAAGAAACCCTTAGCAACTTCTGGAAGAACCCTAGCATTCCACAGAACCCTGGTTGAGAATAGCTGCTTTAAAGAAACAAAATATAGTGATCTTCTTGTCTAGAGAAATTTCACCTAAGCAGCCCAATGGGTAAAATTGACAGTCCTTCCAAAATTCTTCAGCTGGTGCCCAAAAGAAGAAAGAAGATATTATGTGTGTATATATATATATATATATATATATATATATATATATATAATATATAATATATATAATATTTACAAAAATGTGAGGGGGCATTTTGTGAGATACTGTGAGTGTGTATATATATATATATATATATATATATATATACACACACACACACACAGTATCTCACAAAACGCCCCTTCACATTTTTGTAAATATTTCATTATATATTTTCATGTGACAACATTGAAGAAATGAATGACACTTTCCTACAATGTGCATCATCTTTAGAAGAGGCTTCCTTCTGGGATGACAGCCATGCAGACCAATTTGATGCAGTGTGTGGCGTATGGTCTGAGCACTGACAGGCTGACCCCCCCTCCCCTTCAACCTCTGCAGCAATGCTGGCAGCACTCATACGTCTATTTCCCAAAGACAACCTCTGAATATGACGCTGAGCACGTGCACTCAACTTCTTTGGTCTACCATGGCGAGGCCTGTTCTGAGTGGAACCTGTCCTGTTAAACCACTGTGTGGTCTTGGCCACCATGCTACAGCTCAGTTTCAGTGTCTTCTTATAGTCTAGGCCATCTTCATGTAGAGCAACAATTCTTTTTTTCAGATCCTCAGAGAGTTCTTTGCCATGAGGTGCCATGTTGAACTTCCAGTGACCAGTATGAGAGATTGAGAGCGATAACATCAAATTTAACACACCTGCTCCCCATTCACACCTGAGACCTTGTAACACCAACGAGTCACATGACACCAGGGGGGGGGGAAATGGCTAATTGGGCCCAATTCGGACATTTTCACTTAGGGGTGTACTCACTTTTATTGCCAGCGGTTTAGACATTAATGGCTGTGTGTTGAGTTGTTTTGAGGGGACAGCAAATTTACACTGTTATACAAGCTGTACACTCACTACTTTACATTGTAGAAAAGTGTCATTTCTTCAGTGTTGTCACATGAAAAGACAGAATAAAATATTTACAAAAATGTGAGGGGTGTACTCACTTTTGTGAGATACTGTATAAATATAATATATATATATTCAATATTTGGAAATTCCTCTCAGCGCTTTTTAATCTTCCTTTTGCGTCTCCAAGACAGGAATGTAATTTCCCCAACAGGACATAAACAGCAAAATGTAATAGGACAAGGGTTTTAACCCCTGACTACTTTATCTGAAGTAAAAAATAGTTTTCGCTACAAATACAATTTAATTTTGTTTACTGTTCTAAACGGAAGTGAAAGAAGAATTCTTCTATGCGTTTTTTTTTTTTTTTGGGTAATATACTGAAATAGGCCTAAAAAAGTTTTTGTGCTGCAAGCCAGAGTTTTAAATAGGAATTGCATAAACTTTCTTTTCAGTCAATTTACAGCGTTAAGAAAGACTGGAAGAGAGCCCAGGACACACAACTACTGAGCCCGGATGATATTTGTGAGAGAATCTTTCGACTGGTGGATGAAAATGGTGATGGTAAGAGAGAGCTAAAGTTCAACTTTTACACATTTTCTTGAAAAGCAATATTTTTGTGCATTCCGTGCTTTATCATATTTAATTACCCCCTCCACACATTTCCATGCTTTGTGTCCATTCCATTAATAAAAATATAAGAAAATGTTAAGATGCATTAAATGTTAAGATGATTATTGCACACAAGCCCCTGTATAGGAGACATCAGGAAACCTGTATAGTTAATTGCAACTGAACATTTTGTTATTGGGTTTAGAAACCCCAATGCCTCGTACACACGATCGGACTTTCCGACAACAAAACCATGGAAATTTGTTGGAAGGTTGTTGGCTCCAGCTTGTCTTGCATACACATGGTCACACAAATGTTGGCCAACAATTCCGAACGTAGTGACGTACAAGATGTATGGCAAGCCAATAAAAAGGAAGTTCAATAATCATGCGCCGCCCTTTGGGCTCTTTCTGCTAATGCTGTGTTTGGTGAGCATTGATTCCAAGCATGCGTGTTTGTACTTTGGACTTTTGCCGACGGACTTGTGTACACGCGATCTGAAAGTCCGACAACACACATTTGTTGGCGGAAAATTTGAGAACCTGCTAGCCAACATTTGTTGGCGGAAAGTCGGACAACAAATGTCCGATCGACCGTACACACGGTCGGACTTTCCGCCAACGAGCTCACATCCAACATTTGTTGTCAGAAAATCCGATCGTGTGTATGCTGCATTAGCCTCACTCCCAAACGTATCCCTAAATATTAACTTAAACACTAAAGCCCTGGTGCCCAACCTGTGGCCCAGGGGCCACATATGACCTTTGCAACTTGTTGTGCAACCCATGGGATTTTTGGTGCTCACCCAAGCCAGTAAAGGAATATATTCCATAAAGAGGAACTGCAGTCTGCTCACATAATTTGTAATAAAAATATCTTTGCCATTCTGAAGCTTCCCTCCAACCACTTTGCATATTATTTTATATATACTGTGATTCTGTACTTGCCAAATATTCTGCAGAAATCTCCCTCCACTGAGTATGGCTGCAATCATTTTAACTGTGGGCAGCTGAAGCTGCTGCCTGTTCACTTCCTGGATTTACACAGACACACAAAGGCACACCTCCAGCTCTGCAGCTCCCATTGGCCCTCTTATGACTAATTCCCCCCCCCCCCCCCCTTCCTGGCAAACTCTCACAAATGTGAGAGAGCTGTGCATGATGTCATAAGCCTAGGCTTTTTACCAGACAAGAAACAGGGAGTGGGCTGTATAAAGTATTTAGTGGCAGAAAAAAAAATGTTTTACTATCCAAAGTTAAAACAACAACAAGGGCAGAAGATTTATTAGATGGCAAGATGAAAAACGACTGGAGTTCTGCTTTAAAATGGCTTCTAGTAGTTAAATGGTCTGTTTTACTTCTTTCACATTATTCTACGCCGTGTTGTCCATCCTCAAGTACTCTCTGTTTTTTTACTCAGATTTTTTATAATGGATAGTGCTGAAAAAATATCAGTGGCAGTAAGGGGGCTGTAGGGAGCATACATGTGGAAGAATTGATATGTAAAAGTAGTGATCTCTATCCATCTCATGTATTATGTCTCCAGTCTATGACTGTCTACTGAAACATTTACCCAGTCTACATCAACTTCTAAAGCATGTGTAAAGTCTTTTAGCATGTCCACAATCTTTACCATTTCTTGTAGCATGCCCTTGTCTTTGACCATCTCCTGTAGCATGTCAGTAGTCTCCGACCATCTCCTGTAGCATGTCAGTAGTCTACGACCATCTCCTGTAGCATGTCCACCATCACTTATAGCATACCTGTAGTCTCTGGCCATCTCCAGTAGCATGTCAGTAGTCTCTCCGACCATCTCCTGTAGCATGTCAGTAGTCTACGACCATCTCCTGTAGCATGTCCACCATCACTTATAGCATACCTGTAGTCTCTGGCCATCTCCAGTAGCATGTCAGTAGTCTCTGACCATCACCTGTAGCATGTCCACCATCACTTATTGCATGCCTGTAGTCTCTGACCATCTCCAGTAGCATGTCAGTAGTCTCTCCGACCATCTCCTGTAGCATGTCAGTAGTCTACGACCATCTCCTGTAGCATGTCCACCATCACTTATAGCATACCTGTAGTCTCTGGCCATCTCCAGTAGCATGTCAGTAGTCTCTCCGACCATCTCCTGTAGCATGTCAGTAGTCTACGACCATCTCCTGTAGCATGTCCACCATCACTTATAGCATACCTGTAGTCTCTGGCCATCTCCAGTAGCATGTCAGTAGTCTCTGACCATCACCTGTAGCATGTCCACCATCACTTATAGCATACCTGTAGTCTCTGGCCATCTCCAGTAGCATGTCAGTAGTCTCTGACCATCACCTGTAGCATGTCCACCATCACTTATTGCATGCCTGTAGTCTCTGACCATCTCCTGTAGCATGTCCACCATCACTTATAGCATGCCTGTAGTCTCTGGCCATCTCCTGTAGCATGTCAGTAGTCTCCGACCATCTCCTGTAGCATGTCCACCATCACTTGTAGCATGCCTGTAATCTATTGCCATCTCATGTAGCATGTCAGTAGTCTCTGGCCATCTCCTGTAGCATGTCAGTTTTCTCTGACCATCTCCTGTAGCATGTCAATAGTCTTTGACCATCTCCTGTAGCATGTCCACTATCTCTTGTAGCAGGCCTGTAGTCTCTGACTATCTCCTGTAGCATGTCCACAGTCACTGACAATGTCTTGTAGCATGTCCACCATCTCTTGCAGAATGCTTGTAGTCTCTGACCATCTCCTGTACCATTTTATCAGTCTCTGACTATCTCTTGTAGCATATTCACAGTTTCTCCCCATCTCTTCTAGCATGCCTGTAGTCTCTGACAATCTCCTGTAGCATGTCTGCAGTCTCTCACAGCTTGCTGGAACCTTACTTTCACTCACCGTTATGTGTGGCCTTTGGGTGATCTTGGTGTTTACTCAAGCCAGTAAAGAAAAATATTCTTCAGAATGGCTTCTAGTAGCTAAATGGTTTGGTTTATTATGGAAGAGTGCACTAACAGTAATAGTTTTAAAAGTGGTACCTTCGTCCCAAAAGTATAAAGTGCAATTTGAGAGGGGTAGGCTATAATGGACTTTAATGGTACCGTATCCCAACTGACAATAGACAGTCATAGATAATATATTGAAAAAAGTTTATTACAAAAGTATACATATATAACATTTGACCTTTACATATTAAAACCAATAGTGATCATCAAGCAAGTATTAGTTTCACTTCTACAGTCGCACTACAATGTGACAACTATAACATGGATACCATCTGTATGTTGGTTGCTCTACATGTTTCGCAGACTACATTAGCCGCTTCTTCAGGAGCTTTATTATACAGTTAGATGATGATTAAAAGCTGATTATCACATAGCTATGAGATAAAGAGAATATATATTAGTCACAAAACAAAAAAAACATACATTTTTACCATAATGGAATATTGTACTAGTGTAAATAAAACATCTGCTGTGAGTATCTTCATGATCAACTGTCTTACCAAGAGCGTCAGGTTGCCAGGGACCCAAGAAAGGATGACCCACCCCGGAGGGCACAGGAGCCCCTTAGAGGGCACAGGGTTCAAAGATATTAGTCTATTAGGAAATATATAGAAACACTCAGAACCAGTCTAGTCAGGGTGGTAAATGTAAAAATGAGAAAGTTGATCTAAAGTCATACATTTTTTTTCGTACCGAAGGGGCTAGGTTTGGTTTATTACTTTTACAACTATGTGTTTTTTTCCTTTGATCTTTTATAATGGATCTTGCTGAGAAAAATATCAAATGCAGTAGTACGTGGGCTGTAGGGACCACAAATGTGGAAGCAATGATATGTACAGTAATAGTGATCTTTAGCGGTCTCATTTAATGTGTCTCCAGTTTATGACTGTCTCCTGAAGCATATTCCCAATCTTTAGAGTTGAAAATGTTTTTATTGATATAAAGCAACAAAAGAAATAATACAATTGACATAAAATATGGCATATTGAGAGAACAACCAGCAAGCAAAATGGCTATCGCCCACAGCTAAGCTGATGGTTATTGAGTAAATTATAATATAGATACATCATGTCAAGCATCATTATATAAAATCAGAAAAGAAAAGAGAATAAGTAGGAAAAAAGAAAAAAGAAAAGGAAAGAAGGGAAGGGGTGGGAAGGGTAAGGGGAGGGGGGTTCCGCTGGCTGGGGTTGAGGAGGAAGGACCCTAGGTCCCCAGACATGGTCAAGGGATCAGCGGGTATTCAAATTTGTGGGGGAAATTGTAATCTGGGAGGCAGGAAGCAAGGAAGACATCGTATCTGAGGAGGAGAAGTGTCGCCAGACCGACCATAATATTGTGAATTTCTCGTAGGTGTCATTGTCAAGCGCCAGCATCTCCTCCATACGCATTAAATCATTCATAGTGGAAGTCCAAAGAGACAGTGGGGGGATAGTCGCTGTCTTCCAAAAGAGGGGTATGAGTTGGCAAGCCGCAGACAGGAAGAAACATAGAAGATTACGCTTTTGAGAGGCTATCGAACCTGGCAGAATAGATAGGAGGGCTATTTCAGGGGTCAAGTGCAAAGGGTCACCGTAGATTTTTTCATAAACCTGGGATACCTGATTCCAGAAGGGCCGGATCCGATCACACTCCCACCAGATATGCAGGTACGATCCTGTTGTGAGAGAACAACGCCAACAAATAGATGAAGTTGAGGGGAAAATTTTCCGTAGAGAGGCGGGGTCCCTATACCACCTCGCCATGACCTTAAAATTTTTTTCTTGAGAGTAACATGAGATTGAGGACTTATGTGCGAAATGGAACGCGGTTTGCCAATCCGCTCTGGAAATGGTCTTTCCCAGGTCTACCGACCATACTCTAGTGTAGGTGGGTAGGTCTTTCTGTGTAAGAGATTGAATAAGACTGTAGATATGTGATAGCAAGTGTCTAGGTAATTCTTGTAGATAGCTGGAGGTGTTCAAAGTCAGTCAAGGGGCGATGGACCTGGGAGGCAGTGAAAAGATGTTTGGTAAAGGTGGAAAGGTGTATGGAATTGAGCCAGTCTCGATTTCCTGGAGGGATATTTGGTGTTCCATTATCTGCCTGGACGAAGGAGTGAGCCTGGGGCCATGAGCCAATAGCGTAAACCCCTATGCCTTGTGGAAAGGCAGGATTATCGAAAAGTGGCGATAAGGGAGATGGGTCCGAAGATAGGATCTCGCATAGGCCTCTCTTATACCAAAGTACAAGGGCAGCTGTAGTTAGGGGTGATGAATCAGCCAAAGCTGATAAGTTACGTTTATAGCCCCAAAGTAAAGCCCTGAGATCAACAGGGGATATAACTCCGAAAACAAGGAGGGGAGGGTAATATGTGGTTGGCGTGCGTAAATGAGTAAATCATCAGCGTACAGTGCAAGCTTATGGTGTGCGGATGGCGTGTGTATGCCTTGTATGGAATCATTTTGGCGAATGGCACATGCTAGGTGTTCCATTACTATAACAAAAAGAAGTGGTGAAAGGGGACAACCCTGGCGAGTCCCGTTGGAGATATCAAATGCTGCTGAAGAAGTACCATTAACCAAGACCGAAGCAGAGGGATGGGAGTAGAGTGACATAATTTTGGAGATGAAGGGGGATCCCAACCCGATTTGCTCGAGGGAGAGTTTTAGGAAGCGCCAGTTAACCCGATCGAAAGCCTTCTCGGCATCAAAGGAGAGAAGGCAGATCTGTTGACGGTGGCGTTGGGCATAGGAAATTAGGTTAATAGTTTTGGTGGTGTTGTCCCGTGCCTCTCTACCCGGGACGAAGCCCACCTGATCTCTATGTATGATCCCGGGGAGAGAGAGAGAGAGAGATGATTAGCAAGGATTTTTGCAAAGAGCTTAAGGTCAATGTTTAAAAGCGATATCGGGTGATAACTGCTGCATTGAGAAGGGTCCTTATTGGGTTTCGGTAAAATGGAGACATTGGAGTGCTTTGGAAGGGAGAGTGGTGTCATCTATGGAGTTGAAGGCCTTAGTGAGAAACGGCACCAACAATGGTGCAAAGGTTTTGTAAAACCTCGGGGAGTAGCCATCGGGGCCTGGGCATTTACCCGGTTTTAATTCCTTGATGGCGCCTAGGAACTCCGGTTCCAACAGGGGCCCATCCAAGTCCGCGGACACCTGTGGGTCAATCACAGGTAGTGCCGTTTCCAGTATGTAGGTCTGCATTGGGTCTTGGGATGGGGGCAGAGAACTATGAGGGGAGGTTTGCGGAAGATTATATAACTGGGCATAGTAGTCTTTAAATGTGGTGGATATGTCTTTGCAACCGAAGACTTTAGTCTGGTCTGGTTTAGTGATGAAGGGTATAGGAAGACGTGGAGCCCTGGGATGAATAACCCGTGCTAAATGTTGACCGCATTTATTGGCTATAGGGTAGTAAGATTTTCGGTTACGGTCCCTAGCTATGAGAGAGTGTGAGTCTAATAATTGGAGTAGATCCCGACGGGAGTTGGAGAGGGCAACAAAAGTGGAGGGGTCTAGATTTAATTTGTGTAGGGATTCCAGATCCGAAATGTTGGTCAGGAGGCGCCGGATGTCGTCAGACCTAATTTTTTTCAAGCGAGAACCATTTTGAATCAGGACGCCCCTGACCTCACACTTCAGGGCCTCCCATTGGTTAAGTGGAGAAGTTGTATCTGCTATGTGGTCAATTCTAAAGTTATGAATTGCTTTAGTAACTTCAGCTATGCATACCGAGTCCCGTAAGAGATTATCATTGAGGCGCCAGGAGTGTCCCTTACGTGATTGTGGGGGTCGGGCGAAAGACAGATACACCGGAGCATGGTCAGACCAGAGGGCATGTCCTAGGGAGGTTCGTAAAGGTGTATCTAAGAGGGATTTGGAAATGAGAAAATAGTCCAGTCTGCTATATGAGTTGTGTGCTATAGAAAAGTACGTGAAATCTCTGTCTGATGATGTATACGCCAAACATCCACTAGGTGATTAGAATGTAAAAGGGATTTTATGTGTGAGAGTGAGGTCGTGGACATGGAAGACTTACCAGTAGAGGTGTCGGCAGACGGGAAAAGAGCCACCAACGATAACACTGGAACCTCCAAAAGAGGTCAGTCTCGCGAGAGTGGATGATAGGAAGCGCGCCTGATCCATGTTTGGGGCGTAGATGTTGGCGACTGTAAAAAGAAAATTATTAAATTTTAATTTGAGAAATATAAAGCGACAATGATCATCAACATGTGAGTCAATAACCTCAGGTTGAAAGGACCTATGAAATGCGATCGAAACCCCTTTGGATTTTGCAGCGGGGTTGGTACTATGAAACCAAGTGGTATAGTAGCGATTGCGCATAATGGGTATGGAATCAGTCCTGAAATGGGTTTCTTGTAAAAAAAGAATATTCGTTTTCTGTTTGTGGAAGTGATAGAGGATCTGACTGCGTTTCTCTGAAGCCTCTACAATTGTAGGAAGCTAGACTAAGTGGTGGGGTAGCGGCCATATCAAAAAGGGTATAATGGGAAAGGGGAGAGAAAAGAAACAACGAGATTCCTTCGTGAGACCACCCCAGCCAGCAGAGGAGGGGAAGGGGAAGGGAAAATGGGAGGGGAGGGGATAGGTGCAAGGAAAGGAGCAGAAAAAGATATAAGAGATATAAAAGTAGTACCAGAAAGGAGCCAACGGAGGAGAGAGGAAGAGGGGAGAGAGCGGGGCAAGGAAGAGAGTCCCAGTATCCATATTTGTCAAATCGATTTTCCAGTCTGACCTGAAAAGATCAGAAGAGGGAGACTGGGACCCTGATCCCTGCAAATTAATCAATATACTGATTGTAGTAAGATAAACCACAAGGTGGTACCAGTTAATCAAAAATTGAGAAAAAGAAAAGAAAATACAATACAAAAAACTGTAAAGTATAGAATATCTGTAAACCATGGTACGGTGCCAAATAGGGGCACTGACTATTCCTAAGGGGGGGTTAGTGTTTAGCATGGCGAGAGCTCCTGGAGCCCCGGGGACCACAGGGCCAATAATATGTGGATCAAATTGGGCTGTACATGTAAGCATAATAAGCATAGATAATTATAGATAATAAAATATCATAATCGTAATCATAATCACTATGGAGGAAAGCATGGGTTAATACAACATTATAAACAGTTGAGTGTGCCATGAAAGCAATAGCAGGATGCAAACAGGGGCACCAGTCCCTGGGAAGAAGGAAAAGTGGTAGTTCAAAAGTAGCGAGCAGGGATCTCCGGTGTGAAAAAACTGGATGCACAACAGGATCAGTTATGCAACAGGTAAGAACCGCGACAGTCCCAAAAGGCCAAGGTGAATCTTCCTTACGCAGCTTGTGAGCCATTGTGCAGTTTTTAGCAGAGGAACCTGGTATCTTCTAAAGCATAAAAACCCCAAACGTGGGGAACAATAAAATGAAAAAAAAGAAAGATTAACGTCTTCCAATTGAAGAAAGACCAGTAACAGAAACTGCTGGCTGGAGGAGGCATGGGAGGGTGAAGGCCATCAACATAGGCTGGAGGAAAGAAAGTCCTCATAGATCCAAGGTAGTGCAGGAGGCATTCTTGCTCATGTAGAGAAAAAGGTAGGTGACCAGCCGGTCTATTAGACATCAATCATCAGGGTCTATGCGAGGTGAAGATCCAGGACGGCGTTTGCGGCTGTGTTTCTGCCACTGCGGGATATACGGCAGGCCTGGTGTAGTTGGAGAAAAGGGCCAATCCGGCAAAGACACCTGTGGCAACTCCAGGGTGCCCAGGAATGCAGGGAGGTCACCCAGCGTGCGGAATGTGGCAGTCTTACCATCATGGAGCACTCGCAGCTGAAAAGGAAAGCGCCACTGGTATTTCATTTGGCATGAGTGGAGAAGCTGTGTGAGAGGCTTCAGGGCCTTCCGCATGGTCAAGGTTAAACGTGAAAGATCAGGTAACAGCATCACGGGAGTGGTATTGAAAAGAATAGAGTCCTGCGTGCTGGCGGCCCGCATGATGGATTCCTTAATGTTGTAGAAGTGCACTCTGCAGAGTGTGTCACGAACAAATGAGGGGTCAGGATTCCTGGGGCCTGAGGTCCTGTGAACCCGGTCTAGTTCAAGTGGGTTATCTTTGGGCAGTTGTAAGAGCTGATTAAAAATGGCCGTCACCGCCGCCCTCAAGTCCTTTGGTTCCACCGATTCAGGAATGCCGCGTATGCGGATATTATTACGCCTGTTTCTGTTTTCGATGTCATCTTGCTGAAACGCAAGGTGCTGCAGCATGGTTGTGTGAGAGTTAAGTATTTCCTCATGTTTCTGAACAGAGGTATGGAGTGTCTCTGCTGTGGCTTCAATATCCTCAAAACGAACACCAATGTCCATTTTAAGCTCAGAGATCTCCTGTTTGTAGGTTTTCTCTATGCGGTGTACACACTGCTCAAAATCATCTTTGGTAGGGAGAGACCGCATATAGCTGTGCAGGAATCTCATCTGAGATTCTAGGTCCCAGCCATCCTCAGAGCCTATGGATGCAGTGGAACGGCACCTGGAGAGTCTGGGAGGAGAAGCTTGAGTCACAGGGGTAGTGTGGGATGCCTGGGAGCAGGCCATAGAGACCAGAGCTGACTCGGAGCGGGCCGGGGACGGAGGCGCCGGCGCCATCTTGGATCTCGGCTGGCGCTAGGCCGCGGCCGAAGATCGGGTGAAAAAGCTCCCCAAATCCCCTCCTGGGCGAGATCCCCCCCGTTCCCTGCTGGTCCCGGTACTTAGCTTTCCCCATTAGAGTCTTTTTAACAGCCGGATTTGGTTCAGAAACCCTGTAGAGCCGAGGGGTCCGGGAGCTGAGGCGCAGCACGTCCTCTCACTCCATGCATCAGGCCACGCCCCATATTCCCAATCTTTAACCATCTCTTGTAGCATGGCTGTAGTCTCTGACCATCTCCTGTAGCATGTCCACAGTCTCTGACCAAGTCCTGTAGCATGTCCACAGTCTCTGACCAACTCCTGTAGTATGTCCACAGTCTCTGACCAGCTCCTGTAGTATGTCCACAGTCTGTGACCATCTCCTGTAGCATGGCTGTAGTCTCTGACCAAGTCCTGTAGCATGTCCACAGTCTCTGACCAACTCCTGTAGTATGTCCACAGTCTGTGACCATCTCCTGTAGCATGGCTGTAGTCTCTGATCATCTCCTGTAGCATGTCCACAGTCTCTGACCAAGTCCTGTAGCATGTCCACAGTCTCTGACCAACTCCTGTAGTATGTCCACAGTCTGTGACCATCTCATGTAGCATGGCTGTAGTCTTTGACCCCCTCCTATAGCATGTCTGTAGTCTCTAACCAACTCCTGTAGCATGTCTATAGTCTCTGACCATCTCCTGTAGCATGTCTGTAGTCTCTGACCATCTCCTGTAGTATGTCTGTAATCTCTGACCATTTCCTGTAGCATGTCTGTAGTCTCTGACCATCTCCTGTTGTATGTCCACAGTATATGACCATATCATGTAGAATGGCTATAGTCTCTGACCCCCTTCTGTAGCATGTCTCCAGTCTCTGACCCTCTCCAATAGCATGCCTGTAATCTCTGACCATATTCTGTAGCAATTTTATAGTCTGACTATCTCTTGTAGCATGTTCACAGTCTCTGACCATCTCTTGTAAAATGCCTGTAGCCTCCCACAGCTTTCTGTAACATTATATTGACTAAATATTATGTGTGGCCCTTTGGTAATGTCAGGGGCAGCACTTAAGGCTCACTATATCAAGAATGTAATACAAGCAGAGAGCACACAAAGCTATTAGCTGTCAAGAGTTCTGACTAGGGTTGCCACCTTTTCTTCAAGCCAAACCTGTACACTAAAGCCCCTTTCACACAGGCCTTCTAATCAGGTCTGCCTGTCAGTTTTTCAGACTGACCTGATCGGAGCCTCCATTCACCTCTATGGAGCAGGGGATGTCAGCGGTGACATGTTCGCTGACACCTGCCGCTATGCGATCCGATTCTGTCCGTAAAATAAACAGACGGATGGTGACCCTATTTTCTATCCGTCTGGCGGATCGGATGAAAATGGAGAACGGGGCTCTGACAGGTCCACCTCTGCACAGTGAGCGGAGACGGACCTGTCATCTGCCTGCTCAGTGGAGATCAGCAGATTGATACCCCGCTGAGCAAAGCGGATTCCGCCGGGAGGATCGTGATGTGAAAGAGCCCACTAGCCTATGGCACTGCGTTTGCTTAACTCCACCCATTCAACTGAATGGGACTGTGCAGTAACTGTGTGCAAAGCACATGGCTACAGCACAGTGGCATGGAATTTTAGGGGTTAAAAACAGGTGGTGATTGTATACAGAAAAAAAATCTCTTTTTCAAGCCCGACGCGTTTCGGGGTACATAATATTTCAGTCCTTCTTCAGGGGCATAATTGAAAAGAGGGGTTCATCTAAATTAATTGAAAAGAGTATAATAAATCAATCAATTATTGTGTAAAATTGTCAATGGATGTCTGTTTATAGGTTGAATGATCAATTGATCACCTACCTGAGAATATTTCGTTGGTTACTCTGAGGAAAAGTTTAAAAGCCACATGAAAAGGCAAAGCGTGCTAAGAAAGATGGTAAACAAACAGGGGCGTAACTAGAAATAGCAGGGCCCCATAGCAAAATGTTGTATGGGGCCCCCCTGCAAACAGCCCCCCCCCCCACAGCTGCCGTAGTGTCAATGCAGCGTGACCTGTGCCACATATAGCATGACCTGTGCACAATGCAGCATGACCTGTGCCCAATGCAGCGTGACCTTTGCCCCATACAGCATGACCTGTGCCCAATGCAGCGTGACCTGTGCCCAATGCAGCATGACCCATGCCCCATACAGCGTGACCTGTGCCTCATACAGCATGACCTGTGCCCAATGCAGCGTGACCTGTGCCCCATACAGCGTGACCTGTGCCCCATACAGTGTGACCTGTGCCCAATGCAGCATGACCTGTGCCCCATACAGCGTGACCTGTGCCCCATACAGCGTGACCTGTGCCCAATGCAGCATGACCTGTGCCCAATGAAGCGTGACCTGTGCCCAATGCAGCGTGACCTGTGCCCCATACAGCATGACCTGTGCCCAATGCAGCGTGACCTGTGCCCAATGCAGCGTGACCTGTGCCCAATGCAGTGTGACCTGTGCCAAATGCAGTGTGACCTGTGCCCCATACAGCGTGACCTGTGCCCCATACAGCGTGACCTGTGCCCAATGCAGCATGACCTGTGCCCAATGCAGCGTGACCTGTGCCCAATGCAGCATGACCTGTGTCCCATACAATGTGACCTGTGCCCCATACAATGTGACCTGTGCCCCATACAGCGTGACCTGTGCCCCATACAGCATAACCTGTGCCCCATACAGCGTGACCTGTGCCCAATGCCCAATGCAGCATGACCTGTGCCCAATGCAGTGGGACCTGTGCCCCATACAGCGTGACCTGTGCCCAATGCAGCGTGACCTGTGCCCAATGCAGCGTGACCTGGGCCCCATACAGCGTGAGCTGTGCCCCATACAGCGTGACCTGTGCCCCATACAGCGTGACCTGTGCCCCATACAGCGTGACCTGTGCCCAATGCAGCATGACCTGTGCCCAATGCAGCATGACCTGTGCCCAATACAGCGTTGCCTGTGCCCAATACAGCCTGGTCTGCCTGTGCCCCATACAGCCTCACCTGTGCAGAGGAAGAGGCAAGCCACCCAGATCAGCAGAGAGCAGGATTGCCCGCTGTAATAGCTTTCATTTGAATTTCCCGTCTTTCCGGGGCTCATCATCACATAGCCCCACCTCTTGGCCTGACGCCTTTGATGATGTCACACGTCCCGCATTTGATTGGCGTTCTATCTATCAAAGGCGCCGGGCTGGAGCTATGTGACGTGAGCCCCGGGAACACTGGAAGTTCTAGAGAAAGCTATTACATCGGGCAATTCAGCTCTCTGCTGATCCGGGTGGCTTGCCTTTTCCTCTGCACAGGTGAGGCTGTATGGGGCACAGGCAACGCTGTATTGGGCACAGGTCACAGCTTTTCCTCTCCTCTCTCTTCCCCTGGCTGGGAGACTGTGTCGGCGGTGCTCTCATCCTCACTGGGCCCCACTTGGCTGCGGGCCCCATAGCGCCCGCATGGGTCGCTATGGTGGTAGTTACGCCCCTGTAAACAAATGTATTTTTGTGGATACAGATGCTGTTCCTTGAATACTGTAATTTTAACTAGGTGTTGATAGATAACAAGTTTCCACAAGGAGGTACAAGGTTTCACCTACCCCTGTCCCCCCCGGAAGCGTGCAGGCCAGAGCGATATACTGGGGCCAAAAGAGGCAACCCCGTAAACAAAGAGTCAAATAAGTATCATAAATATAAGAACATTCTATTGTATTGACATTAAAAAAGTTAGGGAGAAGGATAATGTATAACATAATTTTCTTATATAATAGAGCAAATTTATTCAAAGTTTTTTATATGAAAAAGTACCATTGTAAAATCAATACAAATATGAATTATATGCAATTAATATGCAATCTTCATCGCTCTTTTACTAGCATTGAAACATTTGACACAATGATACTGCCACCATATAAGACTCTTTTGAAAAGTAACAAAGAAATATATATATAACGATGGTGAAGAAAAAAGTCTAACTAGTCAGCTGGGAAACCTCTACAATGCCCCCTGAGACGGGGATGCACGGCGCCGCCCCTGTCGCGCATGCGCGAGCGCAGTTACGTTGGAGCGACTTCGCGCACACCTGTCCCACCGACACGGAAATGCCAATCCGGCGGTCTGAGCATGTCCGCCGGAGTGGCAATATGGAGGCGGTGGACGTGGATGTTAGATCGCCATGGTAACCTCCCAAAGCGCCGCCCAGGTGGAGATCCTGGGCGGCTTTCCGTGCCGGGCAATCGCTCTGGCTAGACGCACCCCGGGAAGGGCAGACAGAAGGCAAACGAGATGGAAAAACAAAATTATATTAGTACATTTTAGAGAAACTTGTTGGTAATGTTTTTTTCGTAATTGCAACACCCGAGATAGACCGTTCAATTCTATATAATTTATGTTGCAAAGTCAAAAAAAAGGAACAGCAAAAAGGAAATCACAAAGATTGAGTGTGATTATATGCTTAACGGTGCCTAATATGGGAATTAACTCACAGTGGGCAAAGGCTGATTTACAGTGTCAATAAAGAACTACGGGATAGCGTGCATAGTCACATTGACTTAAATATGATATGTTGTCCATTGACATTTTAAATGTTTTACATTTAAGCTCATTGTTTAATACAGACAGGCATAAAAGTAATTGCGTTCATTGGTTACATCAAATGATCTTACTAAACATGATCGTATAGTGGTCTTTCTGGCTAACAGACATAGGACTAATGGTCCATATAAATATCATGGTACATATTGATTACTACCTTACATGATATATATTTGATACTGATAAGGAGACAACAAGTTCCTGTATAAAGTATATTTGTAAACCCGGTCAAGATATTCAGACTAACAATGGATAATTTAACAGTAAAAATAGTTCCTGTACAGAGTACTCCCGAGTTGTCTGCATAGGCTGACACATGACCCCATATATTTTGGTGCTATTTAGCAATTCATACCTTCTAGGTAGTTTGGACATACGGTAAACTAAAATGCCAGCAATGCAGGCCAAGGTAACTACAAGGGGGAAGGAAGTCCTTAGCTCTGCGCAACCTGTCAGTCCCGAACATATAAGTGAATAAAGGTGTCTAATGCCAGTGGTAGATCTACCTTCAGGGTTTCGGGTAATTTGTCTTATTTGGGGTCATGTATGTGACAAAACAGACATATCAAGAGTTTACAATATATACAATCATTATGGCATAAACAACAAATATCTTCTATTGTTATGTACTAAGAAAGGAATAGCACATATAAGGAAGAAAAGAAAGGAAACAGGTGACATCTTAGCCCCCTATTTATTGAAAGGTATAGAAAGAGCAGACACATTTATTGATATCCATGGCTTATTTTTCCATTCCACCGGAGTTAAAGCCCTCGAGGAATGGTTTAAAACAGACGGCGTCATTCAGGCCTGGGGGCAGGGTGGCTTTTAATAGATAAATGCATTTTAATTCTCTCTGGAGTAGAATTTTATTCCAGTCACCCCCTCTGGGGCTGGGGTGTACCCGATCCAGAATTAGGAATTTAATCCTGGGGAACTTGCCCCCATGTACTAAAGATACATGGCGACCCAGAGGGAGATCAGGGTCAGATGTTTGCATGGATACAATGTGTCTATATGCTCTTCTCCAGAATTCTAACTTTGTCTTTCCTATATAAAAGCAACCACAGTTGCACTGGAGTAGATAAGCCACTCTAGTGGTTCTGCAGTTCGCGAAATGTTTTGGGTAGAATTTTTTGCCATTGGGAAGGGTGGGATTCTTTTGTGTCAACATGTATCCGCAGTAACAAGAGCCACATGCAAATGTACCTTTGTACTTGCAATGTGCTCTCGTCGACTTAAACTCGCTACTTTTATCTTATTTATTTAATTTTATCACCAATGGATGTAGCTCTCCTAAATGTAAAGTATGGTTTATTTGGCACTAGGTGGCCCAAGGACGGATCCAGGGCCAGGAAGTGCCAATATTTTTCAACTATTTTTCTAATTTGACGATGTTGCTGATTATACGTTGTGATAATTCTTAGTTGGTTTATGTCTTTTTATTGTTTAGCCGTTTGAAGAAGCATTTTCCTAGGTTTATTCATTACTTTTTTAAAGGCTTTTTTCAAGGATGTGCGTGTATATCCTCGTGCTAGTAATCTGTCTCGTAGGTCAGCTGCCTCCTTCAGAAAAGTTTCATTATCTGTACAGTTGCGTTTAATTCTAATGTATTGTGAATAAGGTATGGAATCAATGAGGGGTTGAGGATGGAAACTGGCAGCATGCAGTATGGTGTTACCTGCGGTGGTTTTTCTAAATAGCTTGCTGGAGAGTTTACCTTGTTCATCTTTATAAATCTCTATGTCTAAAAAGGTTATCTGGTTTTTGTTGAAAGACATTGTAAATGTTAAATTGAACTAATTTTTGTTCATTCTTGATATGCACTGCTCGAGCACATCCGGGGGGGCCGTCCCAGACGACAAAAATGTCGTTTATATAACGATACCACCCCAAAATGTGATTGGTGTATTGGGTAAGGCCCTCATCAGAGAGGAAGGCTTTCTCCCACTCCCCCAGGTACAGGTTGGCATACGATGGGGCACAACATGTCCCCATCGCAACCCCCTGCACCTGGAGGTAGTGGGAGCCGTTAAATCTGAAGACATTGTAGATGAGGATGTACTCGAGCAGTGCAACAATGAATTCATTGTAGGTAGGATCTAAACTAAGATTTTGTTGAAGTATGTGTCTGATTGCTGCCAGTCCACGTTCATGTGGAATTGAACTGTAGAGCGTTTCTACGTTAATTGTGACTAGAAGAGCTTGGTCTGGTATGTAGAGTTGGTCCATAATTTGTAAGAGATGACTTGTATCCCTTACATAGGAGGTTAGTGAAGTTATAAATGGCCTCAGATATTCATCGATCAATTTACTTGCATTATCACTGATTAAGCCAACACCTGAGATAATTGGCCTGCCTGGTGGGTCTGTCAGATTTTTATGCACTTTTGGAAGTGCATAAAATGTCGGGGTCCTGGGAAAGTTGTTTCTAATAAAGGTCCAAGTAGATTTGTTAATTGTGTTGTTCAAGAATGCTGAATCTACTAGCGTGTAGAATTCTTTATTGTATTTTTCGATGATAGATGCCGGCATACGGCGGTACCAGTCCATATTATCAAGGATTTTCTTGCAGATATTAATGTACTGGTCATTACCTAGCCCTGAGCCTAGGTTCACACAAATGTGATGTGGGAACCAGCGAGATTCCAGCGCCGATTCCTGCATTGCATCTCTCCCGCAGGCAGTTCACACTGCCCTCTGCAGGTGTCATTACATTGTTAATGACACCCTCATATCGGTTCACAGATCGCAGTGCGAGCTGTGAACTCGCACAGGAATCAGATTGCATAGGTGCGAACACCCATGCGATCTGATTCCAGTGCGGGGGGAAAAAAAAAGTCTGTGCACTATTTTCCTGCAAATCTAATGCAAGTTCAGCCATACAACTGTATGGCTGAACTTGCATTGCACAGACATCGAATGCGATCGGGACAGCAATGCGGGTGCGAATCACATGCGATGTCTGTGTTGGCACAAGTGTGAACCCAGGCTAAGGCTGTTCAGCCATGCCGGTATATTCTGTGGAGTAACCTCCTGTCTGCAGCAATTCCAAAAAACTTCTGCTAAGCTGGAGGCCAGGAGAAGGAACACTATTTCCCGTAATTGTCGGGAACCGCAACACAAGGATTACTCCGCCGGGGCTATTTGATGATTTTCGGGCCCAGGTGGAGTGAATCTTGTGCTGCAGTTCCCACAATTACACTGTCCGGTGGATCTGTATAGAAGTGGATGTGGGGACTCAGGTTAGATTGTAGGAACTGTGAGATATAAATTAAAAAGGGGTGTGGCGCTCCCTATGGGGTATAGGGATACTGTAAGGGAGGGGGACGGGTTGTCTAGTAGGTTAAATTAATCCAAAAGTGATAACCCCCAATCATCAACCTGGTAGGTACCTGGTACTACCAAAGGTGATATATACAATAAATAAACAAAAACGATCTACAGTATTATGTGCAGAAACAAATGTGCCTTGTATGTAAAGGATGTGTGCTGAGACCCCTACATCTATGGTAGGTCTACACCATACATCGCCCCAAGTAAAATAGGTATAATCCAAACCATAACCATAAAATTCAAACGTAAAAAACAAATATGTGCTCTGCCTATCCGGTGCAAATATTACTATGTAATGTAATCTGCCTTATATAGTGCCAAATATTTTCACATTGGTGATCAAAGTCCAGTGAACAGGTGATTGCACCTTACTTTAATTAGTGCAAAAACAATTAGTAATAATCATAGTCCTTAAAGTGGTAAAACTCTTCAAACACAGTGTTTCAGGAAATTTTCTTAGCAAGAGAAAACCGTGACAAGAGTGCTCTCAGGTGGTTTCTGTGACTTTTGTGCTCCCCCTTTTGGGTCCCCACTCACCGAATCCAACAACCCCAAAAGGGGCAAACAGCATAGGGTATCTCGATCACGGTCAGCTCTCCACCACGATCATGTAGGGCATTCAGGTGGTTCCCGTGTTGTTGGTTTAAGATGTTCACAGCGGCTCCCCAGATCCACCAACCCCAAAAAAGGGGGGAAGCTACATGGGGTATCGTGGTCACGGTATCCTCTCCACCACAATCCTACAGAGCGTCCAGGGTAATTTCTATAGTGTTGAGTTGAAGTGTTCACACTGGCTCCCTGTTTCCACTTCTCGTACAAGATCTTCCACCCAAAGCAATGAAGCCTATCAGAGCAATCCCAATCCACCATTTAACTACCCACCTCTATCCAGGCTAACTGGCTGTGACGGTTGCAACAAAGTAGCAGTAGCTGTTAACAGCTACTTTGTTGCAACCGTCACAGCCAGTTAGCCTGGATAGAGGTGGGTAGTTAAATGGTGGATTGGGATTGCTCTGATAGGCTTCATTGCTTTGGGTGGAAGATCTTGTACGAGAAGTGGAAACAGGGAGCCAGTGTGAACACTTCAACTCAACACTATAGAAATTACCCTGGACGCTCTGTAAGATTGTGGTGGAGAGGATACCGTGACCACGATACCCCATGTAGCTTTCCCCCTTTTTTGGGGTTGGTGGATCTGGGGAGCCGCTGTGAACATCTTAAACCAACAACACGGGAACCACCTGAATGCCCTACATGATCGTGGTGGAGAGCTGACCGTGATCGAGATACCCTATGCTGTTTGCCCCTTTTGGGGTTGTTGGATTCGGTGAGTGGGGACCCAAAAGGGGGAGCACAAAAGTCACAGAAACCACCTGAGAGCACTCTTGTCACGGTTTTCTCTTGCTAAGAAAATTTCCTGAAACACTGTGTTTGAGGAGTTTTACCACTTTAAGGACTATGATTATTACTAATTGTTTTTGCACTAATTAAAGTAAGGTGCAATCACCTGTTCACTGGACTTTGATCACCAATGTGAAAATATTTGGCACTATATAAGGCAGATTACATTACATAGTAATATTTGCACCGGATAGGCAGAGCACATATTTGTTTTTTACGTTTGAATTTTATGGTTATGGTTTGGATTATACCTATTTTACTTGGGGCGATGTATGGTGTAGACCTATCATAGATGTAGGGGTCTCAGCACACATCCTTTACATACAAGGCACATTTGTTTCTGCACATAATACTGTAGATCGTTTTTGTTTATTTATTGTATATATCACCTTTGGTAGTACCAGGTACCTACCAGGTTGATGATTGGGGGTTATCACTTTTGGATTAATTTAACCTACTAGACAACCCGTCCCCCTCCCTTACAGTATCCCTATACCCCATAGGGAGCGCCACACCCCTTTTTAATTTATATCTCATACTCTGTGGAGGACCCTTAGGGAAACTCCTTTAGGGGGGCTGCATACCTATACTTTGTCCTAAGCAGCTTCCACACTTAATTAGATTGTAGGAACTGCTGAATAAAGATAAGAACTTACTCCTGATAACATTAACTAGTCGTGTTCCTCCACCAGCTGAGCAGATGGGGCACAGAAACCACAGTGCAGTCTGGATCATGTGTCTGGGTACCAGGCGGAAGGAGACCTGGACACACGATTCAAAACCTGTACTCTCCGGGTGAATCCTGTACAGGTGGCAACCCTAGTTCTGACAGGATCAACATGTATTTTTTAACTTATCAGCAGATATTTCAAAACACTTTCAATAGTTTATTTAAAGTGTTACTAAACCCACAACAGTAAAATCAGTCTGTATATACAGTAAAGCATGCTTGTTATACTCACTGTGGAACGTAAGGGGTTAATCCTGCACATTGCGTAATAAGGCTGTCTTCTCTGATCCTCCCCTTCTTCCATAGTCCCCAATCCATCCTGAAATTATAGAGCCTTGGAGCACTCTGCAGATGCTCAGTTTGGTGTGTATTGCTGGAGATTTTTTTTTTTCCTGGGAGAGTGCATGTGATCAGGACAGGGCCAATCAACACTTTTCAGACAGAGGGTCAGGGGTCCTGCAGCCACATAGGACAATCAGAGTAGAATGAAAACTCCTCCTACAAGCTTTAACCAAACACTGACAGAAGTCACAAGACTGCTATATACAGCTGATGGGAAAAGGTATTTAGCAGTTTCGATTTACAAAAATAATTGTATTTCCATGTTCTGTGTACTGTGGGAGACCAGATATAGTGAATGCAGGGTCCTAGGTTTAGTAACACTTTAACCGCTTCAGCCCCGGAAGATTTGGCTGCTGAATGACCAGGGCATTTTTTGCGATTTGGCACCGCGTCGCTTTAACTGACAAGTGCGGCGGTGCACCCAAACAAAATTGATGTCCTTTTTCCCCCACAAATAGAGCTTTATTTTGGCCGATATGTATTCTTCCATATATTTTTGGTAATTAAAATCGCAATAAGCGTATATTGATTGGTTTGTGCAAAAGTTATTGCGTCTACAAAATAGGGGATAGATTCATAGCATTTTTATTATTATTATTTTTTTTCACTAGTAATGGCGGCGATCTGTGATTTTTTATCGGGACTGCGACATTATGGCAGACACATCAGACACTTTTGACACATTTTTGGGACCATTGGCATTTATACAGCGATCGGTGCTACAAAAATGCACTGATTACTGTAAAAATGTCACTGACAGGGAAGGGGTTAAACACTAGGGGGCGATCAAGGGGGTTAACTGTGTTCCCTCTCTCTGTTCTAACTGAAGGGTGGATGGGATTGTCTAGGGGAGATGACAGGTCGTTGTTCATACTTTGTGTGAACAGACAATCTGTCTCTTCTCCCCTCAGAGAACAGGAAACTGTGTGTTTACACACACAGATCCCGGTTCTCGGTGTGTCACGAGCGATCGCGGGAGCCCGGTGGTCATTGTGACCGCTGGGCACTCGCATTGGCTCCGGGGGCGAGCAGCCCCTAGTGGCCACAGGGCGAAGCGACGTAACATAGCGTAGTTTCGCCCAGCCGTGCCATTCTGCCGCAATAAAACTGCGGCGGCTGGTCACCAAGTGGCAGACCAAAATGAAACAAATAAGAGAAGTTCATTGTCTTGGTTTACATATACAGAGGTTGAAATTTCTACAATCATGATAATAAATGTTATGACAGCAATTAAACTCTGCTATCACTGACAATACTATTGTGTCACCAATACCAAATATCCATAAAAATACACAGTATGCTGAAATATGGCAAAGGTAGTGGTGCCTCCATGTAGTACCCAACATGGTCAGAGCCCAAAAAACTCTGAAAAAACATCCATATCTAAATCAAATGATCTGCAAAAGTAACACATTTTTTTTTTTTTTAATCTTCCTCTTTTTCAGGCCAGCTCACGTTACACGAGTTTGTGGAAGGAGCTAAAAAGGACAGATGGGTTTCAAGGATGTTACAACTGGATACTAATCCCTGTACCTGGTTTATGGAGCAAAGGAGGAAAAGTGCATTGTTTTAGAGAGAAGACATCGGACCTATTCTGAAATGCATAATGATGGCCACTCACGTTACAATCTGATAGTACA
Source organism: Lithobates clamitans (assembly GCA_037952925.1). Taxonomy (NCBI): domain Eukaryota; kingdom Metazoa; phylum Chordata; class Amphibia; order Anura; family Ranidae; genus Lithobates; species Lithobates clamitans. The sequence goes on along the minus strand of JBBGZY010001720.1, from coordinate 1,571,221 downwards.
ATCTCCCTCCTTAGGCTTGTTTCACATGTGCTTCAGCATGTATAAGAGCAGTGTCAACAGCAAGCTTTGACAAAGCATTTGCAGAGCTTTCAGCAAGTTCTGTTGAAGCTTTTAAAGTGCCATTCAGCTTCCAGTTTGTAATTGTTGAACACAGATTCTAATAGCAGTGCTGATCGCCACTTTAAGCAAGCTGCTAGCAGCCTTCAGCGGGCTTTCTTCAAGCTCCAAGAAGTTCTGAAGCCTGCTAGCAACTTGCTTAAAGTGGCGATCAGCACTGCTATTAGAATCTGTGTTCAGCATTTACAAACCGGAGCTGAATTAGTACTTTAACCGCTTGCCGACCAGGCGCCGCAGTTTTACTGCGGCAGGCTGGCTTGGCTGGGCAAATCGGCGTTACCTTACGTCGCTTTTCCTTTTGGCCACTAGGGGCGCCACCTTTTCTTCAAGCCAAACCTGAACACTTTAGCGGCGCACAGAATTTTTATTTTTAAGGCGGAACACTGTGGACTCTGATGTAAAGAAATTAATGCTCACCAAACCTCCAACTTACATCAGAGTTCCCAGCATTCCCCCTTAAATTAGGGTCCTTAAAGCCCCCCCCATACATCAGAGTCCACAGGGCACCCCTTACCTTTAGTGTACTTACTTGCTTGGAGGCAGGAGAGAGAAGGGATGGAGAGGGGAGACTTCAGTTACAGACATTAGATGGTGAGCTCACTCACCTGAGGATGGAGGCTCAGGCATCAACACCTTCCATCCACCATGTATCTGAGCTGAGTTGCTGAGCTTCAAACTTCCAGCCCACACATCCCTTTCCTGAGGCACAGAACTCTGGGGATTGGAGTGTGGGTGGGCAGACAGAGGGGTAGGGGTGCGAAGGGGAGCGCTTGGCATTTGTAGTACTTGATTACTTGGAGAGCCACAGCCCATTCTAAATATTGTGTCTGGGTTTCAGATGGTCTGAAACCTGGTCACACGATTTAACACCTGAACTGTCCGGGTGAATCCCTGACAGGTGGCAACCCTACGCCTGCAGCGTGTGTCCCCGGAGACGAGTGCCCGGTGGTCGCGATGACTGCCAGGCTCCCGCCATCGTTCGTGACAGAGTGAGAACCGGGATTTGTGTTCAGATCCAGGTTCTTTCAGGGGGGAGGAGACAGATTGTGTGTTCATACTATGTATGAACACTGATCTCTCTCTCCTCCTAGACAGTTCCCCCCCACAGTCAGAAACACACATACGGAACACAGTTAACCCCTTGTTCGCCCCCTAGTGTTAACCCCTTCCCTGCCAGTGACATTTACACAGTAATCAGTGCATTTTTATAGCACTGATCGCTGTGTAATTGTCAATTGTTTCAAAAATGTGTCAAAAAAGTCCGATGTGTCCGCTGCAACTTCACAGTCCCGATAATTAAAAAAAAGTCGCAGATCGCCGCCATTACTAGTAAAAAAAAAAAAAGTAATAAAAATGCCATAAATCTATCCCCTATTTTATAGACGCTATAACATTTGCGCAAACCAATCAATATACGCTTATTGCAATTTTTTTTTACCAAAAATATGTAGAAGAATACATATCGGCCTAAACTGGGGAGAAATTTAGTTTTTTTGATTAAAAATGTGGGATATTTAATATAGCGAAAAGTAAAAGATATTGGGGGTTATTTACGAAAGTGCACTTGAAATTATACTAAAAGTGCACTTGGAAGTGAAGTCGCTGTAGATCCAAAGGGGGACATGCAAGGAAAATAAAAAAAACGCATTTTAGCTTGCACATGATTGGATGATAAAATCAGCAGAGCTTCCCCTCATTTCAGATCTACCCCTCAGATTTAGAGCGACTGCACTTCCAAGTGCACTTGTAGTGAAAAGTGGATTTGCCTTTAGTAAATAACCCACATTGTGTTTTTTTCAAAATTGTTGCTTTTCTTTTGTTTATAGCGCAAAAAATAAAAATCGCAGAGGCGATCAAATACCACCAAAAGAAAGCTCTATTTGTGGGGAAAAAAAGGACGTCAATTTTGTTTGGGTACAACGTCACACGACCGCACAATTGTCAGTTAAAGTGACAAAGTGCCGTATTGCAAAAAATGGGCAAATCCTTCCAGGCCTTGAGTGGTTAAAGTGGAACTAAACCCTCCTATCCTTTTCAGCCAAGGAAGCAGCCATCTTGGCCTCTGTTTGACCTGGTGGTTAAAAGCTTTAACAAAGCTTGCTGAAAGCTCTGCAAATGCTTTGCTGAAGCCCATGTGAGGATTGACAAATTTTAAAGGCACTTAGGACCTACCCAAACAATTGATTCATTTTATATCCAGTCAGGTGGGACGGACCTCACATTATGCATTTATTAGTAAATTGGAAGGAGATTGTACAATCGCTTTGTAATATGTGTGCCAAGTAAAAAGCATTTCAGAGTCATTGCAACCCGTCTCATTAAAAATTGAGATGCTAAAAGACAGACTGAGCAATAAATACTACTTAAATGTGATTTCTTCTGTCTAAGTCAGCTCTGCCATTTCATGTTTTAATAATGAAGACGCATTGTTTGTATACTGTTATGCCCCGTACACACGGTCGGATTTTCCAACAGAAAATGTGTGATAGGACCTTGGTGTCGGAAATTCCGACCGTGTGTGGGCTCCATCACACATTTTCGACACACAAAGTTTGAGAGCTTGCTATAAAATTTTCCGACAGCAAAATCCGTTGTCGAAATCTCCGATCGTGTGTACACAAATCCGACGGACAAAGTGCCACGCATGCTCAGAATAAATAAAGAGATGAAAGCTATTGGCTACTGCCCCGTTTATAGTCCCGACGTACGTGTTTTACGTCACCGCGTTCAGAACGATCGGATTTTCCGACAACTTTGTGTGACCGTGTGTATGCAAGACAAGTTTGAGCCAACATCCGTCTGAAAAAATCCTAGGATTTTGTTGTCGGAATGTCCGATCAATGTCCGACCGTGTGTATGGGGCATAAGGCTTGCCACGAACTACAGAATCCCACCCTCCACTGAAGGCGAGAAGCGATGGTGGGACAAAAATCACGTTGTTTAGGGGTACTCCTAGGAGGAAGTTACATCTATTTCCAACAGAAAAGCTTCACACATGGAGATGTCAGAACTTTTTAGAAAATTGTTTAATTAGAAGAAGAAAAAGAAAGGTTCAACCACATGTATGTCACCTTAGTCTGTCGGGCAAGTTGTCCAAAAAAGGGCTGTGGGTCTCAGTGCTGCTTACACTCAGTGGTGTCACTAGGGTCGGTGTCACCAGGAGCAGTAAAACTTGGTGTCCCCCCCCCCCCCACCACCGTTATCAGGCCAGCTCAGGGTGGGCGACTCAGCTACTATATATACAGTGTGTGTGTGTGTATATATATATATATATATATATATATATATATATATATATATATATATATGTCATATATATATATATATATGACATGTGCACTGACAAAAAATTCAATCGTTTAATTCGTTTTTTTGCTTTTTCAAATTTCCGAATTTCTGAATTTAGAATTTCTGAAATTTTGAAATTTCCGAATTTCAAATTTCCAAAATTTCAAATTTCTGAATTTCCAATTTCCGAATTTCCAATTTCCGCAATTTTGAATTTCCCAATTTCCGAAATTTCTAATTTCGGAATTTCCAAAATTTCTGAATTTTCTAATTTCCAAATTTCCGAAATTGAAAAATTCGGAAATTAACAAATTTTTCAAAATTTGTTAAAAAACGAATTCGGAACTAAATGAATTGCACATGTCTAATATATATATATATATATATATATATATACATACATACATATACATATATATATATGGTGCGGCAGGGACGCTGGAGGTGTTCCGGCAAAAAAAAAAAAACTGCCAAAGGAGGCCAGGGCTTTCGCTACACTTGAGATGGTGTCACCCCTCCGGCGGGTTTTACCCGGGTGTGGGCCGCACCCCCCCACCCCCATAGTGACGCCACTGCTTACACCGAAGATAAGACTTCCTGCTTTATTGTTCTTAACTGCTTGACGACCAGCCACTGTCATTATACTGAGGCAGGTTGGCACAGCTGTGCGAAACGCCGTAGGTGTACGTCGGCCGCTTTCAGATCGTTAGGGAGCGCACGTCCACAGCGTGACACCAGAGCTGATGTGCATGGCCAGTGGCCACGATGTCCGCCACCCGCGATCGCTCCACAGAGAGCGGCAACGGGGATCTGTCAATATAAACAGACAGATCCCCGTTCTGACAGAGGAGTAGAGAAAGATCTGCTGTTCCTAGTGATCAGGAAAAACGATCTCTCTCCTCCTCCAGGCAGTCCCATCCCCCCACAGTTAGAAACACCTCCCAGGGAACACATTTAACCCCTTGATCGCCCCCTGTGGGAAAAAAAGGACATAAACTTCGTTTGGGTACAGTGTCGCACGACCGCGCAATTGTCAGTTAAAGCGACGCAGTGCCGCATCGCAAAAAAATGGCCTGGTCATTAAGGGGGCAAATCCTTCCAGGCCTTGAGTGGTTAAAGTGGAACTAAACCCTCCTATCCCTTTCAGCCAAGGAAGCAGCCATCTTGGCCTCTGTTTGACCTGCAACTTCCATGATGCTGCACATGTGATCAGTTATTATACCAGCCATTGGAGGGTTTGACAGTTTGTTTGAGAGCATAAGCAAATGTGACAGTTAGCATTCCTGGCATGCTGGGAATGTAACAGTTTTTAGAAACTGTTAAATTGATGGGTTTAGTTCCGCTTTAAAGCGGAACTCATCTGTAACTGAGCAACACAAACTGAAAAAACTGTTTATTTCATTTTTTTTGTAAGTTCTTAGAAAATTACTCAGAACCCCCAAACAGTGTTTTCAGTTTGTGTTGCTCAGTTACAGATGAGTTCCGCTTTAAAGCAGAACTAAACTCATCAATTTAACAGTTTCTAAGAACAGTTACATTCCCGGCATGCAGGAATGCTAACTGTCATAATATATATATATATATTAAATAGACCATAGAGAATAAAATGGCCGACATTGCAATTTTTTATGTCACACTGTATTTGCGCAGCAATTTTTCAAACGCAATTTTTTGGGGAAAAAAAAAAAACACTTTTATGAATTAAAAAAAGAAAAAAAACAGTTAAAGTGGTGTTCCGGCCAAAATTATACTTTTTAAATAAAAATACCCATATAATACACAAGCTTATTGTATTCTAGTAAAGTTAGTCTGTAAACTAAGGTCTGTTTTGTTCGTTTATAGCAGCAGTTTGTTATTTTATAAACTTACAGCAGGCCGTGGCCATCTTAAGTGTGGGCATCTGAAGCCAGACTGTATTTCTTCCTGGATCTCATCCTTGCAGATCTCGCACATGCTCAGTGCAGCACAAGCAGTGTAATAGGTTTCAGGTCAGGTTTCCATAGCAACGGCAGTTTCAGAGGAAGTTGCCGCCCGTTCCCAGAAGGCATTGCAAACAGGAAATGATGCGATGAGCCACGGCTAGGGAGGAGGAAGTGAAAAATGAATAAAGCGGATATACAGTAGGTGCTGAGAAAAAAAATGTAAAAGTATCCAATTTGTTTGCAGTGCACAGTTTAGTGAGGGATGCTGAAGAGTTGTAAAAGTGGGTGGAACTCCACTTTAAGTTTGCCCAATTTTTTTGTATAATGTGAAAGATGATGTTACGCCGAGTAAATAGATACCTAACATGTCACGCTTTAAAATTGCACACACTCTTGGAATAGCGCCAATCTTTAGTACTTAAACACCTGCATAGGCTACGCTTTAAATTTTTTTACAGGTTACTATTTTAGAGTTACAGAGGAGGATTGGTGCTCGAATTATTGCTCTCGCTCTAACATTCGTGGTGATACCTCACATGAACGTCGTTTACATATGTGGGTCGTGACTTACGTATGCATTTGCTTCTGCCTGCGAGCACGAGGGGATGGGGGCGCTTTCATTTTTTCTTTTTTTTTCTTTAATTGTTTATTTTATTTTAATTAAAAAAATTTACACTTTCCCTTTAAATCTTTTTTTTTTTTTTTTTTTTGATTCCTATTACAAGGAATGTAAGCATCCCTTGTATTAGGAATAGGACATGACAGGTCCTCTTTACAGTGAGATCTGCGGTCTATAAGTTCCCACATCTCGCCTGTAGGCTGGAAAGCCTAAGAGCAAAATAAAAAAACGATCTCGGCTTCCCAACCGAAAAAACTTACATTTGCAGAGGCCGGACATCATAACGTCACGCCCGGCCTCCGAAGGTCATAGAGACTGTGGGGGACCATCTGGTCTGCTGTATCCTTTATGGTAAATGGCCGCCGCTGACTGATTCATTCTCTGACTCGCCGAACGCACGGGTGAACCAGCAGAAGCACCAGAGGGTGGCGGGAGGGGCTGCTATGAACAGCCGCTATGATTGTTTTTATGGTGCAGAGAATCGCCGGCAGAAAAAATATATCATTCGGGCATCTCCACTAAAAGCCCAGGACGTCATATGACGTTCAGCGCTATGGAAGTGGTTAATATTCAAAGCAAACTCCCCCATCTATGTCTCCATGCTTTATTTTGTTGGGGAAATCACTTTGGAAAACAGCCCCCTGGGATATCTACCTGCAGCAATCAAGTAGCATTTACTTCCTGAAATCCATCTGCCCTTAGCTCAGGCATGCAGCTGGAGGGTGTGCTAAGCTGAGAAAGCCCCTTCTCCCATACCGCCCAACATTTTGAGATGGGAATGAGGGACACCTACAAGCAAACGTATGTGGGCATAGGACACGCTCCTGCCACGCCCCTTAAAGGGGACATAACCCCCCCAAAAAGGGTTTATTAAATCCACAAGTGCTTTTTTTTTTACCACCAATATTCCTTTATATTGACTTTTAAAATAGACAAATGCAGCAATTTAGAATTTGTATGAAGAATTTAGCACTGGGAAACACTTTTTGAAATATAAAAAATGCATTTTATATACATCTATACAGATCAGACCTAAATGAGGGACAAATGAGGAGGAATGAGGGACAGAGGGACATAGCTCTAAATCAGGGACAGTCCCTCGAAATCAGGGACAGTTGGGAGCTATGCCTTCTCCCCTTCTACAGATTAAGGAGAAAAACAAAGCCCATGATGACTTCTGGAATGAATGACAGCATTTGGGCCTAGGCTAGAAACCAGGAAGTACCTGAAAGAAAAGTAAAAAAAAGTTTAAAACAAGTGAATATAATACACCTTTCTACCTATTTACTAATGCTAGCAGCACAAGGATTAAACCTAGTTAGGTTAGTGTTGATTGAGAGAGCTCAGTTCCGCGTTAGGGATACGCCTACCCTTCACTTGCTAGACTAAGCCCGTTTCCTGCAATGCATTTGTCTGTTTTAATAGTTGTGTACTGATCTTAAAATCAATAATTATTTTTAAATGCTTTTCACTCTTTTATCATTTTATTGCTTTCAAATGAAAATAAAACCATCAGAATTTTTCAAGATGACCTGTAAGGGCTTTTAACCCTTTCGCTGCCAGACCCCATTTTTTGCATATTTTGCACACCGGTTAATATGCACATTTTAGGGCTCTTTCACACGGGGCAGATCAGTCATGATCCGCCCCGTGAACATCCGCTGGCTCAGCGGGGATCGCTCCGCCAATCCCCGCTGAGCAGGAAGATGACAGGTCCATCGCTGCACGCTGTGAAGCGGCGGACCTGTCAGAGCGCCGCTCTCCCCTATGGGGGGATCGGATGATGACGGACCGTAGTGTCCGTCGTCACCCGATCCGATCCGAAAACGGATGGAAAAGTAGGTTTTTCCTCCGTTACACTTTTCGGACCAGAGCGGGTCGGATGTCAGCGGACATGTCGCCGCTGACATCTGACGCTCCATAGGGATGAATGTATGTCCGTTTTGCATCCGAAAACGGAAGGATGAAAAACGGACATACGGATCGTCCGTGTGAAAGAGGCCTTAGGCTTACAGATTGGTCAAAACCTCCAAACATATATTTTCTGAAGGCAGAGACCATGGAGGATAAAATGTTGATAGTTGCAGTTTTTTCAATGTCACATAATATTAGCACAACTGTGTATCAAACCCATACAGTCATTTTTTTGGTAAAATATTGAAGATGAGGTTTCATAAAATAAATAGGTAAATAGATACCAAATATGTCAAGGCTTAAAACTGTGCAATGCCTACAGGTGATCAGTTTTGAGTTAAAGGAGTTGTAAAGGCATACGGTTTATCTCAATGCATTCTATGCATTAAGATAAAAAAGCCTTCTGGGCGTAGCAGCTGCCCTAGCACCCCCTAATACTTACCTGAGCCCCCTCTCTGTCCAGCGATGTCCACTAATCCTTCGGTGTCTGGGACTCTCCCTCCTGATTGGCTGAGACACAGCAGCGGCGCCATTGGCTCATGTGGCTGTCAATCAAAGTCAGTTAGCCAATCAGGGGCGAGAGGAGGTGGAGCTGAATTGCAGCTGGCAAGCTGCTTGCTGTGGGGGCACTCGACAGGAGGGATGGGCCAGGAGCAGCAAAGAGGGACCCAAGAAGAGGAGGATCCGGGCTGCTCTGTGCAAATCCAACTGCATAGAGAAGGTAAGTATAACATGTTTGTTATTTTTAAAGAAAAAAAACCACAAGACTTTACAATCACTTCAACCATTAATGATGGCCCCAGAATTTTTGCTCCTCTTCTGGCATGCACAATGATGCCCAATATGTGTAGCATATTTGTTGTTTTTGTACATAGGTGCACCCAATGCGTGTTTGCATACATATGTGTGGGGGCTTCAAGGAGGCGTGGCTTCAACATTTTTTTTTTATTTACTGGCTTTAGTGTAACTTTATCACTTAAAACTTTTTTCCTTTACATATTTTTATTGCTACCACCAAGGGGGCTGACACACTAACATTCCAGCAGTTGTAAGCACACTCCTGGCAGCTATAGCTACTGTGTAAAATGTACATTTACTGTTAGGGCGGCGGCTCCTGTGTGCAGAATCATGTACTTAACACACAGCCCAGGGCTGTCTTTAATATTGATTAGACCCAGGGCAAACATTTTCTTTGCTCCCCCCCCCCCCCATGCAATTTTGCTCCCCACCTGCTTTGAAACATACAGTAAATAGCAGATAAACTCTAAATCAGTTTAGTGCAGCAGATCGGGCAGTAATTGTGATTGGTTGCCAGAGGTTAAAGCATAACATTACTGCTCACTGATTAGTTGCTAGAGGTTACTGCACATCATCCGTTACTGCACATGTACTCACTTTTTTTTTTCCAGCGGTTTAGACATTAGTGGCTATGTGTTGATTTTTTTTTGAGGGGACAGCAAATTTACACTGTTATACAAGCTGTACACTCACTACTTTATGTAGCAATAACTCTCGGTGGAGCTGCTGGTTTAAGCGGGCTGTTACTGTCACCTTCTTTACCTCTATTTCACCGGAACCGGGTCTAGGGTCCCGTTGAGTTTACCATATACACTGTAGGCACCGGACACTTGAGTATCTTTTCCAATGCTTTAATAAACGTAAATTGCAGGAAGTAGCAGGAAAGAGGTAGAAGGAAAGTTGCAGGGAAGCTCAAATACCTTTTCTTAATGTTCTTTGTGTAGCATTAGGGATTGAAACTTGTAGCTGAATATACTCTCTCTGTAGAGTTGAATCTTTGCCCGCCTGGATAGGTTTCTCTCACTAACCTAGCAGCCAGTATGCAGCATGAACAAAAGTCTCTGCCACAGACTTGATTGAAACAAAACCCGTACTATCCTCTGCCACAGGATGTATTGGTTCTCGATGAACAACGAACACAGCACCAGGACCTTTAAGCCAACCCGGCAGTGCTATTCGGTAGGATTACATTAGGATACGTCCTCCAACTGAGTCACCAGGCCCCTCTCCAGACCAGCACTCTGCATGATCCTTCCATGACAGGTCCTCCTCTGGGAACTTCTCAGTTGTCCAGCTTCTTCACTCAGGAAAGACAGCCCAGGACCATTCCTCTGCAGCTGTAGTAGGCCCCAGACAAGCCTCTGGGTCCACCCACATGCCGCAGCACCGTGGGCCTCCCGATCGGAGGACCACGAGATAGTACTCTTAGCGCATACCTGTCGGCCAGGAGGGCCAGCAGGTGGAACGAAACGAACCCCTGAAACATGGCGTCTGTCCCATAAATACCCTCCCCCAGAATGCAACTCGGAGGACCACCTCCACCGAGTTATCTCCGGGACAGAGGAGCACTTATACACTTCAACGTGTTGCCTTTCCAACACTGGCCCATAGTAACAACGACACCCACAGGCACAGTGCAAAATTACATGCAACTCAGCCGAGCTGGAACAGAGGCAAATCTGACCATGTATGAACAGATAACCCACTAAATTTACCTATCAGCAGTAGATTAAAAATCTACCAGCGCTACATACTCCCCCCACTACAATAGATGTTGTCCCCAAGGTCTGTCAAAATAGCTCTCAAGCCTGAGAGTAGGTATTTGAACTTAAAAACTTGGATAAGAGCAAAGAAGAAGGAAAGACAGTATAGAGATATTACAGTTTCAACATTTATATAACAATATGTTCACATCCGCAAACAAAACCACATTATAATTGTCACAACCCCCACTATCTATCTAGCTGAAAAGCATAACAGCTTGATAAGGGATCCACTTGATCCTGAAAAAAAACCAAAGTTAGACACGCACTAAATTAAACATTTTTAGGAGCAAAGTCTCATTCCAAAAGAAGAATGACACTCTCTTCCTGTATATCTTTTAATGAAACAAACTAAAGTAACTTTAGAAGTCCATCCCTGTTTTTTTTTAGGCAAATCACCTCCTTTCAATAAAGAAAATCCAGCTAGCAAAGAGTCTTTAGATTTAGAAGTGCTGGGATAGACATTACCTCTTGACCACGAAGATCTTTAGACACTGACACTATCTAACTATACACCCCAAAATTCTTTGTTCATAATTACCAATAAAACCGAGGATCTGGCAATGTCAGTGTCTTTCCCAGTTTATCCACTGTAGTGATAAAGTACACAATATCATCTTTTCCGGGCCTGCAAATGACCACCTTGTCAGCATGAATGTGCCAACCATAGTTCCAGTGTAGGAAACATCCACTGAAGCGTTCATCCATGGCAACAGAACGTCCAGTTTTCCGGAAAGGCTTAGGCACAGACAAATAGTCCCAAACAGCTTCACTGTACCAGAGCTCCCGGTTGGCCTCAATTTCTTGCATAATGTCCTGAGTAACATAGGGAAACTCCAGACCATATTCCGTAGCAACACGTTTGTTAAGCACTCTCTGTAAACGTGCAAGTTTAGGCAAAGATCTATTTTTCCCCAAACCAGGAGGCACACAAGGGTTCGGTGATTTACTCACCATAGACCCGACGGGTGTCGGAAGCAAAGTAGCAACTTTAGACAATGTCTCCTTGATAGTACGGTGTGGCTCCACACAAGGTGATGTCTTCCCAGAATCCAAGGCTGACCACTCTGAGAAAGTCAAGGCAGAAGCAACATCTTCACCCTGAGCCCATAACAGTTCCTGTGACATAGTCTCAAATAAGTCATCATCATCACCGGAGAGATCCGACATGGAATCTATCTCTGAATCTCTCAACTCCTCTGCTGGCAAATATTTACACAGAGTCACAGATATGTTTCCCTCTGATCTCTCACCCGTTCCTGACGTGGACTTCTCCGGATCCCTATATTTCTCCGGCTCCGGTTCGGGTAGTCTCTGGGGTAGGCCTCAACCACGGCCGCGGGAAGCCTTCACATATCCCACCTTCCTCTGGACAGGTGCAACAGGGATAGGTGTAGTGGACGCAGAAATCAAAGTAAATGTCTGCTGATGAAGTAGTGACGGCGGTATCTCCCTCAGGAACACTCTCATTGGCAACAGACGAAATCACGGCCTGTCGTTCTCCAGAAGCAATAGTAGCAGCTTCTACTGTGGCAATACCTGTAGCCCAGTCTACCCGATAAGCACGGGGCGACATAATAGGTCGCTCCACTATGAACAAATATTCTCCGCACTGCAAACAACGACCAAATGGACGTAGATGTATGGCCAGTCCTTCACACTTTTGGCAAAGCATGCCCAGCCCTTCAATATCTCCGACTGTATAGAGAACAAACCTCCCCTGCGGTTTCAGACGAATACCGGTATCTGTCAGCAAGGTTCCGGTCAGCATAGCACCCGCAGCGGCACTCGTAGGGAACATCCTAGGTCCCACAGTTGGCTGTATCAACGAAAAAGACATGGCCGCACTCTGATCTTCTCAGCACGATCACAAGGCCTCTCTTCTTCTCTGGCGCCAACACACACACACGCGTCCCACGCGGTAACAAGTAGGCTAGGCTCCTCCCACTTGTTCTTCTGATCACGTAGCTCCCAGGCTTTTACTTCTCACCCACAGCCTACGCAGTCAGAAATAAAGTCCTGCAACTTTAACCCCTTCTTCTCCTGAAAAATGACAAAGTCCAGTAATTTATTCCAACGTAAACTCCCGGTGAAATACTTCTAAGGGTTGCAGGAGGTTGACGGCTAACAAATCCCGGACAGCGCCCCCACATGTATCAATAACTCTCGGTGGAGCTGCTGGTTTAAAGCAGGCTGTTACCTTCACCTTCTTTACCTCTATTTCACCGGAACCGGGTCTAGGGTCCCGTTGAGTTTACCATATACACTGTAGGCACCGGACACTTGAGTATCTTTTCCAATGGTTTAATAAACGTAAATTGCAGGAAGTAGAAGGAAAGAGGTAGAAGGAAAGTTGCAGGGAAGCTCAAATACATTTTCTTAATGTTCTTTGTGTAGCATTAGGGATTGAAACCTGTAGCTGAATATACTCTCGCTGTAGAGTTGAATCTTTGCCCGCCTGGATAGGTTTCTCTCACTAACCTAACAGCCAGTACGCAGCACAAACAAAAGTCTCTGCCACAGACTTGATTGAAACAAAACCCATACGATCCTCTGCCACAGGATGTATTGGTTCTCGATGAACAACGAACACAGCACCAGGACCTTTAAGCCAACCTGGCAGTGCTATGCGGTAGGATTACTTTAGGATACGTCCTCCAACTGAGACACCAGGCCCCTCTCCAGACCAGCACTCTGCATGATCCTTCCATGACAGGGATCTGGGATCTTCTCAGTTGTCCAGCTTCTTCACACAGGATAGACAGCTCAGGACCATTCCTCTGCAACTGTTGTAGGCCCCAGACAAGCCTCTGGGCCCACCCACACGCCGCAGCGCCATTGGCCTCCCGATCGGAGGACCACGAGGTAGTACTCTTAGAGCATACATGTCGGCCAGGAGGGCCAGCAGGTGGAACGAAACGAACCCCTGAAACATGGCGTCTGCCCCATAAATACCCTCTCCCAGAATGCAACTCGGAGGACCACCTCCACCGAGTTATCTCCGGGACAGAGGAGCACTTATACACTTCAACGTGTTGCCTTTCCAACACTGGCCCATAGTAACAACGACACCCACAGGCACAGTGCGAAATTACATGCAACTCAGCCAAGCTGGAACAGAGGCAAATCTGACCATGTATGAACAGATAACCCACTAAATTTACCTATCAGCAGTAGATTAAAAATCTACCAGCGCTACATTTACATTGTAGCAAAGTGTCATTTCTTCAGTGTTGTTACATGAAAAGGTATAATAAAATATTTACAAAAATGTGAGGGGTGTACTCACTTTTGTGAGATACTGTAGCTATACCATTATATAGTAGAAGATCATTGCTGGGTTGTAATAAAGAAGGAACAAAATGAAAGAGCATGGTGAGCCATCTAGTGTCTAATTTATAAACTGCAACTGGTAATAGACATAAAGTCTACACGTTTTATATTCTTTTTTCATGTATTTTTTTTTTTAATTAGAGAATTTTAAAACATAAGACAAGTGTACAGCTTGTAAGCTTGGAGTCTAAGTACATGTTGGTACATTGCAGACATTAAATGAAAACAATTCATGAACAATTAGTGAAAGTCCAAAAAAAGTGAATGATGTGTTCCAATATTTAAAGTTCAGTCGTGCTCCAAATCTCAAGGTGCGCCACACCCCGTCCTGTGTCCCCCACTCACCGGAGGGAATGGACCCTTAGCTTTTCAGTCTGGGGGTCATTCAGGCTTTGATATGTTGGCCAGGGATGGCTGAGAGACATCAATGTACCAAGAAGATCTCCAGTGTTTATAACCATCACATGTGGATCATGATGCCCAAAATAATGAAAAGAGAAGGGACCATAGTGAAGTACTGTTAACCAAAGAATTTATTGCGCAAGTGGACAGGTACTTACAAACTGAAGGTTAAAAATAGGCATGGATTCAGCAACAGTTTAAAACAGCAAGCAAACACCACCAGCGTGCGTTCCACCCCGAAAACTGGAAGTGACGTCTTGTGGATTAGGAACCGGAAATTCCGTCAAATCCATGAGACGTCACTTCCGGTTTTTCGGGTGGAACGCACGCTGGCATCGTTTTCTTGCTGTTTTAAACTGTTGCTGGTCAAATTTCTTATCTTTTACCTATACAGCATTATATTTTACATGGTATACTGAAGAAAGTACAGGTCTGATTTAAAGTGGAACTAAACCCATCAATTTAATGGTTTTAAAAAAAACAGATACAGTATATTCCCGGCATGCTGGGAATGCTAACTTTCACATTTGCTTATGTTCTCAAACAAACTGTGAAACCATCCAATGGCTGGTGTCATAAAGGATCACATGTACAGCACCATGGCAGTTGCAGGTCAAACAGAGACATGGGCGTCTGCAGGTAGGGGCAATGGGGGGCAATCGCCCCCCTGGAATCGTCAAGAAGGTGTTGCAGTTGCCAGCTGCAGTGTCCACCATGGCCGCCACTGACTTTTTCTGGGTCAGCTGGCTGCTCTCTGTCCTGACACATCTGATGTCCCTCCCTCACCTGCGGCCTGATCATGAGATGGCTTGGCCGCTTGGCAGCTCGGCCATTCTGCCGCTCCTCTTCAGTGATTGGCTGCCTGCCTGTGTACGTATTCTGTAGATCCAGCTGGCAGCCGGAACCACCCACTCAGTGAAGTCAGTGGCCGAGCCGCTGAGTGATACGCTGCCTGTGCCTACTCATTATCACATCACAGGAAATCCTAACCTGAAGTGAGTGGCATATACAGTGGCAAACAAGTTTTTTTGAAAAAACAAACAAACATGTTTCATAGTTTGTTATAAAATTTTGCAAATGGATATTTTTTCTCCTTCATTGATATTTACTGATGGGCTGCACAGATGGGCACAAATAAGGCAACATTGATAGGCACTGATAAGTCGGGACTAATGGGCCCTGGTGGGTGGCACTAATGGGTGGCACTGATGAGTGGAACTGATGTGTGACACTAATGGGCACTGGTAGGTGTCATTGATGGGCACTGGTAGGTGGCACTGATGGGCACTGGTAGGTGGTATTGATAGGCAGCACTGGTGATGAGGCACTGATTGGCGACATTTATAGGTGGCACTGTGGGCACTGATAGGTGACACTGTGGGCACTGATAGGTGGCGCTGGTGGGCACTGGTAGGCGGCACTGTTGTGCACTGGTAGGTGGCACAGGTGGGCACAGAAGCCTCTGCAAAGGCTCTCTATGATTGGGACTGATGTCCCTCTCACAGCCGCCGGTGATTGACTTTTTTATTTCTCCTTACGCCAGTGTGAGGATAATATATAGCCGATTTCCGGCTCTGTTTACATCACATGATCAGCTGTCATTGGCTGACAGCTGATCACGTGGTAAGGGGTCGGGATCGACCCGTTACTCTGATCTGTGATCAGCCAAGTCTCATAGACTCACTGATCACAGAGTGCGCCGCGTGCGCCCTGCAGGGGGCGCTCAGGCCGCTCGAGCACAGGAGGACATCTATGAAAAGTAGGTCCGCGCTGCAGCCATCTTTCGGCTATAGCGCATACGGGAAGAGGTTAAGTTAAGTTCTGCAATAAACAATTAGATAAAGCTTGTAAATGAATAAATAAGAAAACCTTACTATCTTTATTGGGTTAGTTCACCCCTTTTCCACAAAAATGTAAAGATTAACAAACTCACTACACCCTCTCCACCCCCGCTACACTAATCTCTAAGGATCTGATCCTTCAGAAGGATGGAAAATATGGTCACTGTCCGTCTGTATTTCACAGACAGGATCGGATAGGATAGCGGCGGGTGTCAGCGGACATGTCACCCTGCCCAAAAACCATTGCCTGGTGTGAGAGAACTGGGAATTAGGGACAGGGTCTATGGTGCATCCAAGGCTTAAGTTGGGTCATACTATGTACTATGTAGGATGTAGGTGGGCAAACCCATAAGTTATTTTTAATATAAATATGTAAATTTGTACTTTAAAGATGAATTCCAGGTATGATAATTGTTCCATCAGCCCAGCTTGGATCAGTGTAAGTTTGTATGTACCATACATCGGTTGCAGATCATGTGGTATACTCATGCTTTAATCTTTTTGTTTATTTGGGTTTGGGACCGTGCATTCACTCTTGCATCCTTGGACCCTTTGTATATAAAGAGCCAAATAGGCATGTAAATTAAATCTCATTGGCAGGGGATCCAATTTGAACACCGTCTCCAGGGGGTCTAATACCACCTCTTATGCCCTGTACACACGATCGGACATTGATCGGACATTCCGACAACAAAATCCATGGATTTTTTCCGACAGATGTTGGCTCAAACTTGTCTTGCATACACACGGTCACACAAAGTTGTCAGAAAATCCGATCGGTCTGAACGCGGTGACGTAAAACACGTATGACGGGACTATAAACGGAGCAGTAGCCAATAGCTTTCATCTCTTAATTTATTCTGAGCATGCGTGGCACTTTGTGCGTCGGATTTGTGTACACACGATCGGAATTTAACCGATCGGATTTTGTTGTCGGAAAATTTTATAGCCTGCTCTCAAACTTTGTGTGTCGGAAATTCCGACGGAGCCCACACACGATCGGAATTTCCGACAACACAATCCGATCGCACTTTTTCCGTCGGAAAATCCGACCATGTGTACAGGGCATTAGTCTCCAGACAAGATCTGCTTATTAACCCATCCAGTGGCTCAAAGTAGTTCACCATGCCATTAAAGCAAGTCAGGGAAACTCACATAGTGTAAAACTGTATAACTTTTTAATTATATTACAAAAATTACACTACTCACAAGGTTAAAAAATTACAAGCGCTTAGTAAGAAATACCCTTCCCAAGAATCGATCCAAACACTTTGTGGTACAAGAGAGCGTGGTGACGTCAGGTGCATAAGCTCCGCCCTACGCACTCTCGTCAAAGCTGACGTCACTCATGCATAATAGATAGGGGTGTATGAGAACGATTGGGTACAATATCCAGGAATGTTAAATAGTAAATTACTACCAAGTGAATGCACACAGGAGGTGTGCCAAATACAAAAGCAATAACCGTAGGATAAAAACAATAACAAATCCTGATACTAGAAAGTTCATAAGTTGCTGGGCGCCAGGGCTGGGCTCAGCCCTTCCTTCTCAGAGCTCTGTGCTCAGCTGACGATTAATTGCCAGCACTCTTCATTCCACAGTGACTCACCTGGTCTTCATTTCCTGCTCGTCAGCTAGCTATTTAAACTGCATGGATCAGATCTTCTGTGCCTTCGCCTTGGTCAACATATCCGGACTCACTCTGCTGTGTTTTCCTGTGAAAGACTTTTGCCTGGCTGACTTCCCTTCTGGTTCCTGATCCTGTTTGCTGCACCCAACTTTGCTGATCTCTGGACTCCTGTTTCTCTGGCTTGTTCTGATTACCCGTCCTGGTTACCAAACTCTGGCTATGTTTTGATTATGTTTGCTCTGTTTATACCATTTTATTAAATAGTGTGATTTTTTACTGCACTTCTGTCTCAGTCTGATTCATGGTTCCTGACACTGGGATAATCCTAAAAATTAGGGTCACTGTGAAGGCGGCCAGCTGTCAGAGTAGAAGAAGTCTCTGAAATTTTTCTCTCTCCTTTCCGTCACTCCTACATGGCTGTCAAATATTAAAATGCGGTTGTGTCCGTGCAGCCACTGCGTCTGCATCTACCTCTGTAGGCTGCCTGCATGCAGTTTGGGGCAGATGCAAGTGCAAAAACAAAGGCAACCTGCACGCAGGATGGCTGAGAGCGCTGATCTGAACAAAGACTTAGGGCTTGTTCACACTAGCTTTAGTCTCTGAAGAGAAAACAGGGTTTAGATCGCTCTTCAGAGAGCATTTGACTGCTTTACCCCTAGAACCCTGTGCTAGCGTGCTGCAACTGCAGGCATTGCATGACTGCTGCAAGTGACAGGGACTATAATGCCTGCTGGGACTGCGAAACAAAGCGCCATGGCATGTGTACATTTCAGACTGTTGCCTCTGCAGCTAAAGAGAGAGTGGTGGAGGGGCGGTAAAAATGCACATTTTACCAACCCTCCAGCTTCAGTTTGAATGAACCCAGTACATGCCTAGTGAGGGGTAGGTCTGACCTCAGTAAAGGATATGAATACTAATATAGAGGAGAAGTGTCTGGGTACTGACTGTTCTGTCTCTAGGACAGAGAGCTAAACCTTTCTGCTCTATAAACTCCAGATAACATATTTCTTTGATCTTAGATTTATTGGAACAAGCCAGGTGAAACTACAAATTGATAAAATAAACATCAATCAGTACAATTTTGCATATAATAAAGGAACAATGCACTATAACACAGAATGAGATAACATGAACTCACTTTTTAAGTTCGCTGAGGGGTGATGGCAAGAGATTGAAGAAAACATGCCTTCTTGTAGATTCTTAAAAGGAAGCTGAGTCATTTCCTCTAGAAAATTCTCCCAGAGTGCACTGGTTCCTAACAACTTTATTAACACGTTCTAAGCAAATACAATATGTAACTTCTACAAACAGTAAAGCTATACCAAAAAGGGAACAGTAGGTGGCGCCTGCGCTCTGCATATAACTAACTTGGTGTACATCAAGAAAACTCAACATGTTATTTCAGGCACATAAACATAAGTAAACTGAATAGAGGCTTCGTGGGCAGAACACTGACTACACTTGGCAGATCAGCCATTTCATTAGCGGCACATCCACATTGTCACTGGGGCTCAGGAAACCAGGAAAGGTTAGAATAGTGGCGGCTGCTCCATTAGGGGGCGCAGGGGCGCCACCCCCCTAATCCATGCTCGTGGCCCCTAATCTATATGCAGGGTGCCGGACGCATGGATTTTATTTTTTTTTGTTTTTTTGAAGCACGGGATTAGAGCCTCAGGCTCTTATTGGCTTCAAAAAAGGGTGGGCTCGGGGCGCAGAGCACTGTGCCCTGGGCTCACCCAGTTGTGTGACAATAGTGAGTTAATATTCACTATTGCCCTCCTGCTTCTTCTCCCAGCCCATCAGGAAGCAGGTCTTAAGACCCGATTGGCCGAGAGGAGAAGCGACCTTATTGGTCAGGAGCAGGGGGGGAGGCGCCGGGGAGGAGACATAGGGGGAAGTCATCGAAGCTGCTCACGGAACTGATAGGCAGACAGACGGACTGATCGATTGAACCAAATGAACGGAGGGGGGGGGTTTGGGTGGTTTGTTTTCTGTCCCCCCCCAAAAAATAGAGCACCAGCCACCAATGGGTTAGAAACACATCTGTAATTGAAGGATATGGAAGATATTGTAAGACTTCATACATACAATTGGTGCAACAGCTCCAGGATGGATACCGCTGTGACAGATGTGAGCAGGTTGCCCTTCTGGAAGCTCGCATTAGAGATCTGGAGGAGCAAGTTGCAACACTGGGCAGAAAGGACAACCTTGAAAGGGGTCCTCTGCTCGCTGAGCAGGTGGTCAGTAGGGTTGATGTGGAGGGATGAGATGCAAGTCAGGATTATCAGATAGGAAGATGGGTTAATGTAGTTAGAGGCAGTGGAAGGGGCTCGCAGAAAAGGAAGGCCAGTCCTGTATTTGTGCATCAAAACAAATTTGCCGAGTTGGGTGAAGGTGTGGAGGTGGCAAACACAGAGGTGGCAGCCCTAGATGTGACTGCTACCCCTAACAGCCGGGAGAGCAGACCATCTAGTAAAGGTGGTGAGGGGAATGCAGGTAGGCCTAGTCAGTTGATTGTTATAGGGGATTCTATAATTAGAAGGACTGATAGAATAATTTGTCGCCAGGATCGCCTCAACCGAATGGTTTGCTGTCTCCCTGGTGCAAGGGTTCGGCATCTGGTGGACCAGGTGGATAAATTACTGGGAGGGGCTGGGCATGACCCAGCTGTCTTGGTCCACATTGGAACCAATGACAGTATACATGGAGGGTGGAGGCTCCTTAAGAATCAATTTAAAGAACTAGGCTGCAAGTTGAAAGGAAGGACCTCTAATGTGATATTCTCTGAAATATTACCTGTGCCATGGGCAACAAAGGAAAGGCAGGGGGTGATTAGAGAGCTGAATGCATGGCTAAAGACCTGGTGTAGGGAGGAGGGATTTGGGTTTCTAGAGCACTGGGCTGACTTTTCATTAGGGTGCAACCTATATGCTAAAGATGGTTTGCACTTGAATGGAAGGGGGTCTGCTGTGCTGGGGGAGAGGTTTAGGGGAAGGCTGGAGGAGTATTTAAACTAAGATTGAGGGGGGAGGGTGAACTAGAATTACATCGGGCAGACAGGTCAGTTAGGGGTCAGACATTAATGGAGGGTGGAATGGGGATAGATGGGGGTAGAGTTATGGCAGGTGACAAGAAATTTGCATTAAACTGTTTGTACACCAATGCCAGAAGTCTGCCAAGCAAAATAGGTGAGTTGGAAGCTCCGGTGCATGAGGAGAGCTATGATGTAATCGGTATTGCTGAAACTTGGCTTCAATCCTCACATGACTGGGCTATTAATATTCCTGGCTATGCACGCTTTTAGAGAGACAGGGTAAAAAGGAAAGGTGGCGGGGTATGTCTTTATGTGAGAAGTGATCTCAAAGCAAGTGTGAAAGAGGACCTGGTTGAAGGAGAGTGTGATGAGTCTGAAGCATTATGGGCGGAACTGCATATAGATGTGCGTAGTTCAAAGTTAATCATTCGAGTTTGTTATAGACTACCCAATGTTAACGAGGAGGTGGAGACTCATCTCCTTGCACAGATGGAAAGGGCTGCAAGGGCCGGTGATAATAATGGGGGATTTTAACTACCCAGAAATTGACTGGAGTAATGGCACTGCTGGGACAGTTAAAGGGCAAAAATGTATAAACCTATTACAGGACAATTTTATGGTCCAGTTTATTGAGGCCCCAACTAGGAATGAAGCTCTATTGGACCTGGTAATCTCTTTTCAATTTTCTTTATTAAAGGTTTTGTAAATTATACAAAATGGCATGAACAATCAGTCAGCAAACATATTTTCTGTTAAATGACACAAAAGTGTTGTACAGAACACAAAGAAAAAAAAGAAAAGGGGGGGGGGGGGGAAGGTCGGGTAATATGTGAGTATTAGTACGCTCTGTGGACATAAGGACACTAATGTAGACCTATCTTTAAAGGGTCTAGAATAACATATCATATAAGTTCCATATATCATTAGCGTTTATCAAAAAAATAAAAAATAAAGATAAAAATAAACCTAAAAAAAAAAATAGAAAAGATAAAGAAGATAAATTTGCCCCGTAAGCGGAGTACTCTTAACTTCTTGGTAATATTAAATCAAGTTGTAGTACCTTTAGTACATCTCAGTATCAGGGCCCTTGGCGCCAAAGGAGGTTAGACCTTTAAAATTAGTTTACCTTGTTCCTCCCTCGGGGCCAAGGAAAGAGAGGCTCCATAACTCTCCACTTGTATCCATAAGTAGAGTTTTTTAAACATAAAAAGAGAAGAAAGGGAGGGGAGAAGAGAAGTGATATAAAGTAAGGTTAAGAAGAAGGAGGAGGATGGAAAGGAGAGAAAGAGAAAAAAGATAAAGGTCCAGAATCCAAATAAGAAGCCGTTTCCCTCGGCCTGGGTCCCCCACCGTACAGTTCTAGAGACTATGGGGCTTGGAGGTATTTGATCTAGGGGGACCACACCCTGTCAAATATGGCCTGTCTGTCTTTAAGGATACTGGCCAATTTTTCGTTGACCATGATCCAAGATATTTTATTCTTTACCAGTGCAAGGTTGACCACTGGAGTTTTCCATGCTCATGCTATTGTAATTTTAGCTGCTGAAAAAATAAAGAAGATGAGAGTTCGGAGATGTCTAGGGGTCCCGTCCGGCAAGTCTGCAAATAGCGCCGTCTTGGGATTTTTAGGTAGATTTTGTCCTGTCACTGAGTAGGCCAAGGTGAATACTCTGATCTAGAAGCGCTGGATCTTGGGACAGGACCACCAAACATGTAACATGGTACCCTTCTGCCCGCATCCTCTAAAGCAAAGGGGTGAAGTTCCGGGGTACATCCTCGCCAGCCTCGCCGGGACCAGGTACCACCTGGACAACACTTTGTAGTTTCCCTCCACCAGGGAAGTATTAAGTATTCCCTTATGCACCATGGTCGACCATTTCCCCCATATCTCCTCCTCTATAGTCTCACCTAGATCAGATTCCCATGCTATTTGATATGAAAGTTTGGTCTGTTGGGTATTGAAGAGGGCATAGAGCTCAGAGATCCCTCCCCGTGACTCAGTTCTGCGTAAGCATTTATTCTCAAACAAGGTCCTAGTAGTTATGTCTATCAGATCAGTAGCTAGGGATTTGATGAAGTGAGTGATTTGATGTAGATGGAAAGATTCCATCTGTGGCATCTGTAATGTCTCTCGAAAATAAGCCTGTTGCCTGATCCCTTTGTGATCTATGAAGTGTGCTATCCTCCAGAGGCCTTTGTTAACCCACCACGTAAATTGCTGGGGATTTTGTCCTGGAGGGAAGTGTGGGTTATTGAGTATAGGGGCTACAGGAGAATGAGGAGATTTCAATGGGTGTATTTTGTTCACCGTGTCCCACAGACGCAGGGAGTGGGATAAGGAAGGGCACAATATGGCCCGACGTTCTCTTGTCGGGAGCCACAGCAGGAGGTCTATTGGTAGTGAGGGACTGGCTTGTGCTTCCAACCAAACCCAGTCTGGTTGGTATGTTGTAGAAAAATTTGGTAAAGTTGTACCAGTTGGGCCGCCCTATAGTATTTCACGAAGTGGGGAACTCCCAGTCCTCCCTTCCCTTTGGAAATATAGAGAGTGGAGTGAGCTACTCTGCATCCCCTACCACCCCAAATGTATTTATATATTAGCGTTTGAAGTTTTTTAAGGAATACAGATGGTATCGGGATCGGTAATGAATGGAAATAGTAAAGGATTCGGGGGAGTACCGTCATCTTTATGGCTGCTATTCTACCCATCCAGGAAAGATCATGTGACTGCCAGTTCTTTAGTTCTTGTTCAATGGACTTAAAAAGTGGGGTATAATTAACCTGAAACAGTGTAGAGACATCCCGAGTAAGTTTAATTCCCAGATAAGGGAGTGCCTGTGTGCACCATTTAAAGGGAAACGACTGTTGTATTGCATCATGTACCGGGCCAGGAAGGTTTATGTCCAACGCTTCAGATTTAGATTGGTTAACCCGTAGACCAGAGACAGTTTCAAATCTAGAGAGTGTAGCAAATAAATTAGGTATAGTTGTAATCGGATCTGTTGCAAATAATAACAAGCCGCTAGGTACCCCATGAATGTTGGGGTTGGCACGGATTGCCGCTGCCGGTGATTCGATCGCCAGAACAAAAAGGAGAGGCGAGAGAGGGCATCTCTGCCTGGTTCCTTTCTGTATCTGTATAAGATCAGACTTGTGTCCATATGCAAGAATATTGGCCTAAGGATTAGAGTATAATGTGCCAATAAGGCTCATAAATTTAGGTCCGCAGTTCCACTGTCTCAATGTATGGAAGAGGAAGGGCCAGGAAATGGAGTCAAAGGCCTTGTGAAGGTCCAATGACAAAAGCATTCCTCGCCTAGCGCCCATCCCATTGCAATTAGAGCGTAAAATAGAAATCAGGTCAGTGGCCCGTCGGATCTGGTCAGCAACTTGCCGCCCCGTGACAAATCCCACTTGGTCTTAATGGATATATTGCGCCAGAAATGTATTAAATCAGTTTGCATAGATTTTTGTGAGTAGCTTCAGGTCGCTATTGATCAGTGATATCGGGCGATAGTGGACCTGGTAATCTCAAACCATGCAGATAAAGGAACACCTGGGTAGCAGTGATCATAACATGATTTTGTTTGATGTTAGCTGTAAACAAGAAATACATACAGGAAAGATAAAAACACTTAACTTCAAGAGAGCAAATTTTCCAAGGATGAGGGCTGCTCTCCAGGATTTATACTGGGAGGGAATATTTGATTAAATGGACAAAGAACAGAAATGGGAATTCTTCAAAAAGGCTGTTTGGGACCTCACTATGGGCAATAAGTATATTCCCATGGGCAATAAGTTTAAAAGGTTAAAAACAAAACCAATGTGGCTCACGGCCAAAGTTAAAGAAGCTATAAACAATAAGAAAAGAACTTTTTAAAAATATAAAAATGAAGGAACACTAGTGTTGTTTAAATGTTACAAAGAATTTAACAGAACATGTAAAAAGGAAATCAAGGATGCAAAAATTTAAAACGAACGGCAGATTGCAAAAGATAGTAGGGCAAACCCCAAAAAATTCTTCAAATATATTAATAGTAAAAAGGCCAGGTCTGAGCATGTAGGCCCTTTACAAAATAATCTAGAGTAGGTGACTGGGGACAAAGAGAAGGCAAATGTATTAAATACTTTTTTCAGCTCTGTGTATACAAAGGAGCATGGGGGAGATTATGTCCACAATGGGGGTGGTAGTGACACAGCCCCGAATGATCCACAATGGCTCAAAAGTGATATGGTCCAGAATTATTTAGACAGAATAAAGGTGGATAAAGCACCTGGACCTGATGGCATCCACCCAAGGATCCTAAAAGAATTGAGCTCTGTAGTTTCAAAGCCATTGTATCTAATATTTAGGGACTCAATAACGACGGGAATAGTACCACTGGATTGGCGCAGGGCGAACGTGCTGCCTATATTTAAAAAGGGATCAAAATCTTTACCAAGTAACTATAGACCTGTTAGTTTAACTTCTATAGTCGGGAAGATACTGGAGCGTTTAATAAAAGACCACATAGACGAGTTCTTGCTAGAAAAAAAACATTTTAAGCAACAGACAGCATGGATTCATGAAAGACAGAAGTTGTCAAACAACCTGATTTCTTTTTATGAAGAGGTAAGTAAAACCTTGGACAGAGGGGTGGCTGTGGACGTGGTATACCTGGATTTTGCAAAAGCGTTTGGCACAGTTCCCCACACACGGCTCACGTGTAAGGTAAAGTCTACAGGCTTGGAAATATCAGTAAATGGATAGAAAACTGGCTAAAAGACAGAATTCAGAGAGTAGTGGTTAATGATTCTTTTATGCCCCGTACACACGGTCGGACTTTGTTCGGACATTCCGATAACAAAATCCTAGGATTTTTTCCGACGGATGTTGGCTCAAACTTGTCTTGCATACACACGGTCACACAAAGTTGTCGGAAAATCTGATCGTTCTGAGCGCGGTGACGTAAAACACGTACGTCGGGACTATAAACGGGGCAGTGGCCAATAGCTTTCTGAGCATGCGTGGCACTTTGTCTGTCGGATTTGTGTACACACAATCGGAATTTCCTACAACGGATTTTGTTGTCGGAAAATTTTATAGCCTGCTCTCAAACTTTGTGTGTCGGAAAATCCAATGGAAAATGTGTGATGGAGCCCACACACGGTTGGAATTTCCGACAACAAGGTCCTATCACACATTTTCCGTTGGAAAATCCGACCGTGTGTACGGGGCATTACTCTGAATGGTCTAAGGTTATCAGTGGTGTACTCCAAGGTTCAGTGCTGGGACCCTTACTTTTCAATATCTTTATAAATGATATTGGGTCTGGGATCGAAAGTAACATTTCTGTCTTTGCAGATGACACCAAGCTATGCAGTAGAATAACGTCCTTACAGGATGTCTCCAATTTACAAGCCAACCTCAATGCACTGTCTAATTGGGCGACTATGTAGCAGATGAGGTTTAATGTTGATAAATGTAAAGTTATGCACTTGGGGGCTAAGAATATGCATGCATCATACATGCTAGGGGGAGTACAACTGGGGGAATCCATAGTGGAGAAGGATCTGGGGGTTTTGGTAGATCATAAGCTCAATAATAGCATGCAATGCCAAGCTGCGGTTTCCAAAGCAAGCAAAATCCTCTCTTGTATTAGGAGAAGTATGGACTTTGGATGTATCCAAATTCCCAAATTACAACAGTAACGAATGTAAAATAATTTCGGATAAAATTCTAATTTGAATAGTTTTGGAATCTAATTCAAATAGTTTTCGAATTTAAATAGATTTCAAATTTGAATAGTTTTCGAATTTGAATCAATCATTTTTTTATCAAATTCAAATTTCCGAAGAGAATAAAACAAAATAGAAAAAAGGAATATAATAGAAAAAAATATACAGTGGAACCTTGGATTACGAGCATAATCCATTCCAGGAGAATGCTTTTAATCCAAAGGACTCGCATATCAAAGCGAGTTTCCCATTAGAAGACAATGGAAACAAAGATAATTTGTTCCGCATTGACTTCTATTGCATGCAATACTACGTTTGGCCAGACGTTGGGGAGTCGGCACCGGAGCACCTTGGAAATATTCAGGGACAGCTCGGATTAACTTGGAATACCTCGGAAAGGCTCGGAAACACTCGGAAGCTGAGTATTTCCGAGTGTTTCCGAACCACTCCGAGTGTCACCGGCGCCCCCACACCTCTGGCCAAATGCGGTACTGCACACCCCATTAGCTTAAATTCTGCTTGTTTTGCGAGACAACTCTCACAAACCGAATCAGAATTTTAAAAAACAGTTGCTCGTCTTTCAAAACGCTTGTTAACCGCGCTAATCGTAAACCAAAGTTACAATGTAATAGAATTGAAAAGATCAGAATAGAAAATAAAAGAATAGAACAGAAAAGAATAGAGTAAAACAGTACAAAATAGAAAATAAAATAAAAGAATAGCATAAAATAGAATAGAAAATAAAAGAATAGCATAATAGAATAGGATAGAATAAAAAATAGAATGGAATAGAAAAAATATAACCATCTTCTTAAACTCAAATTTTAAATAGAATAATATCGAATTTGAATACAATAGAAAAGAATAAAATAGAAAAAAGAAATGAAATAGCATAAAAAAGAATAGAATAGAAAAAAAAGAATAGACTAGAATAACATAGAAAGAATATAACCTTTTTCTGAATTTTGAACAGAATAAATTCAAATTTGAATTGAATAGAAAAGAATAGAGTAGAAAATAAAATAAGATAATATACTAGAAAAGAATAGAATAAACAATAGAAAAGAATAGAAGAGAAAGAATAAAACTGTTTTCCACAAATTGAATTTTTGAATAGAATAAGGCCCCTTTCACACCGGGGCGGGGGCAACGTTGGCTATTTTTAGCGGTGCTTTACCATCGTAATTGCGGAGGTATTCGGCTGCTAGCGGGGCACTTTTAACACCTGCTGGCGGACCAAAAAGGGTTAAAACCACCCGAAAAGCGCTGCAGCAGCGCTTTGTCGGCGTTATAGCCGCGCTGCCCCATTGATTTCAATGGGCAGGAGCGGTGGAGGAGCAGTATACACACCGCTCCTTCACCACTCCAAAGATGCTGCTAGCAGGACTTTTTTTACCGTCCTGCCAGAGCACCGCTGAAGAGACAGGAGCGGCTCTTTCAGGGCGCTTTGCAGGCGCTATTTTTAGCACTGTAGCGCCTGCAAAGCGCCCCAGTGTGAAAGGGGTCTAAATTCGAATTTGAATAGAATAGGAAAGAATAGAATAGAATAGAAAAAAAAACAATATAATAGAACGGAATAGAAAAAATATAACCATCTTCCAAAATTCGAATTTCGAATAGAATAATTGAACTAAACAAATTCATGTAAATACCAAATCTAAAGGAGACAAATGTTTTCATTCTGCATGTCTATTTGGAGAACACATCGGTCTGCGTGTAGGCGTTTTACGTAAACCCCGCTGTGCACGACCGTTTCTTCCCATGCGTCTTAATGGACGCCTGAACTCAGTACCAGCAGGTTCTGGGGGAGGCGTTATGCAGCCCCCCCCCCCCGTGTGTCCATATGCATGAAGCCTTATTGATCACATGTACGCTTTTTATTGCTTTTCTATGTTTATTGAGAAGACTCTTTCAGTCGCTGGCTGGGGGAACACTTTATATACTTTAGCTCTTCCCCTGTCTACACAAAGCGAGCTCGGGCTGCAATTAATATCAGCAAACAAAGACAGCTAGCAGCCATGGATGCTCAGTGAGGCTTCCCTTGTGTGAAGGATGCTGTCACCATGACAACCAGGGAATACCCCGCCGCCATTGCGGATAAGGGCAGCAGCCATTCAGTACTATGGCCGGGCCTCAGTACAGTGGGCGGGGACCTGGGACGTCACCGCTCAGCTGCTCGGCTCCTGATCCTATTCCAAGATGGCTGCCGCTGGGATCTGAGTTGCAGGTTGTGGGCAGAGAGCGTGTGATGGCAGCAGATCCCCCCCCAATGTGTGACCCGGATATGAGGCTGTAGTGGGGCCCCGGGGCCCAGGTAAGGAGGGGGGCTGGGTAGGTGGGATATGGTGCTTGTATAAGAATTTGTTCAGGTAATACAGGTAGGCACAGGCCTGAAGGGGGGGAAGGTGGAAGAGATCCTCCCATACATACACATTCCTCAGTCAGCCTGAGGAACTACAACCACCAACGTGGCATGCCAGCTGCTGGTCCAATGGCTGTGGCACTACAAGTCCCAGCATGACCTGACAGACAAGTACACTGCAGGAGAGGGCAGCCAGGAACAGGCTGGGGAACTACAACCCCCAAGATGGCGAGCAGAGCGAGGGTGGAGGTTTAAGGGGGACGGGGCATTACAGGTCCATGCGTAGTGTGACCTTTATACAGTGTCCGAGGAACTACAAGTCCCAGAATGCCATGAGTCAGGCACACTGCAGGAGATGGCAGCCAGGAGTGGGCAGGGGAACTATAACCCCCAGCATGGCAAGCAGAAAGGATTATGGGAGACGGGGCGTTATAGGTTCATGAATGGTGTGACAGCCGGAGGTGACCTTTTATGAAGTATCTGAGGAACTACAGGTCTCAGCATGGAATGACAGCCCCTGATGCTTCATGTCTAGGCTTGGGGTGTCAGCCTGGAAGGGGGATATAAAGTGTCAGCAAGGCATTACAGCCTGAGGGAACAGTGTCTGAGGAACTACAAGTCCCAGCATGCCATGACAGCCTGAGGGAACAGTGAGGAACTACAAGTCCCAGCATGCCATGACAGCCTGTCCTGATGTGAGATCCCAGCCTGGGGCATTACAGGTCCGTGCGTAGTGTGACAGCCAGGTGTGAGCCTTAGTATACAGTGTCTGAGGAACTACAAGTCCCAGTATGCCATGACAGCCTGTCCTGATGTGACAGCCAAGCGTGAGCCTTAGTATTCAGAGTCTGAGGAACTACAAGTCCCAGCATGCCATGGCAGACTGTGACAACCTGTCCTGATGTGAGATCCCAGCCTGGGGCATTGCAGGTCCGTGCGTAGTGTGACAGCCAGGCGTGAGCCTTAGACCCCATACACACTATTAGATGTTCTGCAGATTTTCGTCTTCAGATTTACCAAAACCATATAATCTTAGGTCAAACCTTAAGAGTTCTAATTTGTATGGAATCAGGCAGGCCCTTGCACTACATAGTTTTGGTAACTCTGAAGACAAAAATCTGCAGCGTCTGAGGAACTACAGATCCCAGCATGCCATGACAGTCTGTGGCTCTACATATCCTGTCCTGAGATCCTAGCCTGGGGCTACTTCTGCAGGTGGAATATAAAGTGCCAGCGTGGCATGACAGCCTGGGGGGGTAGGCATTAGTCATTCAGTGTCTGAGGAACTACAGATCCCAGCATGTCATGACAGCCTGTGACTCCTGGCTTGGGATCCCAGAATTTGGGCTACTTCCGAAGGGGGAACATAAAGCCTCACCAAAATTTGACAGTCAAAAGTGACCCTTAATTGTACAATGCCGAAGTAACTACAGGTCCCAGCATGCCTTGGCAACCTGTGACAGTATGTGTGTATATATATATATATATATAGCTGGAGCTGTGACATCGGCTGTCAAACTTTGTTGAGACTTGAATGTACAGTGTCCGTGGAACTACAGTTCCCAGCATGCCATGACAGTCTACATATATCAGCCTGGAGCTGTCCTTGAAGGTGTACCATTGAGTCTCAGCAAAGCTCGACAGCCAGAAGTCACTTTTTTTTTTTTTTAATACAATGCCCCAGGAACTACAGATCTCAGCGTGCAATGACAACCTGTGACTCCCAATAGCCCGTCCTGAGATGTCAGCCTGGAGCTATGTCTGAAGATAGACTATAAAGTCACAGCGGGCCATAAAAGCCAGGGGTAAACCTTAGTACTATGATGTCTGAGGAACTACAAGCCCCAGCATGCCAGGACAACCTGTGACGGCATATATCAGCCTGGAGCTGGTCTTGGAGGTGTAACGTGGTCACCTTTGGCTGTCACAATTTGTGGAGACTTAGTTGTACAGTGCCTGCAGAACTACAGGTATCAGCATGCCATGACAACCTGTGACTCCCCATGTGTATCCAGACTCAGGATGTCAGTCTGGAGCTACACGTTGAACATAAAGACATTAAAAGCTTGCGGTAAGCCTAGTCATACAATGTCTGAGGAACTACAGGTCCCAGCATGCCATCTGTATCTTTACATATATCAGCCTGGAGCTGTACCATTAAGTTTCTGCAAAGCATGACAGCCAGAAGTTACTCTTAGATATACAATGGCCAAGGAACTACAGATCACAGCATGCCAGGACAATCTGTGACTCCCCATATCTCAGCCTGGGATGTCAGCCTGGAGCTACCTCTGAAGTTAGACTGTAAAGTCACAGCAGGGCATGCCAGCCAGGGGTAAGCTTTAATTCTATGATGGCTGAGGGACTACAGGTCCCAGCATGCTGTGATTGCCTGTGACTCCCCATGACCCAGCCTGCAGCCTTTTAATCCTCATTTGGGCACAACCACCAAGAATAACCCTTACTGTATCTGTACCATGGTGTGGCAAAGGTGGGAGCATGAAGTCCCAGCTGGGAACAACCAATCGGGGGCTACCCTAACTGTATCATGGTTGTGGTACTACAGTTCCAGCATGGTATGGCCATCCCTGACACTAACTGGCCAGTCTGGAGCAGTATCTGAAGATGTACCATAAATTCTCTGCATGGAATTGGAGCCCAAGGTGACCCTTAGTTATGCAATGTTTGAGGAACCACAAATCCCAGCATGCCATGACAGCCTGTGACTCTACATAACCCCATCCTGAGATGTTATCTTGGAGGTACTTCTATAAGTAGACTGTACAGTTGCAGCATGGCATGACAGCCAGGAGATAAACCCCAACAGGTCATGTTTTCAGGATTTCCCTCAGATGAAACGGCTGTGGTGATTACTAAGGCAGTGAAACTGATCAAATGACCTGTACAAAATAATGGAAAGTCTGAAAACATGACCTGTTGGGGCGCCTTGAGGACTGGCGTTGAGAAACACTGACCTGTATAGTGACCATAGGCATTCTGAGCCATAGTCTGGATCCCCACATGCTAACAAGTCCTGGTAAAGCCTGCCATTCAGATGCCATATATGCCAGTATATCATATATGAGGCCCCCAGTGACAACATTACCAGATCTAATTTTGGTGGTCACCATAACAATTCCGCATACATATCAATCATTCCCCACTCTCAAAGTGTATGTTCAGAAGAAACACATTTTAGTTTTGGATAGAATGGGGAAGGATTAGAACCCCTATCGAGTTTTTAAAGCTATCCGGGGATCAGTTAGAGAATTTTCCCCTCACTTCCTGTCTTCTGACAACGTTTTACCAAACGGGAAGGGAGGAGAACTCTCCAATAACACTGGGCTTTGTTTTTTTTTTTGTTTTTTTTACTAGCCACTTAATGACCGCCCCATAGTAGCTTTACTGCTACAGGGTGGCCGCTCTGCACAGAATGGTGTATACGTACGTGATTCTGCTTTTCCAGGTAGGGGGCGCACACGCTGCTGGTGTACCGCTTTTGCTGTAATTAGTCACAACAGAAGCTGATCATCAGGTGCCGGGCCAATCGATGCCCGCCGGCACCCGCTGATTAGTGTGGAGATGCACAGGACAGAGCTTTGCCTATGTAAACAATGCAGAGCTCTGTCCTGTCAGTTGGGATGTGCTGGATTTTGTTTCCCTGCAAAGCAGGGAATAAATATCCACACATGATGTAAAAAAAATAGATGAATGCTGCACTTGTATCTACTATTATAGAAATATGACTAAATAAACAGCAGCTAGCGCAATATTGTTGAAATAGCAATAGAGAAAATCATAAGAGTGGTGCAGCGCTTAAAAAATAAATAATTAGTCCATAGTAAATGAATCCAAGGACGGTGTTCAAAACTTTTCACACCAAGGAGGAAGAAACCATCACGAAACACAGCTGTTTACCCACCTCAGTGGACCCTCATTACAAAGGTCACACACGCATTAGATAATCAAGGAAGCCCTTCAATTTCCATACATTCCAATCAGGGTAAACCACAGGAACACAGATAAAGCTGCCCCAGTCTCTGCTTTTCCTCTTCAAATACTCCAGTAATGGCCCCCATGGATTAATTCATTCCATATAAAAAGGGATAAACCTCATGGTGCAGTATATCAAAAATAGGTTTATTGAGTTGAAAAAGAGATATACACTCGCATGCTCCGCATAAAAACACGCTTTTTTAGTTGTAATATCCAGTGTTCCCCACCAACAAGATGGACGCCGCATCCCAGCATACACCAGCGTCACATCGCCATCTCCTCCCTACGCGTTTCATCATAGAATGACATCGTCAGGGGCAGGATACAAGACAGTGTGAGCTGCTTAGGCTTTGAAGGAGTGCTAATCCTCTCCACACCTGTGAGTGCTGGCTGAGGAAGGGGCTCATCCCGGCTCCTAACATCAATGTAGAAGAAGAAGCATGTCCTGTACACCACACATCGAGGCAGACTGTTACCTCCTCACCGCCTATGTTAACCCCTAAACGCTCGCACCACCGCATTGCAGGGTGTGGCTTCAATAGGTTGTGTGATAAGCATGTCCCGTAAGCCGCACATCGAGGCAGATCCGCTGTGAAGTGGTGTATGGCAACCTCAGCCTGGGCTCCAACCAGGCCATGGCCCCAACACGTTTCGCCCCGCTTCTCGATGCTCCATAATTAAAGTGATTGTAAAGGTTTGTTTTTTTGATAACAAACATGTCATACTTACCTCCTCTGTGCAAGAGTTTTTCCCAGAGTTGTCCCGATCCTCCTTTTCTGGGGTTCCCCTGGCCCCTCCTCTATTGGATGCCCCCACAGAGAGCCGATCTCCCTGGGGGACACCCGTACGGGCGAGCTCCAGAGTCTTGCTGCTGCGTCCATTGACTCAGACAGCAGGACTCGCCCCCTTGCTCCCGTGTCAATGGATTTGATTAACAGTAGGAGTTAATGTTTCCTGCTGCTATCAATCTATCCATTGAGGACCCGAGACAGCTGCCGGAGCTGCTGTGCTTGTCTCAATTGCTGGAACGATCGTGTTCAGGTAAGAAAAAGGGGGCTCTGGGGGGCATCTTCAGTACAGAAGGTTACTCACCTTAATGCATAGGTGGAAAACCTTGAGACTTTACAACTCCTTTAGCCTCTTGCCAACTGGGCCATGTAAAAAAATTTCCTCGGTTGGCAGTGGAATACCAGGATTATGGCTGCAGCAATATGCCATAACCATGTTCTTGTTTTTTTTCAGCCGGAAATTCTCTAACCAATAAAAGTGGTCCTAGTGGTGAATTTTCCACTGGATCACTTTTAGAAGCGGATTGAGGGGTACACCCCCCCCCCGCCTCCTGCTTCCCAGTGGTTATCGGGCTTCTTATTGACCCCAGATCTCTGCATAAAGAGGACCTGTCACTGCTTATTTCTATCAGAAGGGATGTTTCCATTTCTTGTGATAGGAATAAAAGGGATCAAAATTTGTATTAAATGGAAAATGTAAAAATAAAAAAAATGTAATTAAAAAGAAATAATTAAAAAAAAAAAAGTAAAGCACCCCCGTGCTCATGCGCAGTGGTGAGTGCATATGTAGGTCATGCCCACATATGTAAACGACGTTCAAACCACACGTGAGGTTTCGCTGCGAATGTCCGAGCGAGAGCAATAATTCTAGCTCTAAATCTCCTCTGTAACTAAACCTGTACCCGTAGAAATGTTTAAAGCATCGCCTATTGAAATTCTTAAGTACCGTAGTTTGCTGCCTTTCCGAGAGCATGTACAATTTTAAAGCATGACATCTTAGGTATCTATTTATTTCATCTTTAATATTTTACAAAATTGGGTTACATATTTAATTTTTTTAATTCATTAAAGTGTATTATTTCCCAAAAAAATGTAGTTTGAAAAACCGCTGCGCAAATACCGTGTGACATAAACAATTGCAACGATTGCCATTTTATTCTCTAGGGTCTCTGCTAAAAAAAAAAATTATATATATAATGTATGGTGGTTCTAAGTAATTTTCTAGCAAAAAAAACATTGATTTTTTACAGATATGAGCGAAGTGTCAGAAACAGCCCAGTTGGCAAATGGGTAAGCTCCGAAGGGCGTAGCGGAATGCGTTGGGGGCGTGGCCTGGTTGAAGCCCAGACTGAGGTGGCCATGCACCACTTCACAGAGGATCTGCTTCGATGTGCGGCTTACGGGACATGCTTCTTATCCCACAACCTATTGAAGCCCTGCAATGCGGTGGTGCGAGCGTTTAGGGGTTAACATAGGTGGTGAGGAAGTAACATACAAACTCCTCACCACCTGTCAGATGCCCTCTGAAAAGCGATCCACCGCAGATTGCACTTAAAAAGGCTGCCTCAAGTGTAAACAAACTCTAAATGCTTACCACTGCAGGCATTATCTGTACTATATCTAAAACCAGGTTTTTTTTTTTTTTTTTTTTTGTCGTTTGGTTTTTTGGGGGTTTTTTTTTTGTTTGGGTTTTTTTGGGTTTTTTTTTTTTTTCTTTTTCCCCATTAGCCAGTTGGCTGATCAGAAAAAATGAAGAGATTCCTCCATCCATCCTCCTCCCCACTGTGCTTTTGTATTCTGACAGCGGGGACTTCGTCGCTGTCAGAATAAACTGGTCTACAACTGATTGGCTGCAGTGCTGATCGAAGAAGAATTTTCCAGCGATCCTGATTGTTTTGACTTATTTCTAGCGGGAACGACCAAAGACGGATTGACATTCGGTCCTTACTGAATCAAGCGGGAAGCCCCATGCAAAGCAACCAGAGGGTGACCGCGCCTGCAGCCGTTCTCATGCATTCGGACGTGCAGCAGTTACCTGTGGATAATGGGCACTGGGTACATATGGCTTGCGCCCGTTGCTGATCATCCACAGGCAATCATTGCAGCTTCGATTACATGTGATTTGCTGCAGGCGCTGTCATTGCTTTGCATTGGGCTTCCCACTTGTATCTGTTTGCTAAGTTTTCCACAGAAGTCTGCCTGAAACTGACATATGAATGAGGCCCAATGCCTGAAATTGACTAACTTGCTGAGATGCTTGAATTTCCAGCAGAAATAGAAGGCTCCTAGATAATCCTGACTGGTGCCATCATTCTATATCCCCCCACCCCCTGTATATAGTATAGCAGCAGGACCCCGGATGAGTGCAGAACCAGAATAGATGTGGTGGAAGTCCTTGCAGCGGGGTGATAAGCATTGTTCAGGCTATTTCTATTCTCCTGATTGTAGGACAGCTGCAGAATAATCCTCTACCCACACAAGTCTTTTCAGCTGTCACTGTGGGAGACATGATGGAGCGAACGAATGAACAGAATTAGATTTGCATGACTTGCTTTGGTGGGCTGTACGGATTCTTCGCACTCCCAGACCTCAGCGAGGACAATGCATGGTCCCTGTTGTCATTGACTCGTCCATATATTTCATAGTGACATTGCTTTACGGCCTGTTATTTGTTGTCAGGTGGACGATGCTGTGGAGCATTTTATGCAGCAATTTGCGTTAATGACAGCAGAACATTTATCAGTTCACTTTTCCTGCAGATGGGTGGCTGTGCTGTGACGTGTTCAGCATGGTAAGAGATTAGAGAAGGAGGATGCTGTTTCCTGTAGAGAACTGGCAGAACTAGTTAAGCTGCGTTTTTAAAACAGCGTTGTCCTTGCAGTTTACATTTAAAAGAGGTGCTGCTGGTTTGGAAAGGTCTTGTTCATCTGGTTGCAGCAGGGTGGGTTTGATTTAAATCAACTCGATTTTCATCATCATTTTTAAAGAGCAACTCTCATCTCTGTCCTGCAGTGGCTCCTCCTCCTCGCTGTTGACTCGCCGACAGTTCCATTCACTTTAATGGGACGGCTGGTGATGCGGCAGTGACACAAGGTGAGGGACATGGCGGCAGTAGGTGAGTGGATGCCCACTAGCGGGAGCTGCCATTTTGCTCCTTAAATGATTTAAAGGATCGTTTTTTGTTTTTTTTTTAAATAACAGACATGCCATACTTGCCTCCACTGTGCAGCTCGTTTTACACAGAATGGCCCCGAACATCCTCTTCTGGGGTCCCCAGCGGACCTCGCGGCTCCTCCCCGCACCAGATAACTCCCTAGGAGAAGCGCTCTCCTGGGGGGGGGGGGTTACCTTGCGAGCGCACTCCCGAGTCTAGCATTTGCGTCCATAGACACGAATGCCAGACTCAGCCCCGCGTCATTGGATTTGATTGACAGCAGTGGGAGCCAATGGCTGCGCTGCTATCAATCTATCCAATCAGGACACAAGACAGCAGCTAGAGCTTGTGTGCTCGTCCCCGGGGCGAAAAAGACCGTGTTCAGGTAAGTAAAACGGGGGCTCTGGGTGGCTGCAGCATGAGAGAAGGTTTTTCACCTTACTGCCACCATTGCTTTAGGGGTTTAGTCTCACGATCTCTGCTGAGGGTTATCCGAACTGAACTCGGATTACTCCTTTATTCAGAGAAATCATGTGACCAAATACAATAGGCTTTTGGTTCCTAATCATAAGTTTAGGAGGGGGCTGGTGCTGCGTAGTCAGGTGAGGACGTATTTCTGCTCTGGTATTGCACTATATTTCTCCATCATAGAAAGACAGTGAGCATAGAAGTGTGATTCAATGTATAGATCACTATGGATGAAGAAATTGTTGCCTTTATCAAGTAATCACTTTCTCTCATTCTGCGCTGACAGGGAGAATCTGGTTGCTGCGGGCAACAGAAACCAATTTTTTTTTAAATTTTGGCAGATTGATAAATGGGGTTTATGTACTGTTGATGTAGATTTGTGCTATAAAGAATTGTTGCTGTCAATACAACCAAAGCACTTTCTTTTATAATGAAAAATGTCCCCAGGCATCGCTGACGGGATTGATTCTTTTATCCCCCCCGCAGTGTAATTATATGTGGCATCTGATTGGAGGAGGCAGGTATTTATTTTCCAGTCTCTGATAGTGAGTGATGAGTGCAGAGATTACAGATTATATCACCGCCTGTTCCTGAGAGATCCTATACACACCAGATAATGATGGGTTTGGCGGGGGGATGGGGGGGGGCGTGAAAAGCAAATAGACATTATTTAACTAATATGGTGTTTATTGTGTCACTCATTACACTGACGGAAGGTAATACGGCTCCATCTCACCTGCAGGAAGGCCGGCTGGGTTTTAGGAGACGGATGTGCAGAGATTTTCTTTCACTAACTGGTGTAAATAATGGGGAATTTTTATACGATTTTATAATTGGGAGAATCTGTCGTCCTGTCCGTCTGGACCAGAGTGACAGCGAGGTTGATTTACCAAAACTAGAGCGTGCAAAATCTGGTGCAGCTGTGCATGGTAGCCAATCAGCTTCTAACATCCGCTTGTTCAATTAACCACTTCAGCCCCGGAAGGATTTATCCCCTTTCCTGACCAGAGCACTTTTTAGGATACGGCACTGCGTCGCTTTAGCGCGGTCGTGCGAACAAAATTGACGTCCTTTTTTTTTCTTCTCACAATTAGAGCTTTCTTTTGGTGGTATTTGTTCACCTCTGCGGTTTTTATTTTTTGTGCTATAAACAAAGAAAGAGCGACAGTTTTGAAAAAAAAAGCCATTTTTTTTTATAATAAATATCCCCCAAAAAATATATATATAAAAAAAAAATTCTTTCTCAATTTAGGCCGATATGTATTTTACATATTTTTGGTTAAAAAAACAACAACCTCGAAATCAGCGTTTGGTTTGCGCAAAAGTTATAGCGTTAGATTTATGGCATTTTTATTATTAGCAATGGTGACGATCTGCGATTTTTAATGTAACTGCGACATTATGGCGGACACCTCGGACACTTTTGACACTATTTTGGGACCATTGTCATTTATACAGCGATCAGTGCTATAAAAATGCATGGATTACTGTGTAAATGACACTGGCAGAGAAGGGGTTAAACACTAGGGGGCGATCAAGAGGTTAAGTGTGTCCTAGGGAGTGATTCTAACTGTGTGGGGGGGGGGGGTGTTTCACTAGAACATGACAGAGATCACTGCTCCCGATGACAGGGAGCGGTAGATCCTTGTCATGTTGCTAGGCAGAACAGGGAAATGGCTCGTTTACATAGGCATCTTCCTGTTCTGCCGCTACCGTGACACGATCGCGGGCCCTCGGCGGACATTGAGTCCGCAGGGCACGCTCACGGAGTATGTGGCGGATGTGCGCGCGCCCCCACTATGCCGCAATTTAAAGGGGACGTACCTGCACGCCCATTTGCCCAGCCGTGCCATTGTCCCGACGTACATTGTCGTGCGCTGGTCGGCAAGGGGTTAAGCTTTGACAAGAAAAAACTGGAAGCTGATTGGTTTCTATGCAGAGTTGTACCAGATTTTGCACTCCCCAGTTTTAGTAAATCAACCCTGATGTCTCTGCAGGAGACACCCCCCTACCACCGTATACTCACATTCTGCTCCCTTGCAGCTTCTTGCTACCCAGGCAGCACTGAAATCAGCTGTGGTGATATCCCTCCCCTGTCATGGTCAAGGAACCTTTTCAAAAAATAACTCCCCCCCCCCCCCCTCCCCCAGCCACCTCCTGTACTGCAAGGGTTACTTGTTTGTTTAGTCTACGGGTGTAGAGCACCGGTCTCCAAACATTCTAAACAAAGGGCCGCTTTACTGTCCTTCAGACTTTAGGGGGCCGCACTGTGGCCAGTGGAAGTAGAAAATACTC
Organism: Lithobates clamitans; assembly: GCA_037952925.1. NCBI lineage: Eukaryota > Metazoa > Chordata > Amphibia > Anura > Ranidae > Lithobates > Lithobates clamitans. The sequence goes on along the minus strand of JBBGZY010001720.1, from coordinate 1,531,779 downwards.
CAACATTAGTGGGGGTAAAAAATAGTGCTTGTAGTCAGTAAAAGGAGGAATAGTGTCTCATCATTAGTGGAAGGAATAGTGCCTAATTGTGCATATCAGTGGGAGGAATTATGCCCCATTGCTGTTGTTGGCTGGAGGAATAGTGCCCCATCATTGGTGTCACTGGAAGGAAAAATTGCCTATTGTGGGTGTCAGTGGGAGGAATAGTGCCCCAAGGGCCGGATAAAGGCAAGCAGAGGGCCGCATTCGGGCCACGGGCCACAGTTTGGAGACCACTGGTGTAGAGGATTAAGAAGTCAATACTTACCTTTATTCCTCACCCCAGCAGGCTCCCTCAGGTTGCACTGCAGCCGCCTGCCCATACCATACAAGAGTTGGGGCTTGTTTACACCTGCAGTTGGTGGGGGCTAGGCAAAAAGGCTAATTTTTTTTATAGAAAAAGAAATAATAAATGCACATGATTTTGCAGGTAAAAAAAAGTGAAATTTATAATTTTTTTACATTGCAGCCTGCAAAGCATTGTACCCGCAATCAGTGGATCGCAGGTGCAATGCCAGGCTCCAGTCTGCCTGTACCTCCCTTACGGGTAGACAGGCTGCATTTACACCTGGGCATTTTTGAATCGCGGTCAGATTTGCCATGATTCTGCCTGCAATTTCATAATGCCCAGGTGTGAATGACAAATCGCACAACATACATTTTGAATGGCGTCTAAAAATGCAGCGCAGTACTGCTGTGATCGTCACGCAATAAATCACGCTGCAATCGCGCCAAACCGCATCGTGTGAAGCATGTCGTCCAAAAGAACCACTGAACTTTTTTTTAGGAGACAAGCTTCACGCAATGCGGTTTGCCACCGGAGAACCGCACCGCATGTTTAGGTGCCATTCAAATTAATGGCATCTGAAATGTGCCTTGTGAAATTTCTCATTCTCACCTGGCCGCTTTGACATCGTGGTCAGAACTGTGGCAAATCTGCCCGCGATTTAGAACGCCCAGCTGTGCGTGTCGCCTTACTGACTGTGAGGGTGCTCATCAGTGCTCTGGAAGTTCATTGAGAATTACAAGCCATCTGCTGCACTGGCAGGTGGGACTCTCATTCATTCACTGAACTCTGTGAATGAATTGATACAACTGTGTGGGCTGAGCTGCTGTTTTTAAAATGTGACAACGGGTGTGGGGAGAGGAACCCTAACCTGCTGTCTTGGGGGGGGGGGGATGCGGGGGACTGTTCCAAAGTAACATGTTATAAAGGGTGAACCTATCCTTTAACTGCTCCCCTTTAGCTGGGAAGGCAGCGGCTGGGAGTGTACACATGCTGCAGCCCTTCTACTCTGCTTTGTGGCCGGGGGTGCAAAGGGCAATACTGCAGCCACACAACGCACATGAATACAGCAAGGTAGACCAGCATTTGGGGGTTAAAACAAGTCATGGGGAGGTGATACAACACCTCCTCAACACCTGTAAAATGCTCTCTGTAAAGCATTCCAAATGTGGATCGCTCTTCAGACAGCAAAGCACATGTAATGGAGGCTTTAATGTCCCAAAATTGTAGGTTCTGATGCTTCGCCTTTGTCTCACATTTATAACTATCAAGCAGAGTGGAAAGGTCTGTATGGCTTGGAATGGTATGGTAGGAATGTTTTATAGTGTGTAATAAAAGGATAATTGTATTCTTTGAAAACTCTGGCTGGTAGTTAATGAATGACGTGTAATCACAGTTTTGTCTGAATGGATGTAGTGAGTATATTCTGTAGTGATTTCTCCCAGCAAACATCATCTCGGTTTTCCTGGAAGCGGGGAAGGATACAAAAGTTTGATATAAGCGTCACATCTTTTATGTGCATTTCAGATTGGAAAATTAAACAACTGCTAAAGAATATGAAGACTGTAGCTTTCAGTACAAAAGAAGCCGGTTGAAAACCACAGTACTTGCCCTATAGGAGTCTTTACAATTATGGCTGGGGAAGGGGGTGGTAAAAACAAGCAGTTGATTTTCATTAGCAGCAATGACAGCGGCAAGTGTAAACGAGCCCGAAAAAAAAAAAATGAGGCTTACCTATAGGTACTAGGGAATCGGGATGCACCGATACCATTTTTTATACGAGTATGAATACCGATACTTTTTTTTTTTAGTACTCGCCGATATCAATTACCGATACCTACCGCAACTGTTTTGTTTTCACTTCAGCTGTCAGCAATGGTACAAAGCATTTACAAAAGTTATTTACAAAATGAAATACAAATGAAATAGATTTTTTTTTTTTAATTTTGCACTTTTTTAATGTGAAATGTGTAAATATATGTTAATCTATATGTGTAAAAATATTCACCAACAAAGCAAATAAAAAAAGTTTTAATTGTTTATCGTTTATAAAATAGACGTGAATAAAAAAAAAAAAAGCAGGAAAATAATTAAATGGAGGAGAATAGGGAGTTAATTAAGGCTGATTAGAGTACATTAAGGGTTAATAAGGGGTTAAACAGAGGAACATTTGTTCATCCCATTGATCTGCAGATGAAGAAACAGAAAGATTCAAAAAGAAACAATGTTTCTTTTTATGTTAGTGTTTCAGCAGCTGAACAATGTTGTTAATAAACATGGCTGCTTTTTTTTTGACAGCTCCAATTACCGGACCTCTTTAACACTTCAGCTGTCAACAGGGGAGACCCACTGACAGCTCCAAGAACCGAGCCTGAAAGTATCAGTTTCAGGTATCTGTGCATTTGCACTACTACCGATACTTGTGCAAATACTCAGTATCGGCACCGATACTAGTATCGGTGCAACCCTAATAGGTACTGTAAATATCTCCTAAACGTGCGCCGTTTAGGAGATATGTACATTACATGCAGCAAGTGACATTACTGGTACTTGCGCTCTGAAGGAACGGCCAGCAATGCTGTTCCTTCCTGAGCCCTGTGCCGTAATCGACAGCTCATGCACAGGAGTGACGTTATCGAGACTCTGGCCAGTAACAGAGCCAGAGCCTGTGAACTCGGAAGGAAGACGGGAGCCCGCTGCAGGACTGAGATCTCGAGGCAGGGGGGCTTTGTTTTAAGTTAAGTTCAACAAAATGTGCTAGTATGCGTTGCTAGCACATTATGCCTTTACTTTGCAAAAAAAAAGTCCAGCAATTTACAACTGCTTTAAGAACATTTTACATGTTCCAACCGTTTTCTTGCTGCACACAGGTTTTTAACCTTCTTGCATAGAATGCAGGAAGGTAAAAAATCCTGGGCCTTTAAAATCACTTTAACGCAGCCATAAGAGGGAGTTTTTCTTTCCTGCAACCACTGACACTGTTGATGGGGGAGATCCCACCCATGAAGCCATTGTGTACCCCCAGCAGGGTGTAAGGGGGTGGGAGCCGTCCCCAACGGGAAAACACAGTGATTACTGCTAGCGGCTATAATAGACATGAAATATGAACAAAGCATATCCCTCTATAGTGTGTACTTCTCTCAATAAAGAGCACTAAGTGTCATGTCATTTCTGTCTATCAGCTTGAATCACTTCTGGCAAGTCTAAATGACACCAAGAAAAAAAAAAGGTGACGGGTGGAAACTCCAGTACACAGCCCGTGATTGAAAGCCTCAGCTTTGTCCCTGTGTGTTTTGTGAAGGGGGGGTGTCCCTTCCCTCTCCTCACTGAGCTCTGCAGAGTGTAATTTTATCTCTCCGCACCCTTTTTTTTTTTTTTCCTGACCGCTCAGACAAACTTTATACATTCTGGGATGAATAATGAAGGGGTATAGAGTCGAGAAGACTGCAGATAAACGAGTACAACCTTTGTAGGAGGATTTGTTTATTCTCTGTGTATCACCTGAGACCAGTCACTTCACTGGGTATATGTAAGGGATTACAACCATTTTATCTTAGAGGGTACAGTGTTCTGACTGAGCTGCCTGCCCACTCAAATGCAGGACAGATGTCCGCACCGAAGATGGGTTTAGTTGCTATAGTGATTGGATATGCTTACAGGTAATCCCCTTTAAAGCATCTCTCTATGTTCTCTGTGTATTGATCTTGTATGGCTATGTTGTGCATTAAAGTGCTCCTTTACCTCAGTGTTGGCCTTTATTAAAAAAAACACATCAATTGCTTGGGGAACAAACAGTTGCCTTTCTTGCCAACCCTCAATGACAAGCCAGCAGCGTATTGACAGTTTGTGTTTTATTTTGCAGTGCCCATCTGACATAATGTGGAATTGGTACTCTGGGGATGGATCGCAACCCTCTGCAGCAGTAAGTGAATATCCAAGAATTAAATTGTGACTCATGCCAGGCAATATAATGCCCCGGTTATCATGTCCAGGAACGGTTTTATCTGGCAGAAACTTTGCAAAGCACAAATTCTTCTCATTCAGCCATTGCGTTATGTGGCTGCATAGTTACTGGAAAGTGAAAGCGCCATGTAAGTGTGTTTATTTTACAGATTGTGTGTCACTGTGGACTGTTAGTCTATATTGGCACAATAACTATTCCCACTTTTGGGTAATTGCTCCTTGAAAATAATCTCCACACAGTAATATCATAATTTAAAAATCTTGGGCTTGTGTATGGTCCTACCTTACCCTTCATGGCTGTCATCACCCTTCATGTACACAGTTCAACAATCCCCCGAAAATCCTGATAAAAGGAGAGAGGGGGAAACTGTTTAAAAAAATCAACTGAACGACTAGTTGCCTATAGGCTCCTCCAATGTTGATCTTTTTTTTTCGATTGCTGACTTACCATGTCTTTTTGTCTGTGTGGAGGTGGGCCACCTTGGTGAAGGCAAGGTTTTTCTTCCTGCCTTGATGATGACAGGTGAATATTCAGAAAGCAGCAGGAGAGGTGCAGATGGCACATTCTATGGCAGATCCATAGAATGAATGTAGTAGGGAGATTCTTGCAATGCAGGTCCTCAGATACAGCTTTCTCTCCAGCAAAGAAAACCATGAACAGCACAGTAGTACGTTTCCCAAATCTCACTCCAAATCCAGTGAGACCAGCAGTCAGAGGCAATTGTGCATTAGATCATTTAAGAATACAGCTACTAGGCTACAGTATACGAATGCCTAGGCACGGTCACGTTACGAACTGTACTGCTATTTTTCAGAAGGAATTTAGGGCAAAGGGTACACTTTTCAGGATGCTGCTTAGGCACAGTTCACTCAAGATAAGATAAAAAGATGGCAAATCTTTTCTACTTGAATTTTAGGTTCTCTTTATTACTGCTAACCCATCTTATGGGCGACTGTACAATATAACATTGGCTTCTAATTGGCCTGCTTCCTCAGTCACCTCTCCTCCCCCAACCTGCTGATTGAACTGTCAATGGAGCAGCAGCACACCGATCATACCAGTGCTCTTTCCTCTGTGCAAAACAATAGATTGGTTTTATAGTATTGCCCCTTCTGATCCTAATCTGAAAGCTCCTGTGCGGAATATTGCGGGAAACTAAGAGAAATTGTGGTACAAATCCTCTCTGTATATCATTTTTCAAGGAATACACAACTGGATTCAGTTGTAGATTTAAAGCTGAACTCCAGGCAGAAATGTTTTTTAATATCTACAATGGTGCTTTCATACCTTACACAAATTTGGGGCGGAGTGCATTTTTAGGAATACTATGAATACATGAGATGTCCATTGTTCTTCAGCTTTGCAGGTCTGATTTTACCTGCAAATCCCCTTTGTGTGACCAGTGGCTGCTGTGCCCTCTATACTTGCAGCCACCTGTCTGATAACTTCCCCACTGTAGTTGGTGATGTAATGATGTCCCCGCTTGCTGTAGTTGGCATACTCGGGAATTTCTGATTCCCAGTCGGAACCACCCATTGCACCTGCATCATCAACCCTCAGCTCCGCCCTCAACGCAGACCCTGCCCATTCTTCATCACAGAGAGCTCTGCCCTCTTTTCAGCCCAAGCTCCAATCACGTCCAGCTATCACTTCTTGCATTTTCCATTGCATTATGGAAAATGTAGTGCTGTTTCCCCACATGGAATGTGACTTGCGAGAATAGAGAAAGTCCTCCCGGGGCATGGAAGTGCACATTTTTCAAAGGGGAAAGATGACGTCACTGGGAACTGAAAGTCGGGAATTAATAGGAAAGTAAGGAATTTTGATTTACAATTTGTCTGCATTTTAATAGAGCCTGGGGAGAAGATCTGGAAATCCAATTTTAACAGGATTCTGGAGATGGGCTTTAAAGTGTAACTCCACTTTCGTGGGTGAAAAAATAATATACAATTGCGATATAAGTCCTATTTAAATTGAATGTTATTAAAAATTACCTTTCCTTTTCAATCTGCAGCCGCTGTAATGTTCTATAAATGCAAAGCAATATGGCTACCTGGAGTTGTTTATATACACAGAATGTGTACTGACCACTCCCCAGAAACATAATTTCCTGCTTGTGTGATTGGCTCACCAATTTTCCCAGAAGTCTGTCCAAGATACAAGTCAGATTTCAGGCATCCCCTGCAATAGGAACAGTTGTAAAGGGATGCAGGCCCAGCAGATTTCCTTGTTAGTTCTCTGCAGCTGCCACAGCTGACTGATAATTCTAAAACCACTCCCATTAGACTCACTCAGTACAGAGGCATAGACAAACCCACATGGATTTCTTCAGAATAACGAAAAGTAGGAATCTGCAACAAAGGTTGTTATAATCCTTGCAATGTACATATATCAGCCAGAGGGGAATGTATTTTTTTTTTCTCAACAAAAGTGGAGTTACGCTTTAAGTATTTGCATGAAGTTGGGTTTATGTATCCCACTCCTTCTACCCATAAGCTTACAAAGCTGACTTTCCCACTGCATGCCTAATATCAACTTTTAGTATGCATTTTGGGTTATTTCTCCATCTATATTAAAGATGGTTTCATGCTTCCTTCTAGTTTTTTCCAATGTTATGCATGCCATAGATACCGGTAGTTATTACAGGCTTTGCCCAGTTTTGCTGCCCCTTAAAAACATCTTTATTTAGATTACAGTTGAATTACATGTATTTCCCAAATTGTGCTGGTTTAGTTAATAAAAGGGAGCAAAGGTCAGTGCTCAATAACTCACAGCAACCCATACTAAATCACTTTAAAAACACTATGCCTAAATAGATTTTGATTGGTTGCCACTAAGATTGCACTTTGCAGCTTTTTCTTGAATAACATCTGAACGGCAAAACTTATTTTAGATAAAAGGGGATTTTGCGAGCCACAATGGTATATTGCCTCAAATGTGGAAATCACCTAGCTGCCCACGCAGAACACGTTTCATATGCCGTGCAATACAATGTATACAAAAGATACGCTGCGCTAAGGTGAAAATATCAATCTGGAGATTATTAATGCATATGAGGTATACTGAAAATACCGCACAAGCGGCTTATCCAGCCACAGTAAGGCACAAAGGAGATGTTATATGTGTGTGTATATATATATATATATATATAACAACAACAACAAGTGATTTTAAAGTGCAATGTGTAAATAATATACTAGATGTATACCATTAGAATGAGAGTAGCGATTACTTAACTACTACCTGTATATATAATGGATGAAAAAAATCATTTATATAGTCTGAAATTTACCGTGTAAAAAAAAAATATATATATATATATATAACAGTGATAAGTGCAAAATATAACCAAGTGCCACACAATGAGTGTGAATATCAAATCCAAGATGTGATACGTGATTATTAAAGTCCAATATATGAAAGAAATGCACATAAAGTCCATAAAAACAGTTCATAAAAAATCCAACATGCGTGCATTTATCTTAGTGCTCAGAATTCCATGCTCAAGTGCCATCCAGTGACCCCCCCCCCCCCCCCCCCCCCCGGGGACAGCCGCTCACCTCAGAGCGTGCGACTCAGCTGTGAGACTGAGTCTAAACACGCTTATGAGCCATCGCACGGCTCAATGATGGAATCCAGATACACAGTTTTCAGCAGCAACTCCACAGTTAGGAATAAAGAAAAGAAAAACTGGATAGTGTGATATCGTTTATAAATATTTATTAGAATAGAAGCTCCCTACATTAGGGTACGCACATTTGCAAGGTGCGTGAGTGCACCAATCTGATAACAGTCTCCAAAGTTTGCCTGTCAGGAGGGATAAGCTGTGCATCGCATCTCAGTGGAGTGAAAGGCTCAGTGCTCCGTCCTGGCCCTTCCCCTAAACTTAAAAAACCTAAAAAACTTATTTTAGTTTTGTCCATGTGATGTAGTTAAAGTAGAACTCCAGGCAAAATACAAAAGTTCCCCAAATAAATCTTAAGCTTTTCCCAATATACATGTAAATATGCAATTTGTAATCTCGCCTCCTTTTCTATGTTTGTACTTTTTGATCTTGCGAGTACTGCTATTGTGGCCTCATTTCCTGTACTGGGTTGACAAAGCCACATTAGCACTTCTGAATCTGTATCATTATCCAATCTTTTTCTCCCCATTCAGCTATGTGGTGAATGCTATGAAGTCATCACGTCACCATGCCCATCTTCAGAGGTGTTGTCAGCCAGCCCTCCAAAGCGCCTCTCTACATTCAGCTATGTGATGATGCCATCACATCACCGCATCCATCTTTACAACATTATCGGCCAACCCTCCAACCTCTTCCCTCCAATCATCTATGTGGTGATGTCATCACATCATCGTGTTCATCTTTACAAAGGGATTCTCAGACAACCCTTCAAACTAGGAATGCACCGATACCATTTTTTTTACAATGAGTACAAGTGCCGTTTTTTTTTTTTTTTTTTTTAAATACTCGCCAATACCAATTACCGATACCTACTGAAACTGTTCTGTTTTAACTTCAGCTGTCAGCAATGGTACAAAGCACTGAAAAGTTATTTACAAAAGAAATAGATTTTTTTTTAAATTAAGCCCTTTTTCAATGTGAAATGTGTAAATATATGTTAATATATATATGTAACAGACATCTCAAGTCTCCCGGAAGATTCGGGAGACTCCCGCAGTTCTGTGGCAGCTCCCGCACACCCGCAAGCGCCTTCCAATCTCCCGGGAATGATCGGTGCGGCGGGGATCAGTTGTGATCACCGATCTCCTTTGTTTAGATTTTTAGCTGACAGCCGCTTCTCCTTCTCTCCCTCCCGTGGCTATCAGCTAAAAAGCTATACAGGGAGATCGGTGATCACAGCTGTCCCTCCAGCCGCACCGATCATCCCCAGCTTCTCTGTGTAATCCTCCCCTGTCCCCCTCCATGTCCTTCTCCGCACCCCCCCTTGTTCTCCTCTGGCCCTCCCCCCATCCCCCGGAGCCGGCTCCCCTCCTCTCCTACCGGCTGCGGGGGGAACTAGTTAATGGACACAGCGAGCGAGATCGCTCCTGTGTCCTGTGATAAATGAGCAGAGTAAACTGTGTTTTACTCTTCTCAGTTTATGAATGGACAGGAGCCTCTGTCTCCTGTTCATTCATCTTTAGTGCCGAGAAAGGGAGGGGGGAATGTGTGTCCTCAGTCCCTTTGTCTGTCTCAAAGGGGAGATGTCAGGGGTCTATTTAGACATCTTGACATCTCACCAAAGCCCCCCAAAAAATATAAAAAAAAAATTCTAAAAAAAATGAAAAAAGTGTCCAATTACCAGACTTTAACACTGGGGAGACCCACTAACAGCTCAGAGAGCCGAGCCTGAAAGTATCAGTTTCAGGTATTGGTGCATTTGCACGAGTACCGATACTGGTGCAAATACTCGGTATCGATACCGATACTAGTATCGGTGCAACCCTACTTCAAACCTCTTCTCCCCGTTCAGCTGTGTGGTGAAATCATCACATCTCTGCGATGTGTTGTCAGCCAGCAGACAGTTTACTTTCTGTTCTGCTCCTTCTCCTATCCTCAGTGTCATAACACCTGCCAACTGACCCAACAGGAAGAAGAGAGTGAAAGGTATCTGCAGTCACGTGAACTGGATTAAAAGAAAAAAATCAAGGTTTTTACAAGTTTTTTTATATAAAGTGTCTCTGAATACCAATAACAATAAAGATCTTATTAATTGGTGATTATTTTGGTTAGTAGGCTTTGTGGATACTTGCCTTCTACTTTTAACTAATCTCCGATTACCTTGTGTTTTGTAGGGCTCTGACAATCCCACTGCTGGCACCATGTCAGTGGCAGATCTATCGGAGCAGCTGGCACAGACTCAGCAGCTGGTGGTACAGCTGAAAGATCTGATCAGAGAGAAAGACAATGACCTGCGCAAGAAGGATCAGCAGCTCAAGGTCTGTTCTTACAGTGGTAATAGCTGTGGAATGAATGGGTTCGTAAGCAGAATATTTTGCTTATAAGCAGCTTATGTGACATTTTTGCAGCGGTGCGTGTAATGAGTACATATGACAATGCAGTTAGTATACGCTCAGCTTGTAGGCTGAATTTACAGTATCTCACAAAAGTGAGTACACCCCACACATTTTTGTAAATATTTTATTACATCTTTTTATGTGACAACACTGAAGAAATGACACTTTACTACAATGTAAAGTAGTGAGTGTACAGCTTGTATAACAAATTGTAAATTTGCTGTCCCCTCAAAATAACTTAACACACAGCCATTAATATCTAAACCGCTGGCAAAAAAAGTGAGCACACCCCTAAGTGAAAATGTCTAAATTGGGCCCAATTAGCCATTTTCCCTCCCCGGTGTTATGTGACTCATTAGTGTTAAAAGGTCTCAGGTGTGAATGGGGAGCAGGTGTGTTAAATTTGGTGTTTTCGCTCTTACTCTTTTATACTGGTCACTGGAAGTTCAACATGGCAAAGAACTCTCTGAGGGTCTGAAAAAAAGGAATTGTTGCTCTGCATAAAGTTGGTCTAGGCTATAAGAAGATTGGAAAGACCCTGAAACTGAACTGCAGCATGGTGGCCAAGACCATACAGCGGTTTAACAGGACAGGTTCCACTCAGAACAGGCCTCGCTATGGTCGACCAAAGGAGTTGAGTGCACATGCTCAGCGTCACATCCAGAGGTTGTCTTTGGGACGTATGAGTGCTGCCAGCATTGCTGCAGAGCTTGAAGGGGTGGGGGGTTAGCCTGTCAGTATTCAGACCATACGCCGCACACTGCATCAAATTGCTCTGCATGGCTGTCGTCCCAGAAGGAAGCCTCTTCTAAAGATGATGCACAAGAAAGCCTGCAAACAGTTTGCTGAAGACAAGCAGACTAAGGACATGGTTTACTTAAACCATGTCCTGTGGTCTGATGAGAGCAAGATAAAATTATTTGGTTCAGATGGTGTCAAGCGTGTGTGGCGGCAACGAGGTGAGGAGTACAAAGACAAGTGTGTCTTGCCTCCAGTCAAGCATGGAGGTTCGAGTGTCATGGTCTGGGGCTGCATGAGTGCTGCCGGCACTGGGGAGCTACAGTTCATTGAGGGAACTATGAATGCCAACATGTACTGTGACATACTGAAGCAGAGTATGATCCTCACCCTTTGGTCACCCTTTGGAGACTGGCCCGCAGGGCAGTACTCCAACATAACGACCCCAAACACACCTCCAAGACTGACCACTGCCTTGCTAAAGAAGTTGAGGATAAAGATGAAGGACTGGCCAGTCATGTCTCCAGACCTAAACCCTATTGAGCATCTGTGGGGCATCCTCAAACGGTAGGTGGAGGAGCGCAAGGTCTCTAACATCCACCAGTTCCGTGATGTCGTCATGGAGGAGTGGCAGAGGACTCCAGTGGTAACCTGTGAAGCTCTGGTGACCTCCATGCCCAAGAGGGTTAAGGCAGTGCTGGAAAATAATGGTGGCCACACAAAATATTCACACTTTGGGCCCAATTTGGACATATTTACTTAGGGGTGTACTCACTTTTGTTACCAGCGGTTTAGACATTAATGGCTGTGTGTTGAGTTATTTTGAGGGGACAGCAAAATTACACTGTTATACAAGCTGTACACTCACTACTTTACATTGTAGCAAAGTGTCATTTCTTCAATGTTGTCACATGAAAAGATAGAATAAAATTATTACAAAAATGTGAGGGGTGTACTCACTTTTGTGAGATACTGTATATTGATAAAATAATCTGTATGCCACAGGGCGATCATTTAGGTTGCTTGTAATGACTCTGTGATGGTGAGTACCTCCCAGTACAAATGGAATAAATATTTACAACTGTAAAAAAATATCAGTGGAGAGGTAACCTAATGTGACAGTTGTGTAATTGTGTACTGGTGGTATGTATGACTATATACTAGTAATGCAGGTACTCAACTGGTGCTAATAATATATAAAACATGCAAAGTGATCAGTGCTTAAACATCATATAATGTCACATTAGGTTACCTCTCCACTGATATTTTTTTACAGTTGTAAATATTTATTCCATTTGTACTGGGAGGTACTCACCATCACAGAGTCATTACACGCCTATCTTAATAGGATTAGCGCAGCACCACATTTTATTCAATTTCTCTTTAGCCGGGGACAGGCTGTACCCCATTTGGTGTAGGCTGGATTTCCTTGTTTCACTGAGATTTGGTTCCCCTTCTCCTTTTCTCCCTTACCCTGTTTTACGATAGCGCAGGAATACCCCATAACCATTTCATTTAGGTTGCTTGTTTAAAAGGCCTGGAAGAAAATTATGATTCAACAGAGCTTTGTGTCTTTTACTCACTCATTTGATATTCAGCGAGAACTCCTTGTCATAATTCCTAGCTTACTAATCTTGCTAACTTCTTAATTTTGACTTGTACTTTAAAGGCATAGTCTACCTTTTGCAAACGTTTAATAAATACATCCACATTTAATAAAATAAAAATGTGCATTTATAATTTTTTTACATGGAAGCCTGCAGAGCATTGCAGCCATGATTAATGCAGTGCACAAGCTCCTGCAAACTCTTCTCCTGAACCTGCATAATTTAGGAGATATTCAGAGTGCATGTAGCCAATGACATCATCGGTGCATGCGCGCTTGATGGTCCGTTATATAGTGCCGGTGTTCTGTCAAAATCTCCAACCCATCAAAAACTCCAACTACGTCATTTATGGAAGTCGTTTTTGAAGAGTTGGCTGTATTGCCCATGCGCGAGAGCGCCGCGGGAACGTGCACAAGATTGTCACGTAAAAGGCATCAAATACACCAACTGGTCTCGCCGCTGCATCGCGCCTGCCCGTCCTGCATATAACAGACTAAAAGAATGCCATCAAATACTCCAATTGAACGCGCCTGCGCGGGGACAATGATAGAAACCCCTGTCAGATCTTCAACATTTTGAACTGCTAAAATAATCTACAGAACAATGTGTGGATATGTATGCGAGTAGTTCTACAAATGAATCAAATACAATTACAGATGGCTGTATACCTGCGCAGGCGCACTGCTGCGATTTCATTTGGAGTATTTGATGGGATTTTTTTAGGCTGTGATACGAAAGGCGTGCTGCGGCGGCGAGAGCAGTTGGTCTATTTGATGGCTTTTACGTGACAATCTGACAAGCAGAAGGAACCCCTTCTTGTGCACGCGCTCGCGTATGGGCAGTACACCGACCTATGACACGGTTGGAGATTTTGTCAGAACACCGGACCTTCAGAGCCCATGCCGGAAACTATTCATTTTAAGTCAAGATAGGCTAAATTGTAGTAATTTGTTTTTTGGAGTATATGATATCCATTTATGTAACGTGCTTTAGTTTTTATACAATAAAAAGCAGCTAGGTATCAAGTTTGATTTTAAGGTGAATTATTGAGGAAAGCTTGATATTAGTACCAGCCTAGGATTGTATCTGCTTTCCAATATATTTATGATATTTCTGGTGTATTATTTACTATTATGTGTCCCAAAACATTCAGAAGCAATGTATGAACTTGTGCTGCTTGTTAGCTGTTAGATAAAGCTGCATACCCGCAGAGCCAGGTTCACTTCACATTCATGTGATAATGCTATGCAGGAGGAAAAGGAATCATCAGAAGCCAAGGTCTCTAAGGCCAAGCTCCAGAGCAAAGCCAAGATTGCATCATTAACTTCTCAACTAGAAGAACTGAAGAAGCAAGTGGCTTCACCCGGGACACCAGGAAAGAAATCTGAGAACAAAAACAAAAAGGTAAGTGTTTACCTGGAGCTTTCCAAGTGCTGCTAAGCCTAAAATGACCTTTCAGGTATTTAACTGCTTCTCTGACCAGGAATTCTGGGAGGAAGGATGAGACCTGTGTGAAATATTAACATACTACACCAAATGTTATATTAGTGTTGTAAGATAATATCCCTTTATTTTCATACATCAGGGGACACAGAGCCATAGTAATTACTATGTGGGTTATAGGCCACCTTTAGGTGATGGACACTGGCACACCCTAAGACAAGAAGTGCATTCCCTATATAACCCCTCCTACTACTGGGAGTATTCTGTTTTTTCAATGAATGAATTGGTCCTCAGCATCCATCTTATATATTATCCTTTTCCAATAAATCAGTATAAGGTGTGCTTAGCTATATTAGGTAGATGTGGTACAGAGCCAGGAGTTTTAATGATTTCTAGAAAGCATTGTTGGCCTTCCTCTGGAAATATAACACGCAGCTGAAACCTGTCAGGGTCAACAGGTATTTGCAATTGGATATGAAAGAGGTAAAATCTGTCCATAATATCAGCTTTTTTTTTTTTTTTTTTTTTTTTTAGGGTATACACTATGAATTTTTGATTTTGGCAGGAGAAAATTTTCAGATTACAGATCTCTTCTTAGATTCTTAAGGCATCTATACGTTTTTGTTTTGTCCCAGGGTCCTGGAGAAGGAGAGCAGGAGAATGCCTCTGCAAATCGAGGGAAGATTCTAGTGTTGCGGAAACGAGTGGAAGAATTGGAATCTCAATTGGCAACAAAAAATGAGGCACTGCAAAAAAAGGTTTCTGTGATAATTCTTGGTATAAAATGTCAGCGTTAATAAGATGTTTTCTTTGTTGTTTGGTTGCTTGTTTGGAGCCTTTAGAATATAAGTCTGTAAAAGGATAGTATTTGCTTTAGAACTTTGGGGCATCCAGTGGGTACTTCCAGAGTTATGACTTTAACCAGAATGGTACTATCTAGTGTGGTGTCCAACAGTAGCTTAGCACTGGTTTTCCCACTACGGTGTGGCTAAATCTGTCCTCTAAATTTCATTTCAGGAGGCAGAGCTGGAAGCACAACGTCTGCGTGGGTCTGAAATGGATGCCATGCTTGTGACCAAGGATAAAAAACTGGCTGAAAAGGAAGCATACATTGTTGACCTGCAGATATCTGCGGCTTCACATCTCTCTCAAGAAGCAGTCGTTGCAGACGTAAATGTGAAGGTACGGTGTGTGTTTTCCCCATAGGCTTGTAACCTGTATAGTAGTTAATGCTTACATAATTATTCCTAATACGTTGTAGCAAGACAGTTGCCTTGCTGTGAAGTTTTAATTAAAAATTATCATTGCATGTTTTTATTGTGGAACAAGCAGTCTTCATGTTTATCCTATCTGTTATCCAGAGCCCAGCATCCTCACAAGATTCCAACCAGGACCTGCAGATCCTCATCCATAACTTGAACAGGAAGGTGGGAGAAAGTGAAGAGAAGTACAGCCTCCTTCGTGAGCAGACAGAAAGCTTGAAAGCTCTTCTTAACAAAGAGAAGAGCCAATTTCAGGAGAAGGAGGCAATGTACACGGAAAATGTGAGTGATCTCTTCAGGCTGTTTACTTGTGTTCACTATACATATATGTTTTTAAAGTGAACCTATCGTTAAAGATTAACTCCAGGCGCAAACATTTTCATTTAGGTATTTTCCTAAACGCCTTTCTTCCTTAACCCCTAGGTGGACAGGAACAGTTAGGAAATATGAAATATCCATAACCTATAACAAGCAAGAGACTGTCTTAGCCCACCAGGCTCTATCTATACAGGTACATCTCAAAAAATTAGAAAATCATCAAAAAGTTAATTTAATTCATTTCAAAAAGTGAAACTCATATTATTATATAGATTAATTACACACACAGTGATATATTTCAAGCATTTCTTTATTTTAATTTTGATGATTATGCATTACAGCTATTAAAAACCCCAAATTCGGTTCGGTCCAAAACAAGTATCTCAGACAGTTAGAATATTACATAAGACCAATAAAAAAAAAAAGACTTTTAATACAGAAATGTTGGCCTACTGAAAAGTATGTCCATGTACACTATAGTATGCACTAAATAATATGAGTTTCACTTTTTGAATCGAATTACTGAAATAAATGAACTTTTTGATGATATTCTAATTTTTTGAGCTGCACCTGTAACTACAATTTCTCTTGTAGGTCAAATGACACACTTCACATGAATAAATGTTGCATAAGTCGACATTACCAAATCACATTATTATTGATTTATAAAGTGCCCTTTATCATGAACCAAAAAGTGTTAAATCTCCTCCATCCCACATAGTTAGTCTGGTTGAAAAAAAGACACAACCTCCGAGTCCAGTTACTCATTCCCACTTCCGGCTCTGTCGCCAGATGCTATTACTGTTTGCCTTTTACATTTTGAAAAATATTTTCTTTGTATTAACGTGAATAGTGATGTTTTGTTCCCCTACTTTGCCTTCCTTTTCTTCAACCCTTTATTCTGGCATTGTTTTTCTCAATAAAAATTATTGTCCCAGAAAAAGACACAAAGTCCATCTAGTTCAACCAATAAAAACAAAACAAAAATATTTTTTGCAATCCTTTATACACAATCCCATACCCACAGTTGATCCACCAGAGGAAGGCAAAAACCCCAGCAAATCATGATCCAAGCAGCAGGGTAAAATGTTCCCTGGATCCACTTTACCTATAAATGTTAGTACCCAGTTATATCCAGGCTTTTTTTAAAAGCAATCTACTGAGCTGGCCAGAACCACCTCTGGAGGGTATTCCACATTTTCACAGCTCTTTCCTCCAGACGTAAAGAATGCCCCCTTTTTCCTCTGTGATGACCTTAAAGTGAATAGCTGAACACCAAGGTCACTATATAGACCACTTATGTATTTATACATGTATTTATATATGTTGATCATATCCCCCCCTAAGGAATTGTTCACACCATGGTGCAGAGAGGTCAGTTTTTCTGCACGCATTCTGCAAGGGCTCCAAAAAAATAAAAATAAACAATGGTTCTGTATGTGCCCTGTTCACACCACACGTGCATATTTTTTTCTGCGCAGGAATCTGCAACGTGTGCGCAGTTTTCTGCATGGGGAAAAAAAACTGACATGACATCAACATTGGTGAGAATAGGGCACATAACTGAGGCGCTTAAAAACTGAGGTACACTAATGTGAAAATGATGTAAGCTGATGTCTCTGCAAGTTTTCTCATCGGTTCTCATCAGTTCCCATCAGTTTTCATGCATGTATGTGAACAAGCTTTTAGTCTCCTCTTAAGAGAGAATAAGTTGCTCTAATCTTTCCCCATAGCGGAGCTCCTCCATGCCTCTTATCAGTTTGATTGCCCTTCTCTGCACTTTTTCCATTTCCCCGATATTCTTTTTGTGAATTGGTGCCCAAAACTGAACTGCATATTCCAGATGAGGTCTTGCTATGATTTGTACAGGGGCAAAATGATATCTTTCCCACATAAATAAATTATTTGGGACAAGGGGATGTCACCAGAGAGGTAAAAAAGAAGGTCAACTACGGTATAATTTCGCAAAAAATGTATAAGACTTTATTGATGAAACGCAATCAACAAGCGATAAGTTCACCAGAGGCGGCTCACAGCTCGCCTCTGGTAGACTACGCTTCCTCAATGTACCGATTTATTAGATAAAAATAAACACTGTATAACATTGACAATATTGTCATTAAAAGACAGTATGCTCAGATAAACCCCCAAGAACTCCATATCTGGAACCTTAACCCCAGGCTGGGATTGGTTAGGTGGTGTTAGATATTAAGAGTCCCACATGAAGCCACAGTCTCCTCCAGTATTTATACCCAGCGAATTGTTGATATCTGGTTTCCTTTAAGGCAGTCTTTAAATCCCTACCAACCATAGCCTATATTCATTAGAAGAGTGGATTGTGGACAGTGATGTAGTTGCTTACTTCCGAAGATAAGTTAATCCTGTGAATCAAAAATTGACATTCAAATAACATCACATTTTTAAGCTGTATATTGTGCAGAGTCTTTCAAACAGCAAACAATGCTTGAATCATTAGTTCCATTATCTTACTTAGACCAAGGCCTCTGATCAGTGTTCAAAAAACAGGCAGACTGATAAACAGCAAACTAAACATGCATGTTAATGGAGGAATACTGAAGGTCTCTTAGGCAATTGGCAATGTTTCACTGCATAGCTCTATTCATTAGTGCAATAAGCAGAACGCCCATGAGAGTTTAGGCAGACGTAACAGAGTTCACAACAGTCCATGGAGTATCGCTAAATGGTATATAAAGCGTTCACCCTAAACAGGTGCTTACCCCTCTTTTCGCCGTTTAGATTGTGCCCGCGATATTATCTCACTTGGAGTTCATCTCTGACCGTTAAACACGGGAGGTCTCTGTATTGCCTTACTCCTTGTATCCCATTGTTGGTTACAATGCTGTTGACTGTCTGGTTGATCCGGAAGGGAGAGAGTATAGTCCTTCAAACTGTGTTCTTTTCCCCGTATCTGCTGTGTGGCGTGGTAATAGTCAGGGACGCTCACAGATGATTGCAAGGGGATTTCCTGATGGCTCCTGGTTTAGTGGCTGGAACGCAGGTCTACGGTGGCCGAATTAGTTCATTCGGAATGCAGAAGTAAATCACCGCTAAGTCCCTGGATATTTGAAAATGCAAGGGAACACTTTACATTTCTGGGGTAGGGACCAGAGAGGAGAGTGGGGGTGAGCTGGCGTCAGCTACGTCGACGCGTTTCGTGCACTTAGCTGTGCACTTTGTCTGGACGTTCAGCATAGGTTGCTGTAAACTATTTATAGGATACAATATCCAATCAAAGCTCACCTACGTAATTGCCATTTTGTACTGCCATCTTGTGGTGACTTTAGGTACTACAGTTCAGCGTTAATAAAATAGACAGGTAATTTACCAGGCAAAAGAATGCAGCATAAAGGACCTATGTTGGAGATAGTCAAGGCATAGAAATAGCCGTCATAGCTCCTCACAGGGACCAAAACTGTAACAATTCAAAGACGGTCAAATCAGGGGAATGGAATAGACTGGGTGGTTTAGAAATGAGTCCAGTAATTCAAAGATATAACCAGGGCTTTTTTAATATTTATTTATTCCAATGATGGGTCAAAGGAGTAGAGGAATTATCCAAAAGTATCAAAGCAAACTGGGAGCTCCTTGACCTAGATACATTAAATAGATTTTCAGCAGTGCTGTAACTAATAGAGTTATATTGATTACAAATATCAGGGATGGAATGGGAATTTGGAACTGGGGAAGGGCGAGGAAGGGGAAAGGGGGTGGGGGGGCATTAGGGGGGTGGGGCGGGAAATTGGGGAGGGAAAGGGGGGGAACGGGGTGAGGGGAGGGGATTACTGGATTCTTTTAAATTGTATTCATCTGATATCTTTCACACAGCCAAGGTTACGTTTTCTTTGGCTACCAGTCATTAGAAACTGCAGTCTTCTTCTTTAGCCCCGTAAGGCACAAAGTATAACCTGCATACGTCATGAGCAAATATGACAACCCCATTTTACAAGCATGTATAGAATGAGGGTCTTTTAATGCATTATTGCACATTGATAAGATTGTGTGAATGAACTGGGTTGTGCTGCTCTTTGGTGCCACACAGCCTCCTGTCAGAATCTTGCTCATCTGATTGCACACACATCTACTGCAATCTTAGTTGAATCCTATTGGGAGTTATACGTATGTTAAGTTAAAATTAACATACACGCTGACAGATGGCCAATTTGCTTCATTCAAGACATGCTGGTAGGTTAATTGGCTTCTGTCCAAAATTGGCCCCTAGTATATGAATGGGGACCTTGGATTGAGGGTAGGGACTGATGTGAGTGTGCAATGTACAGGGTTAGGGACAAGGGTCATGGTTGTAGACACATCCACACTCACTCAGGTTGAACTGGATGGACTGGTGTCTTTATTCAACCTTACTAACTATGTAACTGTTTAAAATTTTTGTACTGTTGAAAAAGCTTTTTGAAAACAAAATAATTTATTTTTATTTTATTTTTTTTATGTTCTCTTGTCTTACATTGTCTGTGTTCTTCTATTATTTAATTATATTATGCTGCATTAATTTATAAGATTTTTCATGGATGCTACATAAAACCAATGTTTGCATATATGATCCATGCTTCCAGATTCGGGTATATCAGAATATGATTCTGGAAAAGGAGAAAGAGATGAAGGAGTTATCGCAGAAACACGATCAGGAGATATTCAAGCTTGCTGCTAAATCTGATGCCACCGCTGACCTTCACCAGGTATACTGTGTGCCAAAATTGTAAATCCTGATGCCAAGTGGCAATAAAACATTTTGTTTATCTTGAAGATAAGTTTTTTGTAAGATGCCTTTATCACCATAAGCTGGTATGAAGTAAAATGTGTTAGCATCACTCCAAGAGAAAGGCGTTACCCTACATCAGGGATATGCAATTAGCGGACCTCCAGCTGTTGCAGAACTACAAGTCCCATGAGGCATAGCAAGACTCTGACAGCCACAAGCATGACACCCAGAGGCAGAGGCATGATGGGACTTGTAGTTTTGCAAGAGCTGGAGGTCCGCTAATTGCATATCCCTGCCCTACATTATTTCACATTATTTCTCTCTCCTGTCTCCTTTCTACTTAAAAAGAGGTGTTTTGTTATGATCCTCACTGTAGAGATTTCCCATCACTTTCTGCCCTGATAGTAAATGAGAAGTCTCTCCAGTTGGGTCAAAGACTGCAGTAAAAACTTCTGAAGCAAAAAATAACAGAAAGGAGCGCCAAACTTGAATGTAAGAGTCCAAATCCCTTTAATGATAACAAATGGATATAAGGATGCCAAATAACAAAATGAGTGCCTAAACCTATATAGTTCAATATAAGGCTGCTGGCCCTTTAATAGTATCAACCACACTATAGTGATAATCAAAAGAAAAAGAAAGGCGCTGCCCCTTAACCACTTGCCGACCAGCTCACGCACATTTACGGCGGAAGGTTGGCTCGTTCCCGTGAATACCTGTACGTCGGCTCCTTTAAAAACCAAATAGCAGGCGCGCGTTCCCCCTGCGTGGCGGGCGACCCGATGCGTGTGGCGGGTGACCCGATGCGTGTGGCTGGCCACCCCCCATCATGGACATGAGAGCCAGAACGGGGATCTGTGTATGTAAACACACAAATCCCTGTTCTGACAGGGGAGGAGAGACAGATCTGCTGTTCCTAGTAATTGGGAACAGCGATATGTCTCCTCCTCCAGTCAGTCCTATCCCCCCCCTAGTTAGAAACACTCATGAAGGAACACATTTAACCCCTTGATTGCCCCCTAGTATTAACCCCTTCCCTGCCAGTGACATTTATACAGTAATCAGTGGCTATTTTTAGCTCTGTTCGCTGTATTAAATGTCAATGGTCCCAAAAAAGTATCCGATCTGTCAATCGCAATGTCGCGCTCCCGCTAAAAATGGATGATCGCTGCCATTACTAGTAAAAAAAAAAAAAACGCTATTAATCTATCACTTATTTTGTAGATGCTTTAACTTTTGCGCAAACCAATCAATATACGTTTATTGCGATTTTTTTTTTTTTTTTTTTTTTCAAAAAATATGTAGAAGAATACATATTGGCCTAAAATGATGAGGGAATTTGTTTTTAAAAAAAATTTTGGGAATTTTTATTATAGTAAAAAGTAAAAAATATATATTTTTTTCTTTCAAAATTGTCGGTCTTTTTTTGTTTATAGCGCAAAAAATAAAAAACGCACAGGTGATCAAATACCACCAAAAGAAAGCGCTATTTGTGGGAAAAAAAGGACATCAATTTTATTTAGGTACAGCGTCGCACGACTGCAGCATTGTCAGTTAAATCGACGCAGTGCCAAATCGCAAAAAATAGCCTGGTCATTAAGGGGAAAAATCTTCAGGGGCTGAAGTGGTTAAAATCAGCCTAAAATTATAATCTATTACATCTTTAAAAACCTTTGTCAGCAACAATCTAGAAATAAAGTAATACAAAAAATAGTGTCAGAGCAAATAATCAATAGCCTAAATAGTCCATATATCTTTAAGGATAGCCAAACACCGCGCTCCTTCAGGAATTATAGTGTTCAAATCTTCCAATTACTTTGCTCCACCAAGTGAAAAAATATTTATGTATATGCGCTCACCAGAACCTTTCAGCCACCAAGTGACCATCAAGAAAGTAAACAGATCCAATTCTCCAGCAGCTCTCCACACTCCCACTTTGCAACACTATAATAAAATGCTCCAGGAGAGACCACAAGAGGATAATACAGTAGGGAAAAAAAGTATTTGATCCCCTGTTGATTTTGTACGTTTGCCCAAAGAAATGATCAGTCTATAATTTTAATGGCAGGTTTATTTTAACAATGAGATACAGAATAACAACAAAAATATCCAGAAAAACTCATTTCAAAAAAGCTATAAATTGTTATAAATTGATTTGCATTTTGATGAGTGAAATAAGTATTTGATCTCCTATCAATCAGCAAGATTTCTGGCTCCCAGGTATCCTCTATACTGTCCACAAAAGCAAGCGATCGATCAGACTCAAATCTCTCCACCAAGACCAAAGAGCTGTCTAAGGATGTCAGGGACAAGATGGTAGACCTATACAAGGCTGGAATGGGCTTCAAGACCCCATCACCAAGCAGCTTGGTGAGAGGGTGACCACAGTTGGTGCGATTATTGGCCAATGGAAGAAACACAAAATGACTGTCAATCTCCATCGGTCTGGGGCTCCATGCAAGTTCTCACCTTGTGAAGTTTCAATGATTATGAGAATGGTGAGGAATCGGCCCAGAACTACACAAGAGAATCTTGTCAATTATCTCAAGGCAGCTGGGACCATAGTCACCAAGAAAACAATTGGTAACACACAACGCTGCGAAGGACTAAAATTCTGCAGCGCCCAAAAGGTCCCCCTGCTCAAGAAAGCACATGTACGGGCCCGTCTGAAGTTTGCTAATGAATATCTGAATGATTCCGAGGGGAACTGGGTGAAAGTGTTGTGGTCAGATGAGACCAAAATCAAGCTCTTTGGCATCAACTCAACTCGCCCTGTCTTTAGTAGGACCTCATCTGGAATATGCAGTTCAGTTTTTGGGCACAAGTTCTCCAAAATGATATGGGGGAACTGAAGAAAGTACAGAGAAGGGCAACCAAACTGATAAGAGGCATGGAGGAGCTCCGTTATGAGGAAAGGTTAAAGGAACTGAATTTATTTTCTCTGGAGAAGAGGAGATTAAGGGGGGGATATGGTCCACATGTATAAATACATAAGTGGTCCATATAGTGAACTTTGTTATGAATTATTCACTTTAAGGTCATCACAGAGGACAAGGAGGCTCTCTACGTCTAGAGGAAAAAAGATTTAATCTCCAAATATGGAAAGGTTTCTTCACAATAAGAGCTGTGAAAATGTGGAATAGACTCCCTCCAGAAGTAGTTCTGGCTAGTAGATTGCTTTAAAAAAGTCCTGGATTCTTTCCTTAATGTACATAATATAACTGGGTACTAACATTTATAGGTAAAGTTGATCCAGGGGGCGTGGCTTGGCAGCGGATGTAGTCAGTCGCACATCTTGTGAGCTCCGCCGAAAATCCGTACAGAAATCCTGCAAATCTTTGCTGACAGACCAGTTCTTGCACCAGACTACCCCCCGGTACACCAGCTATGATCGCCCGTTTACGGAGACATCACAGCATGACTGCTAAACCCCCCAGACGCGGCTCCACGGCCCGCTCCGCTCCGGACCACGAGGCCCAAGATGGCGGCGCGGCATCCAAGTCAGCTGCAGCGAAACACAGGGAGGCCGTGCAGAAGCTTTTCCCGCAATCTGAAATATGGGACTTACCAGAAACGAACGGCAACGGAGCGGAGAGCCGCAGCGGGTCGCAATCGGAGGCAGATGACACTGTTCCCCTGGAAGATCCGCACGCTGCTCTGCTGCCCTGGGACACTGTGAGTAACTTACCTATGCCCCATAGATCACACAAGGCCCAAACCGCGAGCTCGCCTGAACAGGAACCTACACTGAGGGATATCTTCTCAGCGGTCACGTCATGTAATCTTTCCATCACGGCACTCGCATCAGAGGTTAAGGGGATGAAGTCAGAGATGTCTTTCCTGCGTCAGGATATGCAAAAATTGAGGGATCGGACCTCTGCCATTGAGGGACGTATTAGTACCATAGAAGATGACTGGGCCCCCATGCAAAGGGACTCGCATGCTCAACAAATAATGGTAGCCAAACATGCCACGAAAATCGACGATTTAGAGAACAGATTACGCAGAAATAATGTCAGAGCTATTGGTATCCCTGAAAAAATGGAGGGCAGAAACCCAGTTGATTTTATTGAAAAATTGCTGCTTGATAAATTTGGGAAAGACTCGTTCTCCCCTATGTTTGCAGTGGAGCGGGCACATAGGGTTCCGTCTAGGCCCTTGCCCCCAGGTAATCCTCCTAGAGCTTTCCTTTTCAAAATGCTTCATTACAGAGACAGAGACATAATTCTTTCAAAAGCTCGCACTCTGGGAGACGCACTGGTGATCGAAAACTCCAAAATATCACTGTTTCCAGACTTCTCGGCGGATGTACAAAAGCAGAGGGCCCAGTTCAATGATATTAAAAGGAGACTCCGCTCTCTGGACCTACAATATTCTATGCTTTATCCGGCTCGTCTCCGTGTAGTAGCCAGAGATGAGGTGCACTTTTTTGAGAGACCTGCGATGGCAGCACAATGGCTGGACAGAGAGGAAAAATCCTTACGAGAAGATTTAGGCAGAAGACGCAGAAATACCTGAAGTTCAATACCCTTCCTGATTCTCTGAGAAACAAAAGGGAAAATCTCTTTGAATAATGCAATGTTGGTGCAATTACTATCCGTCCATAATAGTTCTAGTCACAAGATGACAATATTTGCTTTAAGGCGGAGGATATCGCATGGACAACTTACTGTTGATAGTTAAGTCTATGCCAGTAACTCAAGGCCTGTTGCCTTTTGGCTCTTCAAAGCCGGCTACTGAAATTAGCCCCCCGGTTATGGGTCCTACGTGGACGCTACAGTTTCTGTTTTATTATGTTGTTTTCTTTTTCAGTTTTGTCCCTAGGGACACAGTTACCCTAATGGTCCTGGTACTGCTCCAACGAATTCTACCTACCCCAAGGAAACTATACCAAATGTCCAATCTCTTTAGTTTTGTTCAATATAACACTGAAGGCTCTCAGGAGCATTCTCTATGTGTCCTATATGACTTACCCTCATATATTTACATTCTAATGCTTTATGGCTAAACAGATAACGCTTACTGGCTGGAATGTTAGGGGTCTGGGAGACAGAGTGAAACGCCTAGCTGTATTGCATATGCTTCAACGCATGGGATCTTCAGTAGTATGTCTCCAGGAGACGCATATGTTACCTGATCAAGAATCCCCATTCTCTACAAAATTATTTGCTGCTCAGTTTCACTCTGCCTTCTCTTCCTATGCTAGGGGCGTCAGCATTCTGATAGGCAAAAACATGAGTTTTACGTATACATTGTCGGTTATTGACCCTCACGGTCGATATGTTTTCCTGGTATGTTCATTAGATGGGTTACAGTGCATTATTGGGAATATTTACATCCCGCCTCCTTTTTCGATAGAGGTCGTTAAGACGCTGGCTTCCTTCCTCTCACAGCATCCGGGAATCCCAGCAATTATTGTTGGGGATTTCAACAATTACCTAGATGCGGAGCTGGACAAAATGACCGCAAAGATTCCTTTGGGTGGGGTGAGGGGAGGTCAGACGTCCTTTGCCCGCCTTATTGCGGAACTAGGATTGAGAGATGTATGGAGGATGAGTCACGCACAGATAAAAAGTTATTCATGTTTTTCTGCTACGCATAAAGTTCTCTCCAGGATTGATCTCGGTCTGGGTAATGATTTGATGCTCCCATTGGTAACTTCTACAAAATATGAAGTACGAACTATCTCTGATCATTCTCCCCTGTGCATAGAGATTTCTACATCGGGTGTTCTAAAGAGGAACTACTGGAAACTCAACCCCTTTTGGTTGTCACTGTTTCCTACACCTGATCCCATTTTTGATACCTTAGATTCTTTTATTAGGTTTAACAAGCCTTCATCTAGACCAGGTATTTTCTGGGACACATTAAAAGCATTTTTGAGAGGCCAATTTATCAAGTCTATTAATGCCATTAAGACCGAGACCAAGAACTGGGAACAAACTGTGTTGAAGGAGGTTAAGAGGACTGAAGCTGCCTTTATTGAATTCCCCTCGGAGAGCACTGAGAGGTCTTTTCTTGAGGCGCAGCATACGGCCAACCATCTAATATTAACCACTGCTGAGAAGAAGAGGTTTTTTCTTCAACAAAAATATTTTGAGGAGGGAGAGACCACGGGGCATATGCTTGCTATGATGATACGATCCCAAAAGGGGTCGTCCCATATAGACTCAATCATGGGCCCATTGTGCACTCTGGTTTCCTCCCACACTGAAATATTGTCCACGTTCAGAGATTTCTATGCTGATGTGTACTCCACGAAAGTCAATCCTACCCAGTCGGAAATTAATTCTTTTTTAGACCAATGCCAGTTACCGCAGATCCCACCCCAGGACGTAGCACTACTGAACGCTCCTCTTGGGGATGAGGAGCTATTGGAGGCGTTAGCGCTTTCCTCTCCTGGTAAGTCTCCGGGATCGGATGGCTTGCCGGCAGAGGTCTATAAGCGTTACTCTGAAATTCTGATAACACACCTAAAGGAAGTATTTGAGGATGCCAAAAACATTGGAAGTTTACCCCAATCCATGAATGAAGCAATAATCGTTCTTCTCCTTAAACCGGGCAAAGAGGCCCACCTACCTGACTCGTATAGGCCTATATCTTTATTAACAACAGATGTTAAATTGCTAGCAAGGGTACTAGCCACAAGACTCGCTAAAGTCATACACAAAGTGATACATAGGGACCAATCGGGGTTTATCCCTTCAAAATCCACAGCCCTTAATATAAGAAGACTTTTTCTTAATCTCCAGATCCCTGTCGACAACCCTGGCAAAAGAGCAATACTATCATTGGATGCTGCCAAGGCTTTCGACAGTGTCGAATGGCCATACCTATGGGAAACCTTGAAGCGTTTCGGCTTAGGAACTAACTTCATCCAATGGGTTAAACTGCTGTATTCGGCCCCCACAGCCAGGATCCGCGTAAATGGGGATCTTTCGGACTCATTCCCTCTTTTTAGAGGTACGAGGCAGGGGTGTCCACTCTCACCCCTGCTATTCGCATTGGCCCTTGAACCATTGGCAGAGATGGTAAGATCATCACAGTCAATTATGGGCTTTGTTAGAGGCCCAATTACTGATAAGATCTCTCTTTATGCGGACGACACTCTACTTTACTTAGGGGATGTGGAGGCTTCACTCACAAATGTAATGCAGATAATACAACATTTTGGTACACTATCGGGATTCTCCATTAATTGGAGTAAATCCGTAATTCTTCCGGTAGATGAGCCAACGATTGATCTGCCGGCTAGTGCAAGATCACTTAAAGTGGTTTCCTCATTTAAATATCTAGGTATTCAGGTGACAGTTAACCCACAAAAATACTTAGAAGATAACTTACTACCTCTTTTCAAAAAACTTCAAATGACATGCAATACTTGGTGTAAGCTTCCCCTATCAGTAATTGGTAGAATAAATTTGATTAAGATGGTCTGGGGTCCTCAGCTTCTATACATCATGCACAATTCTCCACAATGGATACCTCGAAAATGGTTTAATCGTATTGAGACATTGTTTAGATCTCTAATATGGAGGAAAAAAGTAGCTAGAATAAGTCTTTCCACCTTGCAGTATGGTAAAGATCGGGGTGGAGCTGCTGTTCCCAACCCTAAACTTTATTTTTATGCCTCTCAATTGCAACACTTGTGTGGTCTTGGTTTGTTGAACGACTCTGACTCGGTCGAAAGCATGCTGCGAACTGGAACATTAAATACAACGGTGCTGGCAATTTTGGAGGCGGGATTATCACACCTGCCACAATCAGCCCCCACCATAGTTCTTCTCAAAAAATTATGGTCTACGGTCAAATCTAAACTACAGATTATGGGCTTCCTGACAGAGACTCCCCTATGGAACAATCCGAACCTAACAGAAGTATATAAACTAGAGGGTTTCCAGATGTGGAGGAATGCCGGAATTCATAATATTTCTCAATTATTTCACCAAAATATTTTAAAATCCTTTTTGGAATTGCAGTCGGAGTTTGGGCTCCCTAGACACCAATTCTACCGATATCTTCAGTTACGTCATGCCCTTCAGATTCAAGGCCGGTCAGCTGCTTTAGTGCTTGTTACCCATCCTCTGATTAATGACATTTTCTATGGTCAGGATAAAAAGGGTCTTATATCTCACATTTACTCGCAATTACTTTTGGCTTTGCAAGACACTGCTAATTTACCATGCAAACGTAAATGGATAGAGGATCTGGGAGAGGTGGGTGAGGATGTCTGGGACACATGCCTTCAGTCAGGGCCATTAACTTCTGTATCACAAACACATAGACTTTCGCATCTATTCTTGCTACACAGAGCTTATCGTACGCCAATACAACTACATAGATGGGGCAGAAGGGATTCCCCCTTATGCCCTAAACGATGTGGAGAGGAGGGATCACTGATCCATCTGATGTGGCGCTGCCCCAAACTACACCGCTACTGGGGCGATATTACCGACACAATTTCGTCAGTATTCCAAATTAGGGTCCCCTTGGATCCTCTGATATGTATACTAGGAGCAATTGATGAAGAAATATATCCCCCTCCTAACAACATAGCAATTATCAGATTATTATATCTGGCCCGTAAGTTGATAGCCAGATTCTGGTTATCTGTCAATGTCCCCACCAAAAAACAATGGATAGAGCAAGTAAATTATATCCTTATCAGAGAACACCTAACATATCAGCATAGAAATGCCTCTCAAAATTTAACTCTATATGGCAACCTTGGCTGGACTCCCCAGGATTGGCCCCCCCACAATTAATCATGCACAGAATATTTCAAGTTTAAGTGTATACAGCTTGTTTAATTGAGGCGGTAAATGGTCTACTTATGATGTGTATCCGGGAAACTAAACCTAGTTGGGCAGACCAGGAGCAAGGTTTAT
This sequence comes from Lithobates clamitans, assembly GCA_037952925.1. NCBI lineage: Eukaryota > Metazoa > Chordata > Amphibia > Anura > Ranidae > Lithobates > Lithobates clamitans. The sequence goes on along the minus strand of JBBGZY010001720.1, from coordinate 1,502,475 downwards.
GGTTAGATGACCAGTTTGTCATCTGGTAGCTGCATTGGGTGGGAGAATCTTTGTTCTCTTACGCAATGCGGTTTGTTGGTATATAATTGTAAAATCTATTAGATGCCACTGCTGTAACAACAAATTTTTATTTTCACTGACTATACATGGTCAAGACAGAACTGAATGATCCGTGTTCATACCATATATTGTGCCATATTCAATGCTTGACTGTCTACTATGTAATTTGTCTTTTGTGGCTCAATAAAGAATTTTCTGATTTAAAAAAAAAGTTGATCCAAGGAGAATCCGATTGCCTCTCGGGGGATCAGGAAGGAACTTTTTTCCCTGCTGTAGCAAATTGGATCATGCTTTGCTGAGGTTATTTGCCTTCCTCTGGATCAACTGTGGGTGAAGGATTGTGTATATGGAATTGTAGGTTTTTTTGTTTTTTTTTCTTGAACTGAATGGACCTGTGTCTTTTTTCAACCTGACTAACGGTGTAACTATGACTGCTGCCTATGACCCCAAGAACACCATTTACACCGTCAAACATAGAGATGGAACATTATGCTTGGGGGGTGTTTTTCTGCTAAGGAGAAAGGACAACATCACCACATCAAAGGGACGATGATGGATAGGGCCATGTACCATCAAATTTTGCATGAGACCCTCCTTCCCTCAGCCAGGGCATTGAAAATGGGTCGTGGATGGGTATTCCAGCATGACAATGACCCTAACACATGGCCAAGGCAACAAAGGAGTGGCTCAAGAAGAAGCACATTAAGATCCTGGAGTGGCCTAGCCAGTCTCCAGACCTTAATCCCATAGAAAATATGTGGAGGTGAGCTGAAGGTTCGAGTTACCAAACAGCCTGGTGGCCAACTACAAGACACGTCTGACCTCTGTGATTGCCAACAAGGGTTTTGCCATCAAGTACTAAGTCATGTTTTGGGAAGGGGTCAAATACTTATTTCACTCATTAAAACGCAAATCAATTTATAACTTTTTTTAAATGCATTTTTCTGTTTTTTTTTGTTGTTGTTCTGTCTCACTGTTAAAATAAACCTACTATTAAAATTATAGACTGATCATTTATTTGTCATGGGGGCAAATGTACAAAATCAGCAGGGGATCAAATACTTTTTTCCCTCACTGTATATAGTGTAGTATGTTTCATTGTAGAAAAAAGCTCATAACAGAATAAAATAATTGCACTCACAATATCATAGTATAACTGTGTGCTTAGCATGTGCAGCTTCCCGCTGTCTCTCACTGTTGGGTCGCTGTATGAAAGCATTGGCGTGCATTCCATCATATGGATGTTCAAGGGAGTGTCCCAGCGAATGTGTGAGACTCGTATTTCAATGCATTTCACATGTAGCCGTGAAGTGGATCTGTTCACTTTCTGCTTGGTGGTCTCTTGGTGGCTGAAAGTTTCTGGTGAGCGCATATACATATCTTTTTTCACTTGGTGTAGCACAGTAATTGGAAGATTTGAGCACTATAATTCCTGAAGGAGCACGGTGTTTGGCTATCCTTAAAGATATACTGACTTTTTATGTTATGGATTATTTGCTCTGACACTTTATTGCATTTTTTGCACTGCCCAAATCCCTTTTAATGGTTTACAGTAAAAAAAAAAATCTGCCATCGCATTTCAGGGGCCAAAGACATTTTATCTTCACAAGGGTTTGTGAGGTCTTTCCTATATTAATTTGTGTAGAAGAGGTGTTTCTGAATTTGGGGAATTGGTAACCAGTAGCTCCAGCATTGAAGTAAAGCTCTTTACTATCATTGACATGAACAAATTGTCACCACTGGTTACTGAATCCTCCGATCCAGTAACACCTTTTCTACACTGATTAATATAGGAAAGCCTTTATTATAGTTCAATACATTTAAGATTTTATCTCCAGCTCTGATGGAGCTAAAGAACAGCAGAGGGCGTAATCTAAGTGTTGTTAAAACTTGTATTGATTAAAAAAAACAACAAATGGCAATTCACATGTGAATGGTTTAAAAAGCGCTTATAATAAGATCTCAGCCTGGTAAGGTTGTCCTCTTAGTAGTGGCTGAAGACAGGAGCCCAGTCCAGATTATGTATTTACCGCCGCTTGCCTGGTCTGCTCAGGATGATGAGGAATTCTTGACAGCCCGGAAAACACAGGAGTGATGTTAGGCGCTGGGAGGCTTCAAGGTGGGACTGCTATACCTTCTGAGGCTGTCCTGCCTCTTTCTCAAGCCTGCTCCTTCCAAACACTGTTCTACACTATATCACCAAAAGTATTGGGACGCCTGCCTTTACACGCACAAAACTTTAATGGCCTCCCAGTCTTAGTCTGTAGGGTCCAATATTGAGTTGAACAACCCGTTGCAGCTATAACAGCTTCAACTCTTCTGGGAAGGCTGTCCACAAGGTTTAGGAGTGTGTCTATGGGAATGTTTGACTATTCTTCCAGAAGTCCATTTGTGAGGTCAGGATGAGAAGGCCTGGCTCGCAGTCTCCGCTCTAATTCATCCCAAAGGTGTTCTATCAGTTTGAGGTCAGGACTCTGTGCAGGCCAGTCTAGTTCCTCCACCCCAACATCGCTCATCCATGTCTTTATGCACCTTGCTTTGTGCACTGGTCCAAATCATTTGGTGGAGGGGGGATTATGGTGTGGGGTTGTTTTTCAGGGGTTGGGCTTGGCCCCTTAGTTCCAGTGAAGGGAACTCTTAAGGCATCAGCGTACCAAGACATTTTGGACAATTTCATTCTCCCAACTTTGTGGGAACAATTTGGGGATGGCCCCTTCCTATGCCATCATGACTGTGTACCAGTACACAAAGCAAGGTCCATAAAGACATGGATGAGCGAGTTTGGGGAGGAGGAACTTGACTAGCCTGCAAGAATGCAAGAATTTTTTTTTCTGATGTCTCTTCATGTATTTGGTGCAGATTTTACAATAGGGAAGCCGCCCTTTGATTTTTATATAGGATCTTCTGTCTTTTAACAGCTGCTCAAGGCACTGAAACAGAAGCTGCATGAGGAAGAAGAGGTGTTATCAGGGAAGAATCAGGTGATTGATGTTTTACAAAAGGAGCTGGATAATAAAGATCAACAGATCGCTGTAAGTAGCTGAATTTCCCACAGTAATGGGATGATGTATGGGCTTTCTTTAATAATGTGGTGTATAGGGCATGAGATTTGTAGTTATTTTATTCTAGCCAATCACAGATCTGCTTACCAAAGTCTCACTGTTAAAGTGGTTGTAAACCTCAGACATGAAATATTAACAAAGCATATCCTTCTATAGTGTGTACTTGTCTCAACCCAGAGCACTAGGTGTCATGTCTGCTGTTTCGTTCCTCCCAGTTTTCCTGACACAAAGACATAAATTGGCCACAGATGAGGGACCTCCAGCTGATTGACAGCCTCAGCTTTGTTCCTGTGAGCTGTGTGAAGGGGGGAGTGGTCTCTTCCCCCCTATCAGCTTTCAGAGCTCTCCTCACTGGGCTCTGCAATGTGTAACTTCAGTTTTCCGCCCCCTTTTTTCCCCTGAATTTTCGGATGAAGATTGCAGATAAACAGGTACAACTTATGTAGGAGACTTTGTTTTATCGCTTGTGTATCACCTGAGGCCAGTCACTCCACTGGGTGTATGTAAGGGTTTACAACCACTTTAAAGGATACGTTCACCTTTTCAGGAAAAAACTAAATGCACATTTTTTTGCAGGTAAAAAAATGTGCATTTATTATTTTTTTTTAATTTATTTTTTTAAATTAATTTTTGTTGCAGGAGCCTGTAAAGCATTGCACCAACGATCAGCAAATTACTGATGCCATGCAGGTCTCCTGCAGACCTGTCAGTGTATCGGCTTCCTCTTACGAGGACATTAAAAGACTATAACTTAATATGCAATCTAAATGATATACGATGGATTCAAATATGTTGAGACATTTCTTCCCTAAAGTGCTTAAATAAATGAAGTGTGCTTGGTTTATTGTGACTTTACCCATATTTATAAGAAAGGTTTATACAGGTTCTGCACTGATTGCTGATTATGTCTTGCAGCAGAGAGATGTATGTATTACATAACCTCAGGTACAGCCTCCTCTCCAGCAAAAAGAGAACAATGGGCAGCACAGTAGTGACATCACCAAATTTCATGAAACTAGCCAGAGTTAACCGTGCCTTTAAATAATCCCTCACTGATGATATACAGCTATGAAGCTCTAGACCAGTGGTTCTCAACTCCTGTCCTCAGGACCCACCAACAGGCCAGGTTTGCAAGATAGCTGAAATACATCACAGGTGATATCACTTGCTGCTCAGTGATTGCAGTATTCTAGTCTGCAACTCCCCTAGGTAATACTTAAAATCTGTCCTGTTGGTGGGTCCCGAGGACTGGAGTTGAGAACCACTGCTCTAGACACAGGGAGTACACTGCAATGTTTTTAGGTACATTTTTCAGGGTGCTGCTTGGTTACATTTGAAGTGATATCAATGGAAAGATTTTTTTTTATAACAAACATGTCCTACTTACCTGCTCTGTGCAGTGGTTTTGCACAGAGCAGCCTCAATCCTCTTCTCTGGTCCTCCGCCAGCGCTCCTGGCCCCTCCCTACTGCCGTGTGCCCCCATAGCGAGCAGCTTGCTGTGGGGGCTCTCGAGCATGCTCGCGCTCACTCTTCACTTTCTAAAGTTCTGGTACATTTCTAATTGGCCCCCTGTTGTTTAGTTTATTTCCTTTGTGCTTTCATAGTGTCATGATTTCAACCTAAGATAGTTGGCCTTGGAATGTGCACCATCAATGAGATTAAACAGATGCTCCCACTGCTGTCCTTGGCATTGAGGAGGTAGAGACCTGGGAGAGGTGCTGCTTTCGTGCACATGGTTGGATTGAGATGGGGCTTGGGTAAGTATTGGGGGGACTGGGGTGGGTGGGGGAATTTGTACACACAGAAGATTTTTTACCTTCATGCATTTAATGCACAAAGGTAAAAATAAACCTTGAGCCTTTACAACCACTTTGACATTCCTAAATATTCCTTATAAGATAGCTAATCTTCTTTCTGAGTTCTGGTCCATATCTAATTAGCCCACCCGTGTTTAGTTTATTTCCTTTGTGCTTTCATAGTGTCATGATTTTAACCTAAGATAGCTGGCTTTTGAATGTGCACCATCAATGATTTTAAACAGTAGATGACTCCTTTGATATTGCAGGAAATGAATGAAAGATGCAGACGTCTGCTGTCAGAAAAAGAGAACCTCCAGTCTAAACTGGATGCAGAAAAGCACATAATGAGAGCTCAGCTCAAGGACATGATGGAGAGACATGAGACAGAAACGCGTACGCTGAATGACCACCACAGTAAGACACTGCTAGATATCCAGGAAAAGCATGAAGTGGAAATAAAGGAAAAATTCCAGACTATCCAACAACTTCAGGAACAAATGCAAGGCCTGGTGAGCCCAGGAACTGGATCCCATGAGACGGCAGATAAGGAAATGATCAAGTTACAAGGTGATGAATTTCTTACCTGATGATCAATATTTGGTATCTGTAGGAACTATTTAAATTATAACTAAAGACATTTTTTAAAATTTTGTATAGAGTGGAGAGGGATTGTAACATCTGTCCAGGTTTTTATTGCTTTCTGTGACCCCATAAGAGAGATTCCCCCTTTCTCTTTTTGTCCGCTGACAGAGCTTTCATCTTCACCCGGTCTTCCTTTTGGGTTTGCAGACTCCGGCTGTCTGACTGACTGAGCTGCGCTGACGTCACTCCCTCGCATGTGCACAGGAGTCACGGTTTACGACACAGACCTCTGAAGGAACGGCATGGTATGCCGTTCCTTCAGAGTGCATGTGCCGGCTGAGTGCAACACTGGCTGCTGCTTAGTTGAGTGTCTCCTAAAACAGTGCACGTTTAGGAGATATTCAATTTACCTATAGGTTATCTTTATTACAATATAAAAAATATGTAAGTTGCGCTAATCAATCATTTTAAACCAATAAAAATGATTCAAATTGATTTGAAAACCGTCCACAAGTGATGTGATATATAATCCTGATGTCATTCCACACCGTCCACCACATAGTGATTGTTAAAACATCAGTGCCTCCACCAACAGCTAAATGGCTCGCTTACCAGCTCCAATTGATCCCTCACTACAAGGGTTCATATGCGCTTGTGGCTTTAGCCCAGCCAAGGCCTTTATCTGGGTCCGGATGGTCTCCTGTACAGGATCACCCCTTAGCACCGTATTAGATAAAAGGATTTCTGCAGAAGGCTTTTTTTTTTTTCTCTTTGGCACCAACGTTCCAGCACCTCCTGGAATCACTGAAATTACTTTACTACCACTTTAAAAGAGAAGTATGGATTTTGTACATTCTTGCTCCTGAATTCTTTATCTTGTGGCCCTGCCTGTCTGTGTTTAACATTCCAGAATTGGAACTGAAGAGTCCTTATAAAGGCTTCAACAATGATGCTTGATGCTTGCTGAAAGCTTTGCAGAAGCCTGTGTGATTAGGCCTAACATAACACACTTTTCACGGCATAAAGGTGGTTATTAAAATACGTACTTTAGTTCCTACATTTATATTGTAACTGCACATTCACAATGAATTATAAGACCTCTTCTAAATCACCAAGTGAGGCACCTGCAATGAAGGACATATATTTAGATTTTAGAGAAACAATTTGTGACGCTTCTACTACCAGCTTTTCTATGACCACCTCTAGAGGGTAATATAAAATCCACTCTGACAGTGGTTGTAAGGCTCCATTCACATTTGGCATTTTGTGATCTCTGTCAGAATCTCTGCGATTCTGCCTGCAATCTCAAATCACATTGCAATCGCAAGACGCATGTTTCGGTGCCATTGATTTTCAATGGCACCTAAAATGCAAAGCTTAAGCAGGGGACCCCAGAAGAGGAGGTTTGGAGCCGCTCTGAAATACCATTTAACAGGTAAGTATAAAATGTTTGTTTTAATTTAAAAATAAAAAGTAGCTCTACAATCAATTTAAGCTGACTAAGTGGCTATCTCCTGGGATAAGGCTATAAAGTAAATAGCAGGATGTACACACACAGCTAGGGGGGGAAACAGGCCATGTTGCTGGATATGGGATTTATCTTCTGGAAAGGTAATCCATATTATTGGCAGATTTTTCTGCAGGCTGCAGGGGCAAGTACCAATCTATAGTTTATAATGAAAATGCTGCATACTTAAACTGCTAACCTACTAAAAACTCAACTTTCTTTTTCTTTTCTTTTTTTGTTTCAGAGAAAGTAAAGTTGAAGACCGAAGAGGCAAGTAAATCAGAGGCTAAATTCCTTAAAATGAAGGCATGGTCAAAGTCCAGAATCAGGCAACTGGAAGAAGAACTAAAAATTGTACAAGTACCCCTATCATTTGCCCTGTTTTGAGCTGTTCTCTTCTGCCTGATTCTTTCATCTGGTGAAATCTGTATATTTGGATTCTCCAGTAATATCGCTGTCCCTCTATTCCTCCAACATTCACTCTTGTACAGCAGTATATCCTATATAGTTTACTCTGTGTTCAAAAACCAAGCTTTTTTTTATCCTTATTATAACTGTTCACTCTTATTTTGTTTGTAGACTGATGCAAAGAACCAGGAGTTGTCGCAGTTGAGCGCTCAGGTTGCAGAGCTGGAAGAAGATAAGAGAGATTTGGAGATGAAGCTTCAATCTGTGGCTGACTTGCAGGCGTTCAATGGTAAATATGTGAATCTGGAAGAGTGTGTGTGTTTTTTTTTTTTTTACAAGTTTGTTCAGTTTTAAATCTATTGGGTATGCCTAACTGCAAAACCCTAGGCCGAACAAAGATTTTGACACCTTGTAGTATTGCCACTTTTCTGGTTGCATTCACTATGGTATACAAAAAAAAACGTTATAGGGGGGCAGTAGAAGTTTGTTAGGGCTGATGGAACGTCTGGAAACTCAAGCACAGAGTTCTTCCTGGTGTCCGAAAGGCATAAACTGTTTGGTGGTTTAATTTTCCAATTAGTACTTTGACAGTGCAGGGCAAACTAAAAAAGCTCCAACCTCTGAATCTTAAAGTGGAGTTCCACCCACATTTCACATTTTGCAGCTCCACCTTTGTGATAACTGTACCATTTGTCATTGGACGCTGTAATCTATGTACCTTATTTTGAAGGTAAAAGCTCGGCTTCCGCTGTACCTTGCTGCAGTGAGGTACGTCATTTCCGCCTGCGCGTTGGCTCCTGGGATATGAGTGTTCTCAATCCCAGGAGTCAATGGGCAGCCTCTGCTTTTATGTGCCATTTCCAAAGCCACGCTTTGTATGCAGAGCACATGAGATCGGGAGGTGCATGCTGGGTAGCAAGCAGCGCCGTATCCCAGAAGGAGGAACGAGTGGGTCTTCAGATGCCCACACTGAAGATGGAACTGCGTTTCTCCGGGGACAGCTGACTGTTTTTTTTTTTTTGTTTTTTTAAAAAGGATGATAAAAACGTACATTTATTACTAGTACCATTATGTATAAGATTAGTCGCAACGATCACGTGGGTGTTATTTAAAAAAAAAAAAAAAAGCTGGAAGTCTACTTTAAATCTTGCATAGAATGAACCCCCTCCCCCCAGCTAAGTGACCAAATCCCCAATTATCCGCACTGTAACATGGGAGGAATAGTCATTTCTTTTCAAAGCACTGGGCATCTCTTTCCCTCAGTAGCCAAAAAGAACATAAGGGGAGCGAATGGAAAAAGTATTGAGTCACATTAAGCTTTGAAAATGTGATGTATCCAGTAACTTGAAGCTCTTGCTTGCTGTGTAATATACCTGTACTTGAAAAATCAGGCCTTCTTTGATTTTAGTTCTTTTTGCAATCCATTAGAGCAACTCCTGGCCAAACTTGTACTTTATGAAGAACAGCAAAGAAAACTGCAGGCCGACCTGGAGCAAGTTACAAAGAGAGCAGATTCCCAGGTAAACCTCTTCTATGTCATACTGTATTTGACTTTTTATTTACTTATTTACTGTGCCTCGCAAAATTGGGCTAAATTAGCAGGCATTTATAATGGATTGAGGAAAATCTTGAAATATGCATGATTACTTTTTGTTGTTATTGTCTGCATATTTCACACAGACATGTAGAATATAAAAAAATACATAAAAAATTAGGGCACTTTGTCAGCACTATTGTTGATGTAGGGTTGCAGAGGCTCTACACATCAGCTCACTCCTTCAGTCTCCTCACACATTACTTATTTAGTAACAGACATATCAGATTGGATGTCACATCACTTCCTCAAACTCCATCCAAAACCGAGCTCATACTTTTTTCCTCCCCCTGTGCCCCTTCACCTTAGCTCTTTAGCTATGATTAAGCACCTTTTGGTGTGAAACGTGTTAGCTATACGTGTTGGTACATGTGTACTTAGATGCCTTGGACCTCTGTTTTTTTTTTATGAAATAAAAGGTGAATGTATGCGGTTGTCCAGCATATTTTTGTTTCTATGCCACTGTTGAAACCAGAGCCAACACCCATCTCAACTCAGAGACAGCTGATCTGAGGAGAGGTAATTGTCTTAGAGCGGTGATCTTTTGTTTTTGCCCCTTCCCCTAACTTCTCCATCAAAATCAGCCGCCCAACTATCAACCCGTCCATGCGCACCAAGGTTCTAGATGTAATCCTGGACTCTGAACTATCCTTTCTGCCTCATATCCAATCACTGTCCAAAGCTTGCTGCCTCAACCACTTCAACATTTCCAAAATACGCCCCTTCCTAACCAATGTCACCACAAAGCTCTTAATTCACTCCCTGGTCATCTCCCGCCTGGACTACTGCAACTCCCTTCTCATTGGTTTACCTTTACATAGTCTATCCCCCCTTCAGTCCATCATGAATGCTGCTGCCAGAATCATCCACCTTACCAGCTTCTCAGTGTCTGCTACCCCTCTACTAATCCCTCCACTGGCTTCCACTCACCCCTCAACAAATGTACCACTCAACAAATGAAATTCAAGATACAAACAACTTACAAAGCCATCCACAACTCTGCCCCCAGCTACATCATAAACCTTGTCTCCAAATACCAACCAAATTGTTCTTTGAGCAGACCTCCTGCTCTCTAGTTCCCTTGTCCTCTACTCCCATGCTCGCCTCCAAGACTTTTCCAGTGTCTCTCCCATCTTCTGGAACTCCCTACCCCAATCTGTCCGACTGTCTCCCACTGTGTCCACTTTCAGACAGTTCCTGAAAACTCAACTCTTCAGAGAGGCCTACCCGGCCTCCGCCTAACAATTGTACTTATAGTGGAACTTCAGTCATTTTTTTCAACTTTCCATCTATTAAATCTTCTGCCCTTGTTTCAACTTTGAGTGGTAAAACATTTTTTTTCCGCCAGTAAATACCTTATACAGCCCACTTCCCGTTTCTTGTCTGGTCATTAGCCCAGGCTTATGACATCATGCACAGCTCTCTCACTCTTGTGAGAGTTTGCCAGGAAGGGAGGAGGGATGAGTCGTAAGAGGGCCAATGAGATCTGGAGGTGTGCCTCTGTGTGTTTGTGTAAATCCAGGAAGTGAACGGACAGCAGCTTCAGCTGCCCACAGTTAAAATGGTTGCAGCCAGGATCAGTGGAGGGGAATTTCTGCAGAATATTTGGCAAGTACAGAATCCACAGAATCGGCATATAAAATAATATGCAAAGTGGTTGGAGGGAAGCTTCAGACTGACTGGTTTCAGAACAGGGACTGGGAATTTAAAACTATTGGTCAGCATAACAGTGACATGGAGTTGTGTTACACCATCAGCATACTTTTGTTCCGGTTGCAGACCAGCGAGTCAGGCAGCGTTGATGAGATGCAGCACCAGCTCCTGGAATGGCATGAGATGAGCTCAGAGAGTGACATAACACCGGAGCAGGAGCGGGAAGAGACGTCTGCTATGGCTCTTAGGATGGCACAGATAGAAGAGGAGCGAGAAGGTAAATTCTCCTATTTCCAACTCATGATAAAATGTCACTGTTCAGTTACATGTGTCTGGATGTGGGCCATATACTGTCCATTATCTTTCACTGAGCTCATTTCCTAAGTGCTGGGTATCACTTTCTCACAGCTGTAGAGAACAGACAGTGGCTTGCCTTTACTAGCATCCCATCGATCATTTCACAGAGCAGTGTTGGTTAATAGGCAGCGTTTTTTCCTTTAGGAAATTAAATAATCATCCTAGAATTTAGCAGTTGAGTTTTATCCAAGTGGAAAGATATGCCCGTGTAATGTGATCATGCATTATCAAGATCTTTAAAAAAAAAAAAAAAAAACTAAGCTTATTCTGTAGTCATAACATGCATGGACTGTCTGAGCACCCTGTAATATCTATGGGTTACTTTAGTGTGTATGTCTGGGCAAAATAAAAAGCACCTGTTAAAACCTGCCTAAAATCCGGGGACCTCCAAACGTCCCATGGTAAGTTTATAACTCTACCTCTACTGTGTTGAAATAGCAACAGGGTTGTCAGCCCTGTCCAATTCTAGTCTGCTGGATTTCAGGACACCCTCCCTCCTTTCTTCTCTTCATGGTGTGTTCTGTAGTCCAGCGAGAGAGAACTGGCTGACATCGCTGCCTGGGATTTTGGTGCAGCAGAATTAGCATTGTCAACTCACTACAGGAAGATAGGAGATTTCTGGCAGGTATTTTTTTTTTTCTTCCATTGAGGGTCACAGGAAGTCTCAAAGAATAAGTTCATCTTAAGGGTTAGGCTGAAACATGTTCCAGCTCTTGCCCCCTCGCTCCCTGCTCCCCTTCTCCTGGGATGTTCCTTTCATTGTCTTAATGTTGTTTGGGCTTTCAGAGTCTCTGGGCTTCTTTCAGCTTATTGTCGTCCCAGTTAGACCCTGAGAGGGTGCATCAGCTCCCCATTGCACCATATCTAGATAGCTTCCTCTAAGCTTATAGTCCCAAGGATTGAGTTCCATCCTTTCCTGTCAAGATGCACACTACTAGATCTGTGAGTGCTTCTTGGGCTTTTCTAGATTAGGAAACTGTTTCTCAAATTTTTAAGTTTGCCATGTGGTCTTATGTTCATGTGTTCTCAAAGTTCTACTAGGTTAATGTTTCAGGCTGGGTTCACACTAGGTTCCCCGCATCCAATTCGCAATAGCATGAGATTTTGACCGGCTCTCTATGGAGCCAGTTCACACATATCCACAGCGGCTCCGATGTGATTTGCGCAGGAACGCTGTGTGTCTTTGTTCCGTTTCAGGTCCCAATTCAGCCAAAAATTCGGGCTGAAATCAGACCTGAAATGGTGAACGAAGATGCACTGGACCCCTGCTGTGAGCCGCTGTGTGCTCATATGTGAACCCAGCCTCAACCTCATCTGATATCAGCTTTGAGCATTAGGTCCTTCAGACTGCTGTTTAAGCTACAGGCAGTCCCTAGTTCTGTTGCTTTTTTTATGGGCCTGTTAGGGTTTGTTTGCTGTGTTCCCCATACCAATCCTTTGGACTGCTTTTTGATTTATGCTTTCCTGTGCCTCCAAGTGGACGAGAAAAAAAAAAAAAAGAACATTTTTGTATTCCTCATAAAACAAATTTTATAACGTCCATTGAGGCACACAGGTCTCACCATTCTGTGATCCTGTTGGTACTTTTAAGCATGAAACTGCCGGTCCTAATATGGATGTATACATGTGAAATCCTCAGTCAATGCCGCTCCATTTTTTTTTTTCATACATTCCTTTTTTATTTTTTTCATTTTTTTACACACCCAATTTTCACTCATACACGCACTGTTTATTTTTCACACATTTCATTCATGCACATTCCTTTGCACTCTCAAAATTCATTGCAATTCAAAATATTTCTTATTTTATTAAATTTTTTTTCACTTTGTAGTCTTTATCTTCTCTGCATTTTTTCATCCGCTCTGGAGGTAGCTTAACTTTGTTTCTTACACCTTATTAACATACCTCTCATTGCAATCACATGTACATGTGTCACACTTACATTCATCACGGCCGATGATGAGTAAATTATATTATCCTGCTCTCACTCCCTACCCCTATGATTAAGCCTGGATGGATGGGGCGAAACATGTCAGGGGTCCGAAGGGAGCGGCACTGACTCAGGCTTTCCATCAGTGGCGGCTGGTGCTGTATATTATTTTTTGGTGGGGGGGGGCACACGTGAACAACACCAGCCCCGCATTTACCCCATCTAGCAGCTTCGGCTCCTTCCTGCGTCTCCTCCTCGGTGACTTAACCCTGCGTCTCTGCGCCACGAGCCCACACTTTTTTTTAAGCCAGTTAAAGCCTCAGGCTCTAATCATGTGCTTGAAAAAAAACATTGAAACACATGCATGTAGATTAGGGGGGCTGCGCCCCTAATGGACGGGCTGCCACTTCTTTCCGCAATAGGGACTGACCGGCTACTCACTGGATGAGTTTTTCTTATGTTTGCATCCTTGCTATCCTGAGTGCCGATGGAGCTCCACAGCCTTAAGCGGCACCACCAACTTCTTATGACCTAATGTTCTTGATACTGCTTTGCTGCAAAACTGAGGCACGCTGGTAGTAGAAGGGTTTATACCCTGGTTTGGCTTGCATTTTTTTAATTTGACAGTGTCTAGGTGTCCTGTAGGCAGCAGTATAACGCAGAGGTTTAAGACTTCCTGTGTTCACAATGGACTCCAAAAAAAGGATTTTACAGTAAGCCCAAAAATCCTACTTATGTGCTTTTAAAAGAGGCAAAGCATAGGAAAGTGTATGGGTGTTGTAGAGTTGTACTGAATGTGTTTTGTTTTTTTTTTTGCCCAGACATTTACCACAAAAAATATATTGGACCCATAGAAAAGGTGCTGCATGACTGGTATTATTGTTATATTATTATTATGTGGATTTTTATACTGGCCAAAATTGTCACTTTGTAGAAGAGTGTAAGAACTCCAAGGTGTTCAAGTGGAATAGTCTCTTTAAAGTGGTTGAAAACCTCAGACATGAAATATGAACAAAGCATACCCCTCTTGTCTCAATCTAGAGCAGTGTTTCTCAACTCCAGTCCTCAAGGCGCACCAACACGCCTGAGCTCATTCTTAATTTTTATACTGACCAAAACATACCCTTTATCCTTATTAAGAATCATGAAGATGTGGGATCAACACGATGGCAGGAGAGGTTAGGAGCAGCTTCCTCCTTTCTTCAGTGCAGCTTTCCTTTATATAGGAGGTCATTTTATTTCAGTTCGGCAGATAACTGTGCAGCCACCTTGTCAGCAGCCTTAATCCAAATGGATGATTTTCAGGGTTGTTTATGTATAGCACTTATTTTATGATCATGCTCACCTAATTTCTGTCTAAAATTGTATTTTTATCATCTTAATGCAAAAATCAAAATAACTGTGGTGCTGGGGCTTTAACTCGTAGTGCTAGTTTTCTAATGCATCCTATTTCTAGGTCTGCCTTCACTAAATCACTGTAGAATACCAAGGTCTGCTTCATAAGAGGCCCTGTCACCTTTAAGATATTATTAATTAATCAGTCTGATGCTCGTTATTTAATTTTCTTATATATATAGATATAGATATAGATATATATATATATATATATCTATATATATAGATATAGATATAGATATATATATATATATTGGCCCGAATTGTTGGCTTAAAATGTAACCCACAGAGCCTCTTGGGACAAGCCTTCTACGTGCCTCCTTTATCCCTCTTAGCAAAGCCATTTAATAAAATCATCGCCTGCCTGGCATTGTTTAATGCAGAGTGAATGCAGAGGCTGAGCAGTAGCCTACAGCTTGCGCCACACAGAAAATTTTTAGTAGCTTAAGCTTGCTGCTAAATCACTAGGAATAGCAATTACTAAACGGACGTGCAGCTTACTCCAAAGGTAGCGTTTTGTTCTGAGTAGCATATAATAGCTGTTTTTGTCTTATTTTGCTACTTTATGCAAATAACATAACATCTGAGACACAGTCTGTATAGATAGTATAGGCAACTTACTGATTTGACAAGATCCACATGCAGAATCAGCTAAGAAGACTTGGCATTACAAGGTTTTATTTTATGGGTTTTTCTTGTTATTTCTTGTTGTTCTTTATCCAAGTCTAGCTCTGCTGGGGTGGATATCAAAGCAGAAGCACAGTGGGGCTGAGAGTGTATAGCCGTGGCCAAAAGTTTTGAGAATGACACAAATTTTAAAGCGGTTGTATACCCTATTTTTTAACTTTTACCTGCAGGTAAACCTATAATAAGGCTTACCTGTAGGTAAAATCAATATCTCCTAAACCTGTATGGTTTAGAAGATATTTACTTTGCATGCAGCTGCTAAAGTCACCGGCGTATGCGCTGTGAAGGCCCGGGTAAAGGTCCGGCAGACGGTGCCGGACCTTGCCGGGAAAAAGACTCCCGCGCACAAGCCACTAACGGCGCCGGAGCCGCAATACCCGGAAGAAACGCTGAGGGAACATGTCCGCTCCCTCGGTGTGGACCACAATCAGATGTCGAGGCCTCGTTCTATGCCTTTGCCTTGCAGGTTTCTTTTGTTTTTTAAAAAAAAAGATGCGGGTATACAACCGGTTTCATTTTCACAAAGTCTGCTGCTTGAGTGTTTTTGGATCTTTTTCTCAGATGTTACTATGGTATACTGAAGTATAATTACAAGCATTTCATAAGTGTCAAAGGCTTTTATTGACAATTATATTAAATTTATGCAAAGTCAATATTTGCAATGGTGACCCTTCTTTTTCAAGACCTCTGCAATTCACCCTGGCATGCTGTCAATCAACTTCTGGACCGCATCCTGACTGATGGCAGCCCATTCTTGTATAATCAATGCTTGAAGTTTGTCAGAATCTGTGGTTTTTTTTTAGTTGTTTTGTTTTTTTGTTGCAGTGGAAATGTTTATGGGATTAAGTTAATTTTCATGGCAAAGAGGGACTTTGCAATTAATTCCAATTTATCCGATCACTCCTTATAACATTCTGGAGTATATGAAAATTGCCATCATAAAAACTGAGGCAGCAGACTTTGTGAAAATTAATATTTGTGTCATTCTCAAAACTTTTGGTCACAGCTGTATAGCTCAGCTCTAAGCTTAACTAATGTCATACAGGAATGGGGGGGGGGGTGAGATCAATCATGTGTGATTGATCGATACAGGTTGTTACTGCATGCTATGTGTGTAGCTTACACCATAAGGAGCCATTGGTTCCATCAGCCCGTGATATGACTACCAGCAAGTGGTTCAGTCTCTAAGTAACTAGAGATTTACACCAGTCAGCCATAATGTTATCACCACTGGCAGGTTGAGTGAATAATAATTATTACAATGGCAGCTGAAATTCAGTGTGATATATTTGGCAGCAAGTAAGCATGTTGTCCCTGAAGTTGATGTTTTAAAAGCAGAAAAAAATGGGCATCATAGTTTGTTGTGTATGGGGCTGTGGGTACAATAGAACACGACCTGACAGGACTTTTAAAGCAGAACTCCAGCCAAAAATAATAGGGTAAAAACAAACAGCCCAAAAAAATAAAATGAAATCAACTTTGGCTGTAATGTTCACCTTTGATCCTGCAGAATTTTTCGCTGCCACTGGATGTCCTCAGTCACAAAACCAGCAACGTTCAACCTGGGCACCTCTGATTCCAGGTTGTCCTGGAACCACCCCCAGCTTGTGACTGGACAGTAAAAGGAGAAGCAGCACAGTTATGAGCTTGTCTCTCTAGCACTCTGTTTTCCCCTTCCATGAGCATGCTGCTTGTGAGCATGTTACCTAATTGGCTCTTTGTGCTGCTTCTTCCTCGCACTCCAGCCCAGCTATACATGCTGTATAATGATTTATTAATGATTACAGAGTCACATTAACTTGTGTCTTTTAAATCTGACATTCCTTACTTAAAAAGTGAAAATAAACGTTGGCTTTAGACATACCTTTTAGTGTTTTAGAAGATGGCTTTCTGAGGTGGATTGAGGGAATTTTAGTAAGAAGATCATTGTATTGCAGTGGCACGTAGGATGCATGTCCCAGAATTGTAGATAAAAATCCATGGCCGAAAGTTGGGACAGCTTTCTATGGAAAGAGGCTTCAGATTTAGAAACTTGTATCACAATGATGAGTATGATATTTTAAAATGGACAGGTTATCTCTTGAGAATTCCACCTTTATCACACTCAGTAGAATCCACAGTAGTATATCAATAACTAATATATAAATCTTGTTGGTATAGCTGTTCGAACCAAGCATGTTTCCCATTTCTTTTCTTTTTTTTTTTTTTGTTTCACCATTAAATGAGCCCAAACGCTCAGCATTGCTCCACTCCATCCTTCTACCCCACACTGTGATTTGGTCAGCCACCGAGAACATAGTTTCCCATCAGTTTTGTGCATGCAGGTTCCTTCTCATCAAGCTGGCTGGTGCTGTACTGCTGATGCGTTCCCCTTAGAGCTTTATCTGGAGTGGGAAACAGCCAGCAGTGCAGAGCTGGCCACAGCACACAAGTCGTCTGCTTTTTTTTTTTTTTTTTACCTTTCTGTTTAACATCCTAACCAGTTCTTTGTCCTCCGTTTATGATTCTGTCTAACTTCTAGTTTTTCCAACTCATCCCTGTCTTGTCTGCTTGGTATGAATCGATTGTGCTTGCTGGGGAGTATAAATTCATGCAGTGTGATTCTCTAACAAAAGAGTCTGTCGATGAAATTAAATTTTGAATCTGGTGTATTGCCCTGAAACCTTGATGTACGACTTTATTTTATAATTTGTGGCATCTGATCCGGCACTTGTGAAACTAAGGAGGCCATGCACAACAATTCTGTTGGAGAACCACTTTTAAGTCTGCATCCATTTTTAAAAGCAGAAGCGAGATCTGTGCAGCCGCTGAGTTCAGCTATAATTTAAAGGAAGACATTTTTGATTCATCTCAGGACCAGCTGTCTGCAGGTACATGTGGCGGCAGTTTTGTTCCCTGATTTGGTATCAATACAAACATTCTGCTAATACAAAATAAATTGATGTTCAGCATATTGTATCAGTACATTTATAGATGTCTCACCTGAGCCTACTGGACACCTACGTGTAAACACTGTATATTAAAGGCTAGTCCAAATTTCATACCATGTTATATTTTACACCCATATTTAGGGTGTAACCTGGTGCCAAGTAACCTTGCCCCCTCTTATAGAGCCTGGGGTTTCTTCTCCACAGCAGCTGCTCTCACTTTGAATTTTGCCCAGCTTGTGCATTGGTCTGCTTGCACAGCTGTGTTATTCATTCACAGAGATCTGTGAACGAATAAACTACAAATCCCATCTGCCACCTCACCAGAGAGACTTGTAGTTATCATTGAAACACAAATGTAGTGATCACACTCATAGTCCACTGACACTTCCTCCAGCTCCATAACCAAAAGTATGGACATTGAGCTGGAGGAAAAGTCTGTCCATCGCTTGATTCTCAGTCTTAGAGCCAGCAGGATACAGATGCAGCATCGGACCAATGCTGCATCCACCTAGGTAAGTCTAATTCTTAAAAAAAAAAAAAAAAATTAAAAAAAAAATTCCCATACTTTTTAAGTTGTAAGTGTATCTATGGGCAAAAACAAAAGTTGCATTTATAATGCAGACAGTCAAAAGCATTTAAACAGCTGTTTTTGTTTTTTCAGAGTCCTATTTGTAACAGTGTTATTGCCTGTTAATTCTGCCAGTAGATCCAAAAAAAAAGAGTCTGATTGATCTAAAGTCGATCAATCTATCAACTTCAGTACAACCAGCCTGCCCATAGACAGACTGAAATTGGGCTGGTTCCTATTGAACTGACCGAATTGTAATCCATCTGTGGCTGGCTTAAAGTGGTTGTAAGCCCTCTCATATACCCAGTGAAGTGAATAGCTTCAGTTGATACACAGAGATGAAACAAATGCACAGGTTTTACTTGTTTATCTGCAGTCTTCTAATTCTCTACAACCCTTTCCAAAGGGCAGATTTGTGATAAAATCCTTCTGCATCTGTGATGAGCAGAGAGGAGGGATGGGGGGAGCTGCAGTTAGTGTGTAAGCTGATTGGAGGAAAGGGACATCCCGCCTCCACACACAGCACAGGAACGAAGGAACATACAGAGCTGTGTTCTGAATAGTCAAGCTGTGTGCTGAGCTCTCCTCCCTGTCACAAATTGATCTTGTGTTGGAGGAACGAGGCACCAGAGAGAAACGACACTTAGAGCTTTGGAGATAGACAAGTAAACAAAACACATATATGTGCTTTGTTCAGGTTTACAACCACATTAAAAGATAAGTTCACCTTTCCTTTAAAAAAAATAAAATAAATGCACATCTTTTTGCAAGTAAAAAAAATGTGCATTAATTACTTTTTTACACTGGAGCCTGTAAAGCATTGCACCAACAATCAGCAGATTAGGGGTGCAATGCCAGGATCCTTCAGACTCGGTACACTGTCTGCCCATACATCTGATACAGGCAGGTAGTTACTGAATTGCAGGAAGAATCGACGAACTACAAGGACACTCGCCAGCGCCCTCTCAGTTTATTAAGAACGACAAGCCGTCTGCCTTGGTGGCCGATGTTACTTGTAGTTTATTTATTCACAGAACTCTGAATAAATGATGTGGCCGTGTGGACAGAGCCCCACAAAGCTGCACTGTTTTTAAATTGTGACAGTAGGTGCAGAGAGAGGATCTCCCACCCGCTGTCACAGGGAGGGCGGCATAGGGGGCAGAAGAGGCAGGAGCTGGAATATTGTTACATGTTCCACCCTAAATACGGGTGGAACATGTAACATGTTCCAAAGGTGAACTTTAGTCTTTAACGCCATGTCTACTGCCACTTTAAATTATTTGTTTGGACCAAGCTGGCCCAAATGAACCATTTCCTTTTACTAGGTGATGGACCTGCTCTCAGCGCGCTATAAAATGTATGTAGCTTAAGCTACATACAGTATACAGCGCTGTGTTCCAGCAGCATTGTGGGGGACTTCCTGCCTGCTGCCAGGACATAATCAGGTTCTGTTGAGCACTTCTGAGCCTTTCATAGCAAGCCTTGTATTTTTAACTATCATTCAAGGCTTCTTCTGATTGACTGAGATGAAGAGCGTGATGTCATCCATATTTTGAGCTGTCCCCAGAACAGGAATGGTGGGGAAATCTTCCAACGGGGACACTAGTGCTGGTGACAACCAGGGGTTCCCTCACTTTGGAGGGATTTCCTCTCACTTTCTGTTTTGGCTGTGGGACAGTAAATGAAGGAAAATCTCCCCAACAGGACACAGATGGCAGAAGGAAAACTGACAGGGGTTATAACCCTCCCTTACTTTTTTTTTCCTAAAAAATTGGCAAAACGGACAAGTTTTTGCATCACAATAGTAATATGATTGGGTGGGTGGGTGGGGGGGTTTTGCAAGATAGATTTAGATAGACACTGCACTAATGGGGCTTGAACTAAGCAAAACACATCTCGCTTCTGTTTCAGTAATTTGTTTCCCCCGAGCTTTGCATGATAAATATTACTCACCAGATTAATATTTTGTCAGATCACAAAACAGATGGGAATTTACTTTCTACCATTGTAGAATTTTTTTTTCTCCAACAAAATTCACTTTTCACTGCTAATGTGTGACTTTAAAATGATCTATAGTTATTTCTATCACAAAAAAGTCAAATTGTTATCGAGTAATTACATTGTTTGACGTCTTGTATCCCAGTCATGTAACTTCCTCTGAATTAACAGACATTGTTTGCTGCACTAAAAATGAGATTTATTTTTTATGTGCATACGATGCTGAATAATCATCTGTATTGATCTGATCCTGTGTACTTCCCTCTAATTGACATAATTATTTAATGTGCACGTGGTAACAATTTTTTGCAAGGCAAGTCCAGGTTGCTGTTTGGCAAAATGTGGCACGGTTTTGTCAAAGAGCTCTTTGGTGACTTGTGTAGTGTGCTGTGTGGCTAGGGGGAAACTCACAAGATGAATGAGCTGGGGTTGGTAGTGTGGGCTGGTTGAGCTTTGATGTAAAAAAAAAAAAAAAATACTGCTTTTCCTGTGGCACAAAACTGATTGAGGATGACTGGTTCTTTCCTGGCTGCTCCGATCCAGCCATGGACTCAGGGCAGGTGGAACTGGAGGAGGAGCTGAGCGCAGCGGGGAAAATGAGACCACCGCGGAGGAAAGGAAGCAGAGGAGTCACCAAACTGCAGGTCAGTTCTTACGTTCTCTGTCTTTCTTAAAACATGCTTAAAGTGTTACTAAACCCAGGACCCTGCATTAATTATATCTGGTCTCCCACAGTACACAGAACACGGAAATGCAATTATTTTATATCTGCAAAAGGGGCCAGCCTGAAGTGATCTAGATCTCCTAAACTGACGATTTTGTGTCTTTTGGCTTTTTTTTTTTTTTGCCTAAGCCCCAAAAGGCACCTCAGTAAAAGCCTTTGTGTCCATGCACACATAGACTTTATAGGCATTTAGAAGCAACGAAAGTTTGGAAGAAGCGAAAGCTCCTTCTCCTGAATGCAGAAGAATCACGTTTAGGAGAGGAGCTTTTGGGCATTTAAAAAAAACGCTAAATGCAGTTAAACTTGTCTAAACGCGCATTTAGCGCTTGAGTGTTCATTTCAATGGCCAGAATAAATTAAAATTCTGGACAATCAAACAAATGCCCAAAACTCTGCTGAACGCGTCTGCATGGGTTTAAAAAAAAAATGGAGAGGAGCTTTTGGGCTAAAAAAAAAAAAAAAAAAGGAGAAAAGGGAAATGCAGTTAAAGGGGTTGTAAAGGTAAGATTTTTTTTTTTTTTTAAATAACAAACATGTTATACTTACCTTCACTGTGCAGCTCGTTCTGCACAGAGTGGCCCCGAACCTGGTTATCTGGGGTCCCTCGGCGGCTGTTTCAGCTCCTCCCTGCAAGCATTAACCACCTTAATGCGAGCTCCCTCGCATGGTGGTGAGTGCTTGCGGGCGCACTCCCGTGATACAGCCGGCGGCTATAGCCGCTCACTGTATCACTCGGCCCCGCCCCCCAGCGCGCCGCGTCATTGGATGTGATTGGCAGCAGCGCGAGCGGCCAGGGTGAGCGGAGGAATAGCTGTCGGGAACGCGAAGCTGACTTTCGAGGCGTCAGGTAAGTAAAACGGGGGGGCTGGGGGCAGCGGTATTGTCAGAAGTTTTTTCACCTTAATGCATAGAATGCATTAAGGTGAAAAAATTTTTACCTTTACAACCCCTTTAAACCCATCTAAATGCACCTAAGCACTAAGCGTATTTAATGCTTGAATGGTCATTTCAATGGCCAGAATAAATTGCAATTCTGTATAGACAACTAAATGCCCAAACGCTGCTGAACGGGTCTACACACGTTTAAAAAATGCAGCTTAGGTGTGTTTTTAACGCTGATTTTCTCCTGTCAGGATAAACAGCGTTTACAATAAACCAATGCACGTGAGGTCTTCAAGAAAGCTTTCTAAATACATTTTTTTGTGGTTCGTAAAGCAGCAATGTGAGCATTGTAGCTTTTATTATCTATGGGTAATGAGGGATGGGGTGAAGACTACTTTGCTTACCCAGATAAAACGGTGACCTCCTCCTTGTTGCCCATATTTTTGCTGTATTGCCGTTTTCTGTACGGGATCCACTGCCACTCAGTGTGGAAAGAGTAAGGCTATGGGCAGTATTTTTGCAAGCTGAATTATATTTTTCAATGCTACTCCGGTTCTGAACCTGTAGATAGCATTGACAGAATACAGCAGGAAACTGTGAAATAGGGAAGGAGATTGGCAGGATCACCGGGTAGTTCTTCATCTTTGAAACCTAAAGCTATCAAGGATATCATGTTGTAAAGCGCTACACAAACTGTTGGCACGATGTAAATTCTAATATAAAAGTTTTAAAGGAAAAAGAGTGTTTTTTTTTTTGTGCGGTAACATTCTATTTTGAACCCATCCTGATTTCACCTAAAAAAAAAGTGGGCTTATAGAGAATGCAAGAGGATGACCAATAGGGAGAAAATGCAACTATATTTCAAAAAAAGGATTTAGAACAGGATGAACTTTGATTGTGCCTCAGAGGAGTATAATAAAAAATATACACATACTGAAATTTATAGAAAACGATACAAACTTTATTCATCTGCCTTACGACAAAAACTTCTAAGAATGAACAGGTTAAAAATGAGATACAATTTTGGAATTTTAAAGTCAGGGTGTGCCAGTCCCAAACACAGTAAAGGAGATATGGCCTACGCGTTTCGCGGACAGTTCCGTTTCCTCAGGGCCCTGAGGGTAGCAGCACAGTAGATATCATATGAATTCTAGAAATATCAATGAACAATATATAAGTAACTTGATATATTGAGAACTTAAGTTACTTATATATTGTTCATTGATATTTCTAGAATTTATATGATATCTACTGTGCTGCTACCCTCAAGGCCCTGACGAAGCGGAACTGTCTGCAAAACGCGTAAGGCATATCTCCTTTACTGTGTTTGGGACTGGCACACCCTGACTTCAAAATTCCAAAATTGTATCTCATTTTTAACCTGTTCATTCTTAGAAGATTTGTATGGCAGATGAATAAAGTTTGTATAGTTTTCTATAAATTTCAGTATATGTATATTTTTTATTATACTCCTCTGAGGCACAATCAAAGTCCCATCTTGTTCTAAATCCTTTTTTTTTTTAAATATAGTTGCATACTCTTAGGGGATGGCGCCTCTGCAGGAGTACCTGTGACTCCACGTCTACCCCAACCTCTATACAATAGGGAGAAAAATAATCACAATCATTTTACAAATCCTACTCTTCTTTTTTTTCTGGCAAGTAGAGCCTACTATGTCTGAAACCTAACTATGTTCTGCTTAATTTAGGATGAATACGATTATAGCAGCAAGAGTTTTGAAGAACAGAGCCTTACCATGGAGAGCAGCGATACCATAGAGGGCGAGAACATGGGAGGTTGGTGGCCTGAATTCGGTTCTCCTAACTCAGGTGTGACCCCACTAGACAGTTTATTGCCCTCTTGTCTGTCCCACCCAGCAGACAAGGGCCGGAGCATGCACTGCGTCACCTCGTGCCTTTTTTTGTCCACTCCTTTATGGTTTGGGTTTTTTTTTTTTTGTAAACTAACAGTTCGTTGAGTATTGGTTCCTAACATTTTAAAGGGACACTATCTCTAGACTAAGGAAACATTTGGCAGTACTATACATACAAAAATACATATTTTAGTTAGTGTATTTTTCTTTAGTGCAGGTCAGATTTGATAAAAAAAATCTAATGTTTTAGTAATTTGTTAATAACATAGATATTTAGATATGAAAGCTAGGTTTAGTGACTAGGCCCTCCATGCATTTCTGTAGTAGTAACTTTTCCAGTGGTGTGGTACTTCAGTAAAACCAAGTGTTTTTAGATGTGTAGTATTAAATTAGTAAGGATTCCTCCATTCTAAGTCCTTGAGAGATAGATGTACCAGGGTGGATCAATCCATCCAGCAACTCTCCAAGGTCAGATCATTGCGTTAGACTAAAGCTGTCCATACACTGATCATATTCTTCCAGTTCAGCAGGGACTGGTAGAATTTAGATCAATGTGTGGCAGCCCCTGCTCAACAGAAGTCGATTAAAGGATTGGCTTCTCTCGAGCAGGGATGGGCATTCATTGGGGAGGCACTCTTCATCTACCTTATGTGTGTCCATGGAGGAATCTGTTAATTTGACTTTCTTTCTTCTTTCTTTTATTCAGCCCGCTACCTAAATGGAAAAAACAAACTACCTATGGGCAACTTTACCATTTCATTAGGTTAAAATAATATGCCTGATTGTGAGCTGAAGTGAATGCCTTAAAGTGTTTCCAATGGCAGAAGTTTTTTTCACCTTAATGCATTCTATGCATTAAGGTAATAAACCTTCTGGGTGCAGCAGTTCCTTCCCCCAGCCCCACTTATACTTTCCTGAGCCCCATCTCGATCCAGTGATGTGCGTGAGAGCAGTGGCTCTCCTGGATCTCTGTCTCCTCATTGGCTCACACAGCAGTGGGCGCCATTGGCTCCTGCTGCTGTCACTCACAGCCAGTAAGCCAATTAGGAGAGAGTGGGAGGTTGGGCCAAACCACGCTCCATGTGTGAGTAACAATGTCCATTCATGGGAGCACATCTGCTCAAATGCCCCCATGGCAAGCTGCTTGTTAGTGGGGTGCACTCGGCAGGGGGGAGCCAGGACCACCGGTGGGGGACCCAAAAAGAAAAGGATCGGGGCTGCTCTGTGCAATGGTAAGTTTACCATGTTTATTTATTTTTTTAATGTAAACCTTTAGAGCCACTTTAAAGCAAAGGGCAATGTAATATAGTATAATACTACTTAAACATTTGCTACATGTGCTATAAGTGTACGTCTGAAAAAAAAAAACATATGCAGTACATCTCTAGAATACATGCATATGTCTGCATGTTTTATCCTTTAAAAATGCTGCAGGTACAGAAAATACATGTTTATTTTTTTTGTAATCCAGTGAGCTCCTCAATTCCTATTTGAAAGGACAACACAGTGTCTCTACCACACTAAATTTGCAAAAAGGGTTGTCAGCCCTGCCTGTTGGACTATAGACCACCCCTTATATTATGGCAATGCAGGGGTTGGTGGATTGGGGGGGGGGGGGGGGGTTCTTTGGTTAGGCAGGCAGAGCTGATAAACCTGGTTGGGATTTCAGTGCAGAGTCTGCTCCATCGATAAGTCAGGTGCTCACTGGATTCTGGTGGGTCATCCGCTATTTCTCTGTACTAGCCACATTAAAAATAAAAAATGTGCATGCATTGCAGAGCTGTACTACAAATGTTTCTATGCCCTGACACACATTTTGAGTCACACAAAAGTTGTTTGTACTGGCAGGGAAGAAGGTCCTCAGTCCTTGATTATATGATTTAGTTCCCACAAAGTATGATGTCACATAGTTAAATTAAAAGAAGACAAAAGTCCATTGAGTTCAACCAATAGAAATAAAATGTAAATACATTGAAAACCTCCATAAACAGAACCCCATATCCACGTTGATTAAGAAGGTGAAAAAAACACTATAAAGCATAGTTCAATTTGCAACAACAGGGCACAAAAATGCTTCCTTAACAACAATCCTGGATATACACTGGATCAATAGTCTCTGGTGTTCTTACTTATAAATTTCCATCATTTATAACTAAATATACCATTAAGCAGCTGTACGGGAATTGGCTTCTGAATAAACAACAAATGGGAAATAAAACTGATATTAAATATGCAAAGTAGACATTTATAGACAAACCATAGTACTAATTTTGGTATGAACACTGATGATCGATAGTGTCCCTTTAAACTAGTTTATTTTGTGAATATTATTTTGCTCATTTGTTCTGTTTTTTTTTTTCTTTTTTTAATTTCGAGGCATGTGCAAGCTGGATGAACTGCCTAGTTTGGCTCATTGGTATTGTGCAGCATTTCTTGTGGGTCTGGTAATGTTTTGTCTCCACTGTTGTACGCTAGGCTCACTGCTGAATATGCTTCCACTTCTCTGTGTGTCGGTGAAGGTAAAGTACAATTTATTAGGGCAGATGGGTGACATTTACGGAGCTGGGTGTCTAGTCAGATCAAATAATGCCCCCACCCCTGATTTTTTTTTTTTTTTTTTTAAATCCACCCAACGCTGAAAATGTCAGTGATTTAGATATGCAAGTTTGTGTTTCTGTAACCTACTTTATTACTGATAACAATCCTCTAAAGATTCCATGACACCATTTCAGGTATCAACCATAAAAAAGTTATGTACAGCCAAAATTGTTTGTTCTTGAATAGTGTAGGGAAAGTTTAAAACTCCTATCGGAGGGTTTGTTTTCTCTGTCCCTCCTTCTGTCTTGGAGAAGCAACAGGGAATGAGAGGAACTTGGCCAAAAGTTAAGATGGCCAAACATGGATCAAAATTTGGCCAGTTCAGCAGGCCGATCAACCTCTGTACAACCACCCTGTTGGATTTTCCCCGCTCAATCAGTGCTGCCAGTGCTACAGCTGGTAGTGCTGATCAGTGTATTCTGATGGCGAGGGAAGTCTCCCCACCGTTATAGTACAATAGCTAAACGGGAGGATTCCCCCATCCACACCGAGTGTGTGGATGGGGGAATCAAGTACTCTTCTATAGGCTGTCTTGGGGTAAAGCTGGCCATAGATTATGCAACAGGTATGCATGGGTTGCCGGACAGAAGATCGCTCGATTTCCCCATCAACACCATCAGTGTTGTTGGGGGAGCTCTTGTGTTCTCCCCGTGGGGAGCCATCCCTGCTTGGAGAGCACAGTAATTTGGCAGTAGTCGCATGCTAATAATCCAACATGCTGGTTGTACCCAAATCAGTCAACGGAATAACTAGGGTACAATCAGCCTGCCCATAGATGGATCGAATCTCTGCCAGTCCCTGCTGAACCGGCCGAGATTCGATCCATCTATGGTCGGCTTACGTTCATCTCTTGGCGGTTGCTAAATAAATGCGTGTCCTGATCAATGATTTACCCAAATTTTGGCCTTACCATTTAAAGGCACATTCTAGTTCAGACAGAACACAGGAGTCACGGCCCCACCCAATGCACAAATCAGGGATGACATTTATGGGGTGCTGGCTATTCTTTATCTGATAAATTGCCAGGAACTAGCAGTAAAGCAAATAAAAATACAAGCAGAGCTCAGTTATCGGCATTATACTAGAAGCTAGACAATACCTAATACATATACAGTAATGTAATGACAACTTACTGCATGTGTTTTTTACACATGCATTTACATGTGCTTTTAATATAAAAAATGTTGTGCATTTAATATTCACTGTTCAATTTTTGTTTATGTAAAGGAAAAAACACTCAATGTCAATTTTTATATTGTGGCATCCATTGAACCACACAAATACTTTATTAGTGTGCCTACCATTTACTTCAAAGGGCCTGCATAACACATAATAAACTAAACCTATCATGGTAGACCTATGACTGCCATTGTTCAGTTTGTTATGAATATACTAGTTACTGTGCTATGTCTAGTCGCAGACCAAGCATGCAGGAAATGAAAGTCAGAATAATGGCAGGATTCTTTGTATGCTCTGGGGCTCATTTATTAATAGAGAGAGGATTTTTCTGTCCCCTGTCTGTTATACTTCACAGTACTCGCGTTATAACGCAGCCTGCCTGTTCCTAAAAGGCGGGCCATTATATACAGCCTGCAGCAAAGAGAAAACCATGTGATTGGAGGAGGAACTGTTCATGTGTGCTGCCAGAAAAAAAAAGGATCAGCTTTTGGTTTTTGGCCGCCCTGAGGTGCATTGGGAGCTCATTTAAAATAAACGGGCTGCCTTAACACAAAGCACATTAAAGTTCAACGTAATACTGCATTTAACATGCGTGTCTTACCCCACTGGACAGGTGCTAGAGAGTGAGATTTCTACTAAAAATGCACTTTCATAAAATAATAAATCACAACTTTCAAAAGAGGTAATAGAAATGATGCAGAAGCTCACAATATTTTATATATTTTCAGTTCTCACTGTATGTAAGCAATTTATTCTATATATTGTAAGTCACGTTATACTTTTCTGTGCATGCTTATGTGATTGCTGTTCAATTTGCTTTGCAAATGTGCGGCTGTAAGTTCTTTTTATTGGCTTTCTAAACTTTGGTTTTTTATGAGTTGCAAGCTTTATTTTAATGTAATACTTTATATTAACGTATTAATTGATTGATGGAAAGGATTGTAGCTTTGTGAACTACCTCCATGTCTCGGATGCTGATGCACTGCTTTCAGATTCTGGTCCACATGAATGATGAAACTTGTGCCAATGCATCTCTATCTGTTGGGAGTCAAGGCCATCATAGTGGGGAGATCAGTCGCTTGGGGAGAACAATAAAAACTAGTCTTGTGAGAATTGCACAAACTGCCATTGCTGACATTTCCTTTACAAAAATCCAAGCTTGTATGCAAAGCAAATGGCCTCGATGTGAATTGCTAAATCAACACAAGTATGCAGATCAGAAATTCGGGAATTATTGGCTACATGTTCGTTCTGAGTAAGGAATGAATTTTCAGGGTCAAGTCAGCAATGGTAGCTTGTGGTTTTCCTTTTATAACTGTTTTTCTTCAAAGCAAGGCTACAGATTGGGTTGAGACTTTTAAGCATTTGAGACATGGCTTTGCATTGTTTACATGCTATGTTTACTTCCCCACTAGATTAACACAGCATAGTCCTTTTTAAGGATAATTCCACTCAGTCGTGTAAAGTCAACCTTGGATGACATCCATTGTGTTCAGAAACCCCTTAAGCTGGCTTAGGCAGGCCATAGAGATGGTGCAAATTTCAAACCCGTGGTTGCAGGAAATAAATTTGCATTATTCCCCCATCAGCACAGACAGCGCTGACAGGGGAATCCCTCCTGCCGAGACATTCTGTTCTCCTGGTGGGTGTGGTGGGGCCTGCTGTCCCGCCGGGAGGCGACCATGATTATTGCTGATAGCTAATCTCAAGCAAATCTGGCAGGCTGGTTGTACGCAGTTTGATCGATTTTAACTCGGTACATTCAGCCTGCCCATACACAGTTCGAATCTCGGCCTGTTCTTGCTGAACCGCTGAGATTTTTTTCTTTTATTCAGCCAGCGAACAAAAAAAAAATAAGATTTATCTATCCACACCAATGAGGTTGATAGAGGAATTTCCGCAGCCAGGACATTGTATTCTGACAACGGGACTTGCCACTGTCCGAATGCACTGATCAGTGGCTGATCATGGAAAGTTTTCCAGCATTCCAGCATGTCCTTTGATAGAAGTCGATGTTGACCAGGGATGGTCCCCGCTGAGCCAGCTGAATTGTAATCCCTCTATGGCCAGCTTAAAGTGATCCTAAAAACTTGAGGGTTTTTTTACCGGCTGGGGGGGGGGGCCCTGAAAAGAATCGGGCTGCTAATAAAAAATAAATAAATCAAAGCTTTAACAGCACTTTAAAGCCCCCTCACCTTTTACTTACCTGATCCAGATCTCGATCCACCACTTTGCATGAGAGCAGAGGCTCTCTCTCAGCTATTTCCTCCTCATTGGCTCAGACACAGAAGCAGGAAGCCATTGGCTCCTGCTGCTGTTAATCACAGCCAGTGATGAGGGGCGGGGCCAAGGCGTGCTTTGTTTGTCTTATGGACACACAGAGCGGGGCTCGGGAGGGAGCATATACAAGTGCCTCTATCGAAAGCAGCTTGCTATAGGGGCGCTCTGCGGAGGGGGGGGAGCCAGAAGCGGCAGCGGGGGCCCTGAGAAGAGGGTCGGGGCTACTCTGTGCAAAACCATTGCTTAGAGCAGGTAAGCATAGCCTGTTTATTTTAAATTAAAACAGAATACAAAGCTTCACAATCACTTTAAGTCACTTAAAGAGAACCAGTAGTTCAGTAATAAACACAATACTGTGGAGAAGTAGTAGTTTTGGGGTTCATCTAGCCGTGTGTGTTGTTTCACCGTCAAAAGGTGGTGTATTTCTAGCTTGGACACATTTTTGGTTAATTGCTTTGTCACTAAAATTAATTTTATGAAAAAGATACAGAAAATGTTGGAATAGCCAACGTAGTGGTTTCAGTGAAATAGATGGTGATGGGAAATCTTACAATTAGGTTAAAAAAAAAAAAAGATACAGGAACTGTTCTGAGGGAATACATCTGTGCTTTGAATATATCTTCTATTACTTTATGCTATTACTTTCTGCTGTATGTCTAGGGCGGGAAGTTAAGGGAAATCCAAAACTCTGATGTTGCACATGCAATGACGGTTGAGTGCTTGTATGTGAATTTTTTCCCCTCTAATTTCTTCAGGGTTGCGTGCTGTTGTGGAAGAGCTAGAGCTGGAAAGAAACCAGCTTCAGGAGCAGATCATGACACTGGAGGAGCGATGCCAGGAGCTAGAGGACAGGCTACAGCTGCAGCTTCGTATTGAAACTTTACAGGTATGTTTTTGTAGCAATTACCCACATGGGTGACTGCACAATGGAAGTTGTCATATGAGTAATCTGGAGCATGATGCACCTTGATTTTATCCACACTGAGAATGAGCTTGTTTTGGCTTACTTTTGCATCATTGTGTAGTTCATCACTTTTAGCTTAAAGTATACCTAAAGGCAATTTTTTTTTTTAAATTTTGGATAGAGTAGAGAGGGATTAGAATGCTTGTCAGGTTTTATTGAGGTATGTGCCAATGTTAGAATTTCGCCCCCTCTATTTGTCCTATTTACCATTCTCGAAAGTGAAAGTAAAGAAAGATCCCAAGTTTTTGGTTGTCCCAGAAACAGTAAAAAGGGGGAAATGTTCCAATGGGGACACTAGTTCTGGGGTCCCCAAGGAATTCCCTTAACTTGCAGGGATTTCCTCTCAATTCCTGTTTGGCTAGGGGACAAGAAGTGAAGGGAAATCTCTTTTAATGGGACACAAATGGTGAAAAAAAAAAATCTGTCAGAGGTTATAACCCTCCCTTGCTCTATCCAAAAGAAGAAAAAAAAAGTTTTGCCTATAACTCTACTTTAAGTATGAAGTCCTTCGATACCTGCCTTTCCTCTAATAGAGGTGACCAATCAGTAGCTGAGCTTTCTGCCTCATTTTCTTTGTCTTGTAATCGCGCCTTTTAATACAGGTAACATTTGATGTAGATGAAGAGACGCTTCCCTTCTCCAAGGTGTGTGTTTGGCGTATAGGGTGAAAGTAACACCATATGATCTGTGTGTGTCGCACTTATTTCGTATGCACTGTTTCCATATACACTTCATGGCCAAGAGTTTGTGGGCCCTTCACCACTCACTTCTACACCATATGAGCAAAAGTATGTGGAAGCCCCTCCGAATTACTAAATTTAGTTGTTTCCAGTGAAGGGTACTCTTAATTCTACAGCATACAGAGACATTTTAGACAATTGTGCATTTTCACCACTGTGGCAGCAGGAAGGTCCGTTTCTGTTCCACCTTGAATGTATCCCTGTGTACGAAGCCAGGTCCATAAGGATATAGTTTGGCAAGTTTTTTATTTTTTTTTTTATTTTTTTGGGGAGGAACTGGAGTGGACTGCAAAGAGTCATAACCTCAACCCTACTGAACACTTCTTAAATGAATGGGAACACCAAATACAAGCCGAGTCATCATTTCCAAAATCAGTGCCTGACCTTATAAATGGTGTATTGGATGCATAGTCAGAAATTCCAACACAAGCTCTTCAAAATCTCGTGGAACACTGTAGACTGGTAGAGGTGGTGGAGAGAGAGCTCTATAATAAAGCAGACTACACTGCATCTGAGCACTGCAAAGCAAAAATGCTGTTTAATACATTTTTAAAATTCAAAGCAAATTCCCCCAAAAATCCATGTCTCCATGCTTTATTTTGACAAGAAACCACTTTGAAAAACGCAGCCCTAGGCCATGGCCATCTTGAGGAAGGGCAGATGATTCATGTAGCATTGACTTTCTGGAATCCATCTGCCCAGGCATACAAGCAGGAGGGCAAGCTTAGCTGAGAAAACCCCTATAGAAGACTCCTAGGATGTATGACATCATTTAACTAGGCAAGAAACCAGGAAGTAACTGAAGAAACTTAAGAAAAGTAAATATGATACACTTTCCTATTTATTTTCCAATGCTAGCAGCATAAGGATTAAAAATCGTCAATGTTGATTGAGAGCATGAAGTTTCACTTTAGTGTCCGTGGTTTCAAAAAAAGAATGTCCAACAAGCTCATATAGATGTGATGATCAGATCCCCACAAACTTTTGGCCATAGAGTGTTGCTGTGCTTTGCTTCTAACACGTTTGATGCTACCTGTCAAAACAGAGTTTTTGTGACAAGCGGCTTAGATTGGACAACCCCTCTTTAATCAAACATGCCTACCATGAAATAAAGTTTTGCTCGTAACCTGCTTGATTATTAAAGCCATTAGCACTGTGTATGCGCAAGAAGCATGTGAGCACCTCCAGTAATACACATCTTTAAAAGCAAAACTTCAAACAAACAGAATAATTTTGGCGGGGGGGGGGGGGGAGAAGAGAAATAGGAAGTTTAGTTGGGCCTCTCCTAGTCTTTATGTACTGGTAGAGGCCCTGCACTGTATTGTTCTCCCCTGTACTTCTGTCAGCTGGACCATTATTGTGCAACTGCTTGGCTGTACAATGCATGGCCAAACAGCTTACACACACAGCCTGCAAGAGCCCTGCATTGCACCCATGTTCTACTGATTGTGGGTGCAATGCTTTCCAGGCTCCCAGTAAATAAATAAATGCACATTTTTTTTTTTTTACCTGCAAAAAGATGTGAATTTATCATTTTTTTTTTTTTCTTAAAGGTGAACTTAACCTTTTAACCGTTTCACCACGGTTGAGCCCCACTTCAAGGTGAAATTCTCAGATTTCCTTTAGTTAGGCTTTAAGGACACCCAGGCTGATAAGGCCTCATATGTACAGTTATTTAATCTTGACTTGTAAGATCAAGCAGCTGTTTTCAAAACATTTAACAAGCCTTGGGGCCAATAAAGTACTTTTAGATCCAGTTTGAGAGTGCTGCCGATAGCCATAAATACATTTACATCAGTCTTCAGCAGGCTTTTAACAAATGTCAAGCTGCAGACATGCATACAAAGGCCAGAATGCGCAGTGTGTGCCATATAAAACAGCAAAGATTATATACATGGATAGAATTTTTAAACACAGCTTTGAAACTGGCAGTTTTTAGGCTTTGCTTAAATTAGAGTTAAAATATTATCCACATAATGAAAAAAAGAAAATGAAACAAAGTTGGAATTGCCCTTTTTGCCCATTTTTATAAAAGAAATAAAATAGCCGTACATGGCTCGAAATTCAGCCTGGCTTGACAAAAGTCGATTTAAAAATTGACAGCCAGGTGTAAAATGATTGGCCAGATTGGCAGTGCCTGCATCTAATTAGAGATGTGCAAGATGAAAATAATTTGTTTCATTTCGGATTTGGTCATTAAGTTAATAATTTTGTTTTCTTAAACAAGTTATTTGAAAAAACAAACGCTCATGCACCACTGCACCAAAGAAAAAAATAAGCGGACAAAGCCTTGAGAAAATAAAACGGTGAAAAAAAGCAGCTACATATGAATTATAAACTGATGAACCTAATCACTTAAAAACTAAAAGTGAACAGCAGCGCTAAAATATCAAACAATTAATTGTAGTGATGAAACATAGCAAACATAATAAACATCAATATGTGTTATAAAGGTGTTAAATTCTTAAAGCTAACACAGTAAACCAAAGAAAAATGGTGTAGAAAATAGAAAAATGTGTAAAAGTCCACAAAGAAATCACAAAAAATAGTGCAAAAGATGCCAAAGTGCAGATCTGATCACCCTTTGGAGGATCGCTTCCATGCACTTTGGCATCTTTCGCAATAATATTTTGTTTTCTTTGTGGACTTTTACACATTTTCTACACCATTTTTTCTTTGGTTTACTGTGTTTAGCTTTAAGAGTTTAACAGCTTTATAACACATATTGATGTTTATTATGTATGCTATGTTTCATCACTACAATTGTTTTTTTCATATTTTAGCACTTCTGTTCATTTTTAGTTTTTAAGTGATTAGGTTCAGTAATTTTGTTTTGTCATATTTGTTATGTTAGAATGATTTGTTTTCGGATTTAATTTTGTATATTCAAATTTGTTTCACATATTCGTTATTTTCAAATTGATTCAAAATGAATTTGAATTTAAAAATGGAAACCTATTGCAAGAAATCTAGTTGTGAAATAAGATATGATGATTCCTACTTAGGCTGCTTAATAGAATAGAAAAGAATAAAATAGAGTAGAAAATATGGGAAGTCTAAAATAATAAGGCTGTCATCTGTACAGAAGTGGAGAGAAAATCATCCGTTGGGGACAGCTGCCTAAGAGAGTGTATTTTTCCCTCACTTTGGAAAGATTTTTTTCTTGTCACCAGCATAGAAATTGAAGCCATTTCCTACCCCTATCCAAAACCTTGATGGAGATACACTTTAGTGAAGGCTAATAGAAAAAAAAAGGGACCACATCTCTTTTAAAGGCTTTTTTTTTTCTCTATGTGGATGGCATATTTGATCAAAGAATGGTCTTTCAGGACTAGACAGTAGTTTGAGTTTGTGGTTTTAATTGGATTTTAACACAACATTTGAATATGAAGCACTTTTGATAATTTGTGGTATTAAAATTTTCTTTAAATTTATTGTGTTTGCCCAGTTTATATTTTTTAAAAATGTATGAACAGCAAACAGTTCTGGTTACATCCATTTTCCTTGTCAAAAATGAGGAAGCTAGATTACTTTTCCTTTCGAAACCTCTTAATATTGTGAAGAGTACTCCTGGTTGTTCTGTAGTCTGGTGAGGGGTTTACACTCAGGACGTTACCTCTTTTTCTCGGTTTCTTGAACTTCCCATTTTTCAACAACACGGGTGATAAATGTTTGGCTTGTGATCTGTTTTGTGGCCAGGCTTAAAGAAACTTTGAATTCCTTTTTGTTTCAGGGTGAAAATGAGCGGCTGCAGTTACAAGTCTCCCAGATGCGACATCAGCAGACCCAAGAGTCTGAAAAACACCATGATCTCATATCCACCTTGAATGACCAACTTAAAGGGTATGTCCCCACAAATGTTATCACTTTGGGTAATAGAAGTTGCGTCAATAGAATTCTGTTTTGTATTGGAGTAAGGAAATGCCAGTACCTAATTGAGCAAATGGTGCTGCCTTTATTTATTTGTGTCTCTTGGGCTTTAGTCATGAGAGTTAATTACCGATGATCCTTTACTGGTCTTAAGACTGGCAGTAGGTGTGTTTAGTGTGATTTTATATCCTTAGGATATGAAATGATTTTTATATGTCTGTTTTCGTGTTTACTATACATACAATTTCTTGCCCCACATCAAAGGGACTAAATATATACATTTATTAACCTGCAGCCACTAAGGGCCTTAATAACCTGTTTGTGCGTAGACTGAAATAAGGTTTAAGCTACCGCTCACCCAACCTGATCCATGTAGACTGTGTATGGTGGCCTCAGCCAGAGCTGCTCCATTGACCACACCCCCTGATGTGTTTTGCTCCGCCCATTTGAGCTCGGTCATAGAGGTGGGAGGCAAGAACAGGACGAGAGAACTTGTGCATTATCAGCCATGAAAGCAAGTGAACAAATGGTGTGTCTTATTAATGTGAAGTGGGAAAAAAACATGAGAAATAAAAGAATAAAGTGAAAAAAAGATAAAACTAAGAGCTAAATAATAAGAATAAAGGAAAATGATGAAAAATAAAAGTAAAAATAAGATTAATAAAGAAAAATATAAAAATAAAGTTATGAGGTGAAAATAAAAAATAAATAAAATCAAGAATTATTATAGGAAGACTACATACACTGCTATGTGAGTAAGACCTGTATATTCATAAATATTAAAGTTTCCTGCACACTATTTTCCTGCCACAATTTTCAAATTTACAGATTGTAAGATTGAAAAAATAACTTGTGTAGTGAAAGCTTATAGCTAGTTCTGGTCAGTAGATGGCATTGGGACAAAATTAAGCACGGGTTACTCTCGAGCCAAAATTATTTTTAAGATTTGAGAGGGAGGAAGATGTGAAGTTTAAAGGGGTTGTAAAGGCAGAAGGTTTTTTTTTTATCTTAATGCATTCTATGCATGAAGATAAAAAGCCTTCTGTTTGCAGCAGCCCCCCTAATACTTACCTGAGCCAGGTCTCTATCCAGCGATGCCTTGGCCGTCCGGGACTCCCCTCCTCATTGGCTGAGACACAGCAGCGGCGCAATTGGCTCCTGCTGCTGTCAATCAAAGACGGCCAATGAGGAGAGAGAGGGGACGGGGCCTGAACCGCAGCTCCGTGTCTGAATGAATTCATGGAGCTGCGTTTCGGCTCAGGTGCACCCCATAGCAAGTTGCTTGCTGTGGAGGCACTCAAAGGCAGGGAGGGGCAAGGAGAGCCGAAAAGGGATCGGAGAAGAGGAAGATCTGGGCTGCTCTGTGCATAATCACTGCACAGGGCAGGTAAGTATAACATGTTTGTTATTTTTATTGAGAAAAAAAAAAAAAAGAGACTTTGCAATCATTTTAACTCACAACAGAGACCTCACTAGTGCAGTAGGACTTGGGGTTGGGAAAAGGACTTTGCTGCAACAATAAAGAACATTTTATGGTGAGTACAAAAATTCTGTTTTTCGGAAGGCAACCTAAAATTTCAGCCTCCTTATTTCCTCAAGACAGGTTTCCTAAAATGAAACTTTAGGGGGGGAAAAAAATTGGCACACTGTATTTTTAATGCAGGGGAGAAGCTAACTGGGTAGCTCCAGGACATGACAGTGCTGGAGAGAAGGTGAGTATAGTTCTTTACAGTGCTTTAAGACTCTTGTTAGTAACCTCTGTACCATTACACAAAAACTTGAATGTGGAATATTTCTTAGTTTGACCAATAGGAATGCGTTTCTTGAGAATTCTCTTGTGGAAAAAGAGCAAACTATCCTGGAAGCAACATCGCGGCTGGATCAGCTAGGAGCAGTGAGGAAAGCTTTGCAAGAAAAAGAGACTGCAAACAAAGAGCTCCTAGAGAAGCTGGATGAGTCTGAGCATCAGGTCAGCCATATATTACATTTATGGGATTGGTTCCACCTTAATTGTCCCTCTGTATGCTCTCTTATCTTGTTAAGAGATCAGAGATCATTGCTAAAATTTGTTATATATATATATATATATATATATATATATATATATATATATATAAAAATATATATATATGTGTGTGTGTGTGTAAATTAACTCTTTAATGTAGAACTTTGAGTAAATATTAAATTTGGCCTTATTTATTTACTATCATTAATTATTAATATTTTTAAAGCATAAGTGCAGAAAAAAAAACATAAATATATTTTCTTAAAATTTAACTCAAACCCCCGAATGTGCACCAGCCCGCCACATCCTTCATACCCTTCATACTATGCAGTACTGTTGATCCTGCAT
Organism: Lithobates clamitans; assembly: GCA_037952925.1. NCBI lineage: Eukaryota > Metazoa > Chordata > Amphibia > Anura > Ranidae > Lithobates > Lithobates clamitans. The sequence goes on along the minus strand of JBBGZY010001720.1, from coordinate 1,464,481 downwards.
TGTATGTGATTGCGTTGGCAAGCAGTGTAGCACGTAGAGTGAGCTGCAAGGTGCTATACAGGGCTATCATCTGGAAGATGATCTGCAGCTGTATCAGCTAATGGCCCTTCCTTGGGCCCTGAGCATTGTGGACCTTTTCACTGAGGTCTAATCAACAATTTAAACTATGTGTTATGGCCATACGTGGCTCCTACCACCTCCTAAGGCATAATTTTTACTGTGTGAAAAGTGCTTGCATTTCTCCCAGGCCCCACTATGGACTGTCATAGTACTGTGCAGGTTTCAGTTTCCTAAGCCTACTGTGCATGCATGCACCATCTTTAATCTTGGCACATGGAGGGCCGGCACAGAACTGCTCTGTTGGTAGTATTTCACAGTTTCACATTATGTTGTGTATTGACCCAAATAACCTAGACCCTCACCGCCATTGTCCCTGCTAATCTACAGTGGGTTGTGAGTAATCTTTATTAGCAACACCTCACTGTATTCTGTTTTTCTCTTCAGCGGCTTGTGGTGGCTTAATGGCCCATGGCCCCTACTACTCCACAATGTTCTGTGAGTAATTCACATTGCCAGTATCTCACTAGGTATTATTGGTACAACAGCATTTGGCATCCTAGTCTTGTGGTCTGGTGGTGGTGGTTTTGCAGTCAGTGGTCCTGCAGTCTATAGTCCTAGGCATGAACTGCCCTCTTTTTGTTCTATAGTCGTTTTTTTTTTAGTTTAGTTGGTTACATAGCGTTGCCTTACAGCCTGTGGTGACACAGTTACAAATGTCTTTTTTCCCCCTTTCTGATATGCAAATGGTCTGTGAGTATCCCTTGCAGGATTGTTCCATTTGCTCTATATTGAATATCATCCAGTGGTTCTGAACTACTGATGGCCATTGGGCTCTTCTGTTCTGTGGTCAGTCAGTGGGTAACCTTTGCTGGTGCTGTCTTACTTTCTGTTGATATAACAATTCATGCTGGCCTGGGCATGCATGGGCTTTGACGCCTACTGCTCTGCAGTGGGTTGGGGAGTATCCTCTCTTGCTACAGTCCCTCTGGGTCCAGTTAGTACAGCAATATTTGGTGCCCTTCTCAGGTGACGCCATGGCCCCCCCCCCCCCCCCCACTGCTCTGCAGGTCCATGTATAGTTGTTGGTACTTTGGCCTGTGGTGGCTTCATCACAGCCATTCCAGGACAGGTTATGGTGCCCTGGCCATGGTTGACTTTGTCCCTCCCTTGTTGAGGGCCTCCAGTGTTTCCATTTTACTCAGTCACTGTTCCCTCCGCTGCAGCTGGGTCCTGAGCCCACTCTTTTGGTGCAGTCTTGCTTATGTGTGGGTGTGTTTTCCATTGACTATCTCGATATTGTGGGGTATCTCTCCACGTTACCTAGTCTCAGATTGCGTGAGTCTCAGTCAATCTGTCATTTTCTCTCCTCTGTTTCTTCCTACAGCCTCTGTTCTTCTGAGGCCAATGCAGAAGTGTACCATGTCCCATCAGATGAGTTGGTATGAGGGAATGTTTTGTCTACGGGCATATTCTCTAGACCTGCAGGTCATTTATGTTGGAGACTTAGGCCTTCTCTAGTTCTTTTATAGTTCTTATCCCTCACTCATCTCCAGTCTCCAGAAGTAGTCTGGATCTACGGTGGGTCTTGGAGCATTCTAAGGTCTAGTCTCAGTCTTAGTGATTCTTTTCAGGGGGCTGTTTGCCCTCTCCTCTTGGTGGGGGTCTTTGTACAGCGCATTGCTTTTCCTGTCTGTCTCTGGTGACTGTTCCTTTTGGACCGCCCATTAACTTTTCTCAGGGACTTTTCCCTCTTTTGTACTTGCACTTGTTGCTGACTTCTTGTTCTTGCTTCTGTGCAGCGAGTTCTGAGTTTGTGGCTTTCACAGGTAAGGAATTTTTCCTTGTTCCTCCTTATGGTCTAAGTTGTTTTCAGGACAGGGCTTCTTTTACGTCCTAAGGTGTTTCCTTCATCCTAACCAGGACTTGGTTCTGCCTTTTCTCTATCCTGGTCTTGCTTCTCTATTGTCTGCTACAATTTCTTCTCTTCAGTCCGACTCTGATGCCTGTTTGGAAGGGCTTCTAGTTGACCTCTGAGGGCTTTGTTCTCCTCTTTTTCCACATGTTATGTGGGCCTTTTGGCATCTCTCTGTTTAGCCCACCCCTCAGTTGGTCTGCTTTTAGATTTCTTAGTAATGATGAATATCGTGTCCTGTACTACATGATTAAAAAAAATTTGGATTTTTCACTTGCAAATAAAACCTGTCTCTTAAAAGTACATTACATGACACAGGTTCTTCTCCCATGTTTTTATGATTTGCCTATTGCTTGTTATAAAACTGGCTAGCTGGTAGTGGGTGGGGTTATATGGATCATGGTCCTGCAGCTTTTCTTTCTGCTTGCCTCCAATCACCTGAGGATGTCAGCATATAACCCAGGATTGAAAAATACGGTTTCCTTTTCTGTGCTCTTTAAAAAAAAAACTGATTTTACTGGTAAGTGAAAAATGCTATATTTCAGGAGATCAGAAATTATATCACTCATATTTCTCTCATGGCTTACTTTAAACATGTGTTTTAGTTCAATGACTGACTTAATTTTAATTTTCCAGCTTGAAGAGGTCAAAAAGAAGCATAGGGCATTGGAAGCTGAAAATGCAACATTAAAACAAACCAACAGTGAGCTCACAGAGAAGGTGTCTGCATTCAAAGAGAAGGTAAGCCTTAAATTTTGCTTGGGAAATGATGATGATCGCTCTGTGTAGAATTTGTGTGTTGAATTAGTTTGGCAGGTTCGTTGATATTGACAGTCTTGATAATTGATCAACCTTTAAAATAGCCACCACCATATTGCTTAGGTGACAGTTCTCTTGGTTTTAACATTGAAGACATGTCAATGGACACTATTCAACTGTATCTGGAGACTAATTACTTGGAAGCAAGAAAAAAAGAAAACTAAGTGAAAATATAAGTAATTTTACTAGAGGTAAAATTATATGGTATATGGAAACTTTTTTTTTTTTTTATTGTAGTTTTGATTAAAGTAGGGATTGGTTAGAACATCTGTCAGGTTTTTATTGTGTCCCACCTCTTCCAGAGACAGCTGCCTAGCAAGGGGGTATTCCCTCACTTTTAAGAGATTTCCTTTTACTTCCTGCTACATCCCCAATCAAACACATACAGCAAAAAAAACTGACCAAAGTTTATCTTTTCCCCACTCTATCCAAAACTGAAAAAAATAAGTTTGTCAATATATACATTTTGAGATATGTTTGAGGTCCCGGAGCATCAATAAATTGACTTTAGGCAAACCAGTATCTAAAAGGTGGAGTAAACCCTTGTTTTCCGATGGTGTGGTTTAGCTATGAACTCATCTAAATATTTATGTAATTTTACAGGATTTTTATTTTTTTGGAGTTGACAAGCTGATGTAGACGTTTAACTAGTGCTACTCTCTAAACACTTTCAGGTACTATTTCAAGATTCATCCTTGGAAAAGCTACAAATTGACCTCGATCAAACGAACGAGGATCTTGATCGTCTTAATTCAAGTCATCTGGAGGAGCGATCACAACTTATTCATGACCTGCAGAGGTGTGAGAGGGAGATGGATGTTCTTAAGGATCTGTTACAGGAAAAGGACAAAGAAATGTCCTCTTTGTCGGTCACTTTGACAGAATATACCGAGCAGATTACTGTCTTAAAGGAAACAATGGACTTTAAAGATGGGCAGATGAGAGAGATGTCTGATGCTCTAATTAAAATGGAGAGAGAACATCACCTCATAAAAGAAGCCCAAACATTGGATGTTCGGGAGACGAGCACTAAGATCTCCTCGCTGACCGAGCAGCTCTGTGAAATGGATGAGGAATTAAATAAAGCTAAAAGTCTTAACGAGAGCAAAACCAAAGAAGCTGAAGAGCTAATTAGGCAAATCAATGAAAACGGAATAACAATTAAGGATCTTCGTCAAGAGATACAGACACAGTCAGTTACATACAATAACCACGTAACTGAGTGTTCTGCACAGATTGCATCGCTTAAAGAGCAAATGAATGCATCTGCTGTAAGACTCAGTGAAACAGAAACAAAATATAAAAAGGAAGTTGAAAGCTTAAAGTTGCAGCTAGAGAATGATAACTCAGAGAAAGCTAAGCTCGCAAGCTTGCTGGAAGAGAAGACCAATAAAGAGCAGAGTTTTGAAAATGAGTTAAAAGCTGAAAAAGAGCAATACAACCACTTGGTTTCCGATATGTCAAAGAAAGATGAAGAACTACAAAAATTATTGAAACAACTCTCAGAGCAGAGAGACCTTTGTGATAAACTAAGCAAAGAATTGTCTGATAGTCAAGATGATGTGTCTTCTTTAAAGAAGAAGATAGAAACTTTTCCACAAGAACAGGAGATCTTGGTTAAAGCTCTTCAAGAAAAAACACACGAGTTTCAGAAGCAGATTGATGAGAAGTCTGAAATCAGTAAAACACTGCTTTTAGAAAAGGAAGAGCTGCAAGAAAAATATAACGTCCTTAAAACTTCCATTTCAGATAAGGAATCCTGCATTCAAATTCATGCGAACTCTGTTGAGGAATTAGGTAAAAAGGTTCAGAGCTTAGATGATCAAAATAAACATTTGTACAATGAGAAGGAAAAATTACTGGCAGAAGTCAGCCAGAAAGACTCAGAAATCTCTCACTTGAAGCAGACTTTAAATGATGTCCAAACTAAATTGTCAGAAACAGAGCGTCAGCTATCTGAAGAGCAGAAAAATATTTCCAGTCTTTCAGCTGCTAAGGAAGAACTGCTTGCAAGAATTGAACACATTTCTGCTCAGAATTCCAAAAATAACAGCAATTTTGCAGCCCAGTTACAAGAGAGAGAAAAGGAATGCCTTAGGTTAAAGAGTCAGTTACATGAAGAGCTGGAGGTGTCTCATAAGTTACAGAGCCAAATACAGTCTCTTGAAAATGATCTAGCAGAAGCTCAGAGGAACCTTCATGAAAAGGATGATAAACTCAAGGTCACAGTGGATAATTATAATGTTACATGTGAAAATGTGAAAAAACAACAAGAAACAATTGCACTCGTGCAAAAGCAAGTGGAAGAATTAACCAAAGCTGTGCAAAATGAAAAGAAGGCATTGCAAGAGAAAGATGTATTGCTTGCTGCAAAGCATTCGCAGCTGGAGGACTTGACTTCAAAGTTAGAGAAGCTACAGAATGAAGAAAAGACTCTTAAAGAGACTAATCTAAAATGCACAGAGGACATAGAAGGATTAACTAGAGCAATGGCCAAGCTCCAAGAGGAGTTCAGCCATAGAACTAAAGAAAATACAACACTGCAAGAAAGATTAAACACAAGTAGCAAGGATGTTGAGAAGTTAACACTAGAAAGAGACTCCTCCATGCTGTCTGTCTCGAATCTAGAAAGTCAGTGTCACACCCTCCAGTCACAAGTGGTTCACCATCAATCAGTAGTAGACTCCTTAACACAACAAGTAAGCTTGTTAATCTCAGAAAGGGAAAAAATGAATTCTGACATGGAGTTGCTAAATGCTAACATATGCAGTAAAACGGAAGAGGTCAATGTTCTCAGTTCACATTTATCACAACAGGGCCATAATATTGCATCTTTGAAGGATCAGATTGACACAATCCAACTTGAGAAACAGTCTCTGCTTTGCAGTGTTAAAGAGAAGGAAGCACTTCTTTCACAGAAAGAAGAATTATTCCAGCAGGTTGAGAAGAAACTGGAAGGAGAAGGTTACTATTTACAGACTATCTCTGCTTTACAAAATAAGCTACAGAGTTCACTTTCAGAGTGCGCTCTACAGCAGCAGAAAATTAAAGACCAAGAGCAGGAGATGCAGAGATTGACGCAGCAGATGCAACTGTTGAAAGATAAAAGTGAGGAAGCAGGTTTGTTAAAAACACAGCTGTCCGAACATATGGAGATCATTTCCAACCTTCATTCTGAGATGAAAAATCTAAGAGACAACTTAGATGAATTAAATAATGCTTTAACCAAAAAGGATGAATGTTTGAAGGAGAAGGTAGATGCTTATATCAATCTGAAAACTCAGCTTTCTGAGATTCAGGACTCTTTAGAGGAGCAAAAGACCCATATTGAAGTATTAACTCAGGAAAACGCACAGTATAAGGCGTCTGTGTCAGAAAAAGATTTGACAATAAGAAATTCTTTAAAAGAATGTGATGCATTAAAACAGAAGCTAACTGATAAAGAGGGACAATGCGATATGTTCATTCAGCAGATTACAGATTTAGAGGAAGCCAACAGAAAACAGAACAATGCGTTAAATGAGTTGAAGGTTTCCATAAAAGAACAGGAAACCTCCATTTTGGGAAAGCAAGAATTGTTAAATACTCAATTAGTGGAGCAGACAAAATTAGTGTCACATCTCCAGAACTCAGTCAGCGAGCTTAATAACACAATTAAAGATCTTCAGCAGTCCATTGTTGACAAAGAAAATGCAGTGCAGAATTTGCAGGAAAAATACACTTCCCTCCATGACCGCAAACAAGAGCTTGCAGAGTCGCTTATCAAAAAGAAAAATGAAATTTCTAAACTTCTAAGCACTGCAGATGAAAAGGATGCTAGGTGTCAAGTTTTGGAAAGCAATGTACAAGCCTTTACCAGTGAGGTCAGTCTTCTAAGAGAAGAGCTAGACAAAGGTAATTCTAATGTCAGAAGTATTTCGGACACGCTCAGAATGAAAGATGAAGTCATATCTCAGCTTCAGAAAGCAGCGGAAGTCTTAAAAGCTGAACTAGAAAAACTGAACAGAGAATATCAAGAGACCCAAATTCAGCTGCATGCATTAACGAAAGAAAAAGAGGAAAGCATCTCATTAAGCCACAACCTACAGGAAAATTTTAATTTACAGAGTCAGCTTATTGAAAACTTTAAGCATGATGTGGAAAGTTTAAATTCAGAGTTACAACAAGCTCGAAATATGACTGTGTTTGAGAAAGAACAGTTCCAACAACAACTAGAGACTGCAAAGCAAGAAAAGCTGCATCTGGAAGCAATCTGGCAGATGTCTCTGACAGAAAAAGACACCTCGTTGTCCACATTGGAAAAGCAGCTGTTTGAAAAAGCAGAAACTATAATGCAACTTAAAGAAAAGCTTGAGCACCAGCTGAAGGAATCAGAAGAACGCATTGGCTCAGACGCACGAGTCCTGCATCAGTTGAAGTCCGACAAAGCAGATCTCCAGAAGCAGGTTAGTGAACAAGCTGAAGAAATCCATGCTTTGAAAGTCTGTCTAGAAACCCTAGAATGCAATCTTAGTGAATTGAAGCAACAATCAGAAAAAGAGTATCAAAGAGTAAATGAGCAAAATGCAGTACTTAGGGAACAGAACAGCAGCTTAGACAATATACTGAAAGTAAAGGAGAATGAAGTACAAAGTATGCTAAAAGACTTGAGTTTTGTAGAGGACCAGTTATGTGTGTTAAGTAATGAGAACATTTCAGAATACAATTCATGTGACCAACAGTTGAGCTACAGTGGCAATGTAGAAAAACTTTCATCAATGTTGTCTAAGGCTTTGGATTACAAGTCAAAAGTGGCAGAGTTCATGAAGTTGCTTGAGGAAAGAGACCAGGATCTTGATCATAAATCTCAAGCAATTGTTACATATGAGAAAGAAAGTCAAATTTTGCAAGCTGAGTTGCAAAAAATTAAAGAAGAAAAACTTGGCAGTGATTATGCTGTGGGTGAACTGGCAGCTGCTAAAGAATCCTTAGCCCAACAGCAAAATATCTTAAAAGAAAAGGAGGAGGTTTTGGCACAGATGGGCAGACATATTGCAAGTTTGGAGGAAGAAATAAAGTTGACTAAGGAAGAACTACAGAAAAGTCAACTGACGGTGAGTGAAGAGAAAGCTAAAGCTCTGGAACTTGTAGAAGAGGTCAGAATGAAAGACTCAGTTGCTCAGAATATGAACCTGCAGCTCAGCCAACAGAAAGAGTTAATTTCCACACTAGGTGACCAAGTTAAAGAAAAAGATTCTTCCCTGATGCAGGTCATGGAATCGATGTCAAATCAAATGGTCAAATTTTCATCTGAGAAAAGCATGTTAAATTTAGAACTTCAGAATTTGCAGTCTGAGAAAAATTCTTGCCTCTTGCAAATATCTGAATTGTCAGAGAAGCTTCAAGCTCATGAACTGAAGTTACATCAATCTGAACAGATACTAGCTGATAAAGAACTATTTTTATGCAATTTATCCAATGAGAAGGACCTCCAATTGGAGAAATTTAATAAAGAAAGGGAAAACTTGAAAAGAAAGCTGCAGGCGGCTTTAGTCATTCGGAAAGATTTAATGCAAAAACTTGAGAAACTGGAGCAAAGCAAGCAAGATGATTTAAATGTTGAACAGTTCAAAATGTTGGAACTTGAAAAAACTGTTGAAGAGTTAAATGGCAGACTAAAGACCGTTATAATGGAGAAGGAGGATCTACAGTCTCACATTGAGCTTTCTAAGCAACAGATTATAGAGAAAGATGCACAAACGAGTGAGCTCTACAGGGCGCTCTCAGAAAAAGAAAATCTTGTGGTAGGACTTCAAAATGAGATCACTGAATTAAAGCAGGGTTTCTCTGAGAAAGATGGCATGATTCAGGAATATATAAAAACCATGCAGGAGAAAGAACATAGCTTTTCTCAGACTAAAAACGCATTAAAAGAAAAGCTTAAGACTTTAGAGGAAGAAAATTCTCATCTAGTAGAAAATCTAGAAAACCTTAAATCCTGCCTTGAAAAGGCTCATGGAAAATCAGAAACTCCTACCGGCTCTCACCAGGTGTCACCAAATCCATCACCTGCTGCTGGAATCTCAGTCACTCCAGAATCAAGTTCTATTGAAGGATCATTTGCACATACAGAAAACACGATTGTTCATAATAATGTCCATGCTTCACTTTTATGCACCCAAGGAAATGTGGAGAGTAAAGAAAAACATGCTGCTCTGTTAGAAAGTCTTAGTAGGAGTGTAAAAGAGTTTGAGCTGTTACAGAAAACATATGCAGAGTTGCAGCTTGCTTACAAGACAACATGTATGGAGTACAAGGAACAAAGAGAGCAAGCAGTTTCTTTGCAAAGCCAGGTTGAAGCACAAGGAGCACTGGTTTTACATAAAGAACTTGAGTTGGCCAACAAAGACAAGCAAGTAGATCAACTAAGGCACAAAATTGAAGAGGTTTCTCATAAATTAGAGAACAGTAAGGAATATGAACATTTAAATTTTGAACTAAAAGCATGTCTCCATGAGAAGGATGAAGAGTTGCTAAAGATGAGCTCTGAACAAGTGCAGTTATTGAGTGAGATCCAGTTACTGAAAAATGAAATACAAAGACTATCCCATGATTTGGAAAAAAGGCAGGAGGAAACCTGCTCCTTGAAGGCTGCAATGGACTTTCAGTCGATAAATGTAGAAACATTTGAAGCTATGAAAAATGAAATTTGTGTGTTACAGAAAGAGATTGAGGCATCTAGAAAGATGAAGGAGAGTGCTGAGCTCAACATTCAGCAGATAAGCAAAGAAAAGGATATGTGTTTTGAAGATTGCCAGGTGCATAAAATGGAAATAACCAAACTTAAGAATGAACTTGAAGTAGGGGTCTTTGAATTGTTAGAAAAAGATAAAGAAATTACTGTTTTAAAGGATTCCCTACAAATAAATGTACGAACATCTGGAGAAGAGATAAAAAGATTGTGCAAGCAATTAGAGGAGCGTAAGGAGGAAGCAAATAAATTGCGCACTGATTATGACCAAATGAAGGAAGAGCTGGGAGAATGCATTTCTAAGTTAGAAAAGGCACGTGTGGAATTATCAGTTTTTAGAACAAAACAAATAGATTCTAGAAAAGAGGAAGAAATAATTATACAGTCCAACAGCACTCTGCTCTCAAGTAGTCCTGATCTTAATCAAGTGGTTCCTGAAACAAAACCTGCTTCGGATAACCTACAAGGAACAAGAGAATGTGCTCAGCTCACATGTAAAGATTGTCTAAGAAAGCAAAAAATTATTGAGGAATTTGAGAATCAGGTTATGAAAACAAATAAAGCCATGGATGATCTTGCTCAGGAACACAAGAGGAACATGTCAGAAGAGTCCAGCTCCAAAGAGCACATCCAGAGAAAGCTTCAGGCAGCATTGGTGTCCCGCAAAGACTTACTGAAAGAAAACAAAGCACTGAAACAGACTGTTGAATCTCTTAATCTTGAAGCAGGTGCACTTAAGCATTCCCTTGAAGAAATTCAAGAAAAGCATGAATTGGAAAATACCTTACTCACTGATAAAAACAAGGACCTCCTCTCAAAGAACGAAAGACTTTTAGTGGATAATGAGAGTCTTTCTGCTGCTTGTGAAAGCCTTAAATCTACAATGGAGACAATTGTTCAGGAAAAAGAAGCATTTTCCTTTCAACTAAATTCTCTTAAGGATTCACAGACAGTTGAGTTGACAGAATGGAAAGCCAAGCATGGTGAATTAAATAAAGAGTACGAGTCTCTGCTGCAGGCATATGAAAATGTAAGCGATGAAATTGATAAAATGAGGCAAGTCATAGACATAATAAAGAAAGAAAAGCATGACATTTTAATTAAGATTCATGACCTTCAGAATGAAAATCAAGTTTTGTCAAGACAGATTGAGGAGAATGAGGAAGACATAGTCAAACTTAGAGCTATGTTGGAATGCAAAGATGCAGAAATAAATCAACTAAATCAAGAAGCAGATGGTATACCAGTTATAGTAGAGAAGGCATCTCAGTTTGATGAAATAGCTGAGAAGAATTGTCAACTTCTAGAAGAAAATAGACATTTACAAGAATCTTGCGAAAACCTGAAGTTATGTCTTGAAAATAAGGAAAAAGAAAACAATAGCTTATTTATTATTAAAACCGCCTTGGATAAATTGCAAGTGGACATGAAAATGTACAAGTCTGATATGGAGATTAAAATTTCAGAAATGAGTTCTGAAAATGAATTGCTGTTGAAGAACATCAAAGAGCTAAGCATTAAGCTGGAGGAAACCGAGCAAAGCTTTATGAAGGTTGAAGCTCAACGGGACAACCTTTTAGAAAAAGTAAGGTCTTCTGAGGATTTGTTTAAGCAAGAGAACGAAGCCCTCCGGAAATTAGAAAGTGACATAAACAACATGCAGCTCGAAAAAATTAACCTGGAGGAGAAAGTAAAAATTTTGGAGGACGATAAGGCAGTTTTGTTAGATGAGATTGAAAATATACAGGAGCAGTTCTGTACGGTGAAGAATGAGAGAGAAAGTATGGAGACAGAATTACTTAAAGCTGTTAAAAACAACAGTTTGCTCTCTGACAAATTTAAGACTCTCCAGGCACAAACCAATGTTCTCAGCCAGCAGGTAGAATATCTTAGGAGTGAGAAAAACAATATTATTCGTGAGAGAGAACAGCAGCAGTTACATGTTCTTCGAGACTTAGAAGAGAAAGTAAAATCTGCTCAGGATGATAATAGAGGAACAAAAAGCAAATCAAAAGAATTGCAAGAACTTCTCAGGGAGAAGCAGCAAGAGATTAATCAACTTCAACAAGATTCAATAAGATTTCAGGAGTTAATATTAGATCTTGAAGGCACTATTAAGGAATCTAACAGCCAAAATGAAATACTTAAGAATGAACTTGAACATACATCAGCTCAGTTAACTCAAGTGAGAAATGAGGTTTTGTTCCTGAACAGAGAACTCACAGATAAGGAATGCTCACTGGAACATGCCAATAATCAGAAAACCGGGCGTGCAGAATTTAGGGGGATCAATGGTAAATGGACAGTTGATAATCCAGCTCAAAATGTGGACAGAAAAAACATGTCAGCAGTAACTGCAGGCTCTGGCGGGATCACAAAGTCTCTGAATAATTCAGTTCAAGGAAGCCCTTCAAACAGAAGTATAGAAGTATACAGTAATGGTGTAAAAAGAGAGGCGAAAGAGCCTGAACCAGTTTCTCAGTCTAGAGCTGAAGCCCCGCCAAAATTAAAATTAGAGCAGGTTTCTCACCAACAGGTGTCAGGAAGCCCAGGTGATGACTTGAAGGCTTTGCAAATTGCTCTGTCAAATAAAGAAGAGGAATTTCAACAACTGAAATTAGAATGTGAGACAATGAGAGCAGATGTCCAAAAACAGGTCATCCTGTCTGAGCGTATGAAACAAATTATCAATAATAAAGACAAAGAGATATCGTTGTTAATTTCTGCAAAAGGTGGCGAAATATATAGTTATTTAGAAGAAATACAAAGCCAATCTAGGAGGCAAGAAGCAGAGTATGAGCAGCGTTTATCCAATGTCCAAGCACAGAAGGAAAAGTCAGACATGGAATGTGAGAAGCTAGAAAAAGAACTACAGAATCTTCAAGTGACTTATGAAAAAGCTGTTCATGATAAAGTCTTGCTGTCAAATGAAATTGAAGCTTTTAGAAAATCAATGTCTTCTCTGCAAACTGATAGAGACCAACTATTTTCGGAACTACAGAAAATACATCAACGCAACGAATCAGTACTGAGTCAAAAAGACAATATCATCCTCTCCACCTCTGCTGAAAACAGTGCTCTGAAAGCACAACTCAGAAATGTTTTAAATCGGGTCGATGACCTTAATGCTGAGAATGCCATGCTGGGTGCACAACTTATTCGATACAGAGAAGACCTTAACCAAGTATTGTCTCTAAAAGACCACCAGCTAAAAGAGTTACTGAGACAGAAACTGGAACACATCAAGAATTTAGAACAAGAAAAATGTGATCTTGAAAAGCAAAACAGAGAATTACACAATGTCTCTTTAGCACAACAAAGCTCTGTCGAGGCCTTAGAGCTGGAAAAACAGAAACTGATCACTAAAGTCAAAGACCAGGAAGATCTCATTGCTACAATCAACAAAGAGAAAATTATTTTTGAAACCAGTAAGAAAAAGGATTTACAAAATTATGCTGATGGCCAAATAAAGGACTTTGAGGACAAATTTAACCACAATATTGTGGCCTTTGGGCAAAACACCTTACTCATGGGTAGTGAAAGCAGTAAGACCGCAGAAAAGACTGAAAAGACATATTTAGACATTTTGCTTGAAAATAAAGAGCTTAAATCTCAGATTGAGTCTTTTGGTAAAGCAATGGCTGCCTTACAGAACAATCGAGATTCCTTGATAGGTGACTTTAAAGAGCTGCAGTGGAGGTATGCTTCTGAACTAAAATCGGAAAAGATCCGTGGTGAGGATCTGGAAAAACTGCTTAGTGATTTTAAGTTCCAACTTTACAACCTGCTGAAAAAGAACGCCTTAGTTGATGAAGCTGTTCTTGCTGCTGAAAATCTAATAACAATCGATATGCTGGTTGCCGAAATAGATTCCGTGTGTAACCTTTTAACAAGCAGGGAATCAGAAATCGCTAGGCTATCTACGGAGTGTGCTGCCTACAAGCAACAGGTTGATGCTTTCTCCAAGGCCATGGCAAGTCTACAACATGATCGAGAGAGATTATTACATCAACTCAAGGAACCCACCATAGTTCGAGAGTCCATGCAAGGCATCGCTTCTGTTAATCAGCCTCCCGAAGTCATGGAATCGGATTACCTTGCCACAAACAGATCACAGCCTGATAAATTAACTCAGGTATATTTATTACATATATTTTGTGCCATTCATTTCTTGAAAGTTTCAGCCGATGCATGAACTTCATCATGTTATTGTTTGATAGAAGATATTACAGTATAAATTTATAGTACTCCCACCCAATATCTTCTAGGAAAGGCAACAGACAATGAAAGATTTGCTCATGCTGCCTATAATTGCATTTTAGGGCTTGCAATTCATATATGATGAAGTCTTTTTTTATTTTTTTTATTTCTAAGCAGAAATAAACATTTCCATATGTGTGTGCTATGGTTAGTTAAATATTTAGCTATTAACTGGCTAGGTATAAAATATTGCATGTGAGTGTTTAACCACTTCCACTGGGTTGATGTTCTATGGCATTGTGGACTTTGATTGGAGATATCCGGATGATACAGCTACAGGCATCATCCAGATACCGTTTCTTTTTAACAGCTGGCGATTCCCTGCAATGTAAAAGCCATCATAGTGGCTGTTTAGCTGCTTGATTGCTTTTTTTAGATGTCGGGAGAGGGCGGTTTACCATAGAGCTGGCCATGGACCAGATTGTCCCTGGCCATCTTTGACCCTCGGACATGTAAACACTGCCACTTTTTAGCTGGAAAGCCTGAGATCGATTTTTTTATTTTTTTGTTTTTTTTCCTCAAGCTTTCCAACATAGAGGAGAGATGTGGGGACTTATAGACAACCGATCTCTCTATAAAGAGGACCTGTCATACCCTATTCCTATTACAAGGGATTTTTACATTCCTTGTAATAGGAATAAAAATGATAAAAAAATACAAATTTAAAGGGAAAGTGTAAATATAATTAAACAATAAAAAAATAAAATGAAAAAAAGTACAGATTTCCCGCCCCCTGGTGCTCGCATGCAAAAGCAAACGCATACGTAGGTCACGCCCAAATATGTAAGGGGCATTTAAACCACACATGTTGGGTATTGCTAAGGCTGGCGATACTTGTAGCTTTCACATTCACCAAACACTGTGAATGAACGATGCGGTGGGCGGAGCATTTTTTTTTTTAGATTGTAACAGCGAGCAGGGGGAGAAGACCCCTGCTCGCGGTCAAAATGTCGGATCGGGGTGCAGGGGGCCATGGCATCTATAACATGTTACACCCGAAATATAGGTGTAACATAACCTTTTACAAGAAGTGAACTTATCCTTTCAATATTTACCAATTGTTGCCAACTACTGGAGCCCCAAGCATAGACCTGACTTGTAACACCATCTACCAAAAACTGTAAAGGTAGTGCTTGACTTTCATTTTCTGGGAAATGCTGTGTCATATTCAGTGGGAAAAATAATTATTTGATCCCATGCAGATTTTGTAAGTTTGCCCACTTACAAAGAAATGAAGGGTCCATAATTTTTATCAAAGGTGTATTTTAAATGATAGAATATCAACCAAAAATCCAGAAAAAAAAACACGTGATGCAAATATTATGACTTGAGTTGCAGTTCAGTGAGTAAAATAAGTATTTGATCCCCTACCAACCATAATTCTGGCTCCCACAGACTGGCTACAGTATGTGCTCATGTGGTACACAGATTAGTCCTGTCCATTTAAGAAGGTGTTACGACAACTCTTTATATGTATAAAAGACACCTGTCCACATAATCTCTCTCATCCATTCATACCTCACCATCATGAACAGGATCAAAGATGTCAAAGGACACCAGGAACGAGATTGTAGACCTGCACAAGGCTGGAATGGGCTACAAGACCATCTGCAAGAACCTCGGTCAGAAGGAGACGAGTGTTGGAGCAAATGGAAGAAATACAAAATAACCATCGACCGCCCTCGGTCTGGAGCTCAATGCAAGATTTCGCCTCATTAGGTAAGGATAATCATGAGAAAAGTGAGGGATCAGCCCAGAACTACACAGGAGGAGCTTGTGAATGATCTCAAGGCAGTTGGGACCACAATCCCCAAACAAACCATTGGTAACACAATATGCAGCCATAGATTGAAATCCTGCAGCGCCTGCAAAGTCCCCTCCTCAAAAAGGCACATGTACTGGCCCATCTGAAGCTTGCCAATGAACATCTGAATGATGTAAAGAAAGTGATGTTGTGAGCTCTTTGGCATTAACTCGACTTGCCGTGTTTGGAGGAAGGAAAATACTGATTATGACTCTAAGAACACCATCCGTACAGTTAAGCACAGAGGTGGAAACATTATTGGTCCCACATCGAGGAACCAATGGATGGGGCCATGTATTGTAAAATCTTGGATGAGAACCTTCTTCCGTCAGCCAGAACACTGAAGATGGGTCGGGGATGGGTCTTCCAGCATGACCATGACCCAAAACATACCGCCAAGGCAACAAAGGAGTGGCTCTAGAACAGGGGTCTCAAACTGGCGGCCCTCCAGCTGTTGCGAAACTACAGGTCCCATCATGCCTCTGCCTGTGGGGGTCATGCTTGCAACTGTCAGCCTTGCAATGCCTCATGGGACTTGTAGTTCTGCAACAGCTGGAGGGCCGCCAGTTTGAGACCCCTGCTCTAGAAGCACATTAAGGTCATGGAGTGGCCTAGCCAGTCTCCAGACCATAATCCTATGAAAAATTATGGAGGGAGCTGCAACTTCGAGTTGCCAAGTGACAGCCAAGAAACCTTTAAGGATTTAGAGAATCTCTGTAAAAAAGAGTGGACCAAAATCCCTCCTGAGATGTGTGCAAACCTGGTAACCAACTACAAGAAACGTCTGACCTCTGTGCTTGCCAACAAGGGTTTCTCCATCAAGTACTAAGTCGTTTTGCTTGGGGATGAATTACTTGTTTCACTCACTGAACTGCAACTCGATTTAAACCTTTGTATCATGTGGTTTTTTTCAGGAGTTTTGTTTGATATTCTGTCTCTATCATTTAAAATACACCTATGATAAAAAAAGTTATAGATCCTTCATTTCTTTGTAAGTGGGCAAACTTATAAAGTTTGCTGGGGATCAAATCATTATTTTCCCCACTGTATAAATGTACGGTAATAAATATTTGTGAAATAAAGATTTTTCTAAATTTTAAATGATTTAAAAAAAAAAAATATCATCAGCTGATAAACCCCAAAAAATATTTACAACTGACAAGCAACTATTTTATTACTGCCCCTTTAAACTAATCTTTGTCCTCTAAAATGCCATGACTGTCTGTTCCTAGCAAAGTGTGCATTCTCATAAAAATACTTGTTTGTTACTTACAAATTAATCTCTCCTATGCGTGTGCATGTTTCGTCATTGTAAACTGTACATTTACTGAAAAATGAAACGTTTCGCTTTTTATACATTTTAAAAAAATATGTTTTGACTGGAGTTGAGATTTAAAGGATAAGTTCACCTTATGGAACATAGGGTGGAACATATAACATGTTACAGCAGCTGCAGCCTCTCCCTCTACCTCCCCAGTGATAGTAAGCAGGCACCTTCTCCGGGCGCCCGCTGTCACTGTTTAAAAACAACATGGCCATGTGGGGCTACACCCGCTCGGCCATGTCATTCGTTCCCAGTGCTCTGTGAATGGTAAACTACAAGTACCGTCAGCCTTTGCGGCTCTCGGCTTGTAGTTTCGATGAACTACCATGGCGCTGTTCAGCGCTCTGGTAGTTCTCTCTTTCTGTCAGTGTGTATATCTGCCCATACAAGGCATGAGCAGACAGATACACAGACAAGTCTGCGGGAGTCCTGCATGGCACCCACAATCTGCTGATCGTAGGTGCGATGCTTTACAGGCTTGAAGTAAAAAAAAATAAGTGCACATTTTTTTCAACTGCAAATGATTGTTTATGGTTGGTGAGAATCTGTCATGAGATCACACAATTCTCACATCTCTTCATGGAATCTTTTGCTTAGTTGTAAATCTAACAGTACCATTTTCAAAATGAAGTGTTTATACACGGTTTTTATACACTTGTCCCGCTGCTCGTCTTTACTCTGTTCAGCAGCTACAGTCACATAAAGAACCCTTACATCTAACACTTTGGTGTGTGTCAGATGCCTGTAGCCCCTTCCACATGCAGTGGTTCCTTCCTCTGAACCCTTTGTCACTACTGTGTCCCTGTAGTGATGTAAAGGCCGGTGAGATGAATCCGTGTGCTGCTGGGGACCAGAAATTTAACACTTCTGGTAGTCGGATGTGAAAAGGTAGTTGCTCTGCAAGAACACAGAGAAAGCCAAAGTAATGGGCTGTGGGACAGATGAGTAAATCGCTTCTTCTTTCTAGCTGGTGCTGTGATTAATTTTTTTTTTTTTTTTTATAACAAAGCAACAGAGTGGCCTTGGGTTCCTGCACCCATCCATTACCCAATTGTTACAAATAAACCATGATTGAAATGTCTGTTTCAGTTTTGGATAGTGGTTAGAGGCTAGAAGTTCTGGCAGGCTTTTATCGGTGTCTCCGACCCGCTGGGAATATTTAAACTCTCTGTCTTGAAGACCATCGCCATTGGGACTGAACGTGATGGGAAATCCAAATGTTTCGTTGTCACCAGAAAAAGCAAGAGATATCTTCCCATAGGGAAACTTGTTGCTGTGGCAACAAGAGGGGATTTCTTTCACACCGGAGAAATTTCATCTCACGTTATGTTGTGTCACAGGAAGGAAAAGCTCCTCAATAGAACCCAAAAAAATATTGACTGAATAATTTTTGGATACAATGGGAAAGAGACAGGACTTTTGTTGGGTCTTTGTTACTGCTTTAGATCCCTGTGGGGAGATTTCATCTCACTTCCTTTTCTGTTGACCTCAAAATAAGAAATGAGGGAAATGATTATCACACGAACATGTCAACATAAGAAGCCTCTAAAAGGTTCAAAACTTTTTTTTTTCCATCCTTTTTCCAATTGGAGTGTTTTTCTCATAACTTTTTGACCTTCTGATGGTGGACCACCCTAATGCCGCGTACACACAAGCGGACTTTACGGCAGACTTTGTACAGTGGACTTTTCGACGGACTTTACGACAGACTTGCCTACACACGATCAACCAAAGTTCGACGGATTTGTACGTGATGACGTACGACCGGACTAAAACAAGGAAGTTCATAGACAGTAGCCAATAGCTGCCCTAGCGTCGGTTTTTGTCCGTCGGACTAGCATACAGAAGAGCAGACTTTTCGACCGGACTCAAGTCTGTGGGAAAGATTTGAAACATGTTTCATTTCTAGGTCCGTCAAACTTTTGGGGGAAAAAAGTCCGCTTGAGCCCACACACGATCGAATTGTCCGACGGGCTCCGGTCCGCCGGACCAAGTATGCCATAAAGTCCGGTCGTGTGTACGCGGCATAAGAGGTAAATCCCCATTGGGGACAAAGTAAGAGACCTGGCAGGATTTGTATCTGAATTACTAGATTTTTTTTTGTCTTGAATTTTAACTTGTCTTTGGTGTCAGTGACTACTATGTCACTAATGCCCAGATGTTGATCAGCACAGGCATATAAGATATAGTGGATGTCTTATGTCCCTTGTCTGGTTGACCTGGATAGTTATTATTACAGGTACTTGTGTAACGCTGACAATTTACACAACACTTTACAAATATATTGTACATTCACATCAGTCCCTAACTCACATTCATACATACACATACTAGGGCCATTTCACCCACCGGCATGTGTTTGGATTGTGGGAGGAAATCCGGGTACCTGGAGGAAACCCACGCAGGCACAGGGAGAACATGAAAACTGCAGGCAGGTAGTGCCATGGGTGGGATTCAAACCAACGAACCAAGTCCTGCCAGGCGGAAGGGCTAACCACTTAGCCACCATATTGCAAGATGATAGATGTCTTATCCCTTATCTGGTCGCCTTGAATAATGCAAGTTAGTAGATGCTTATGTCCCTTGTCTGGGATAGTTGTCATCCTATGTCCATTGTCTGGTTGCACTGGTTAACATACTTAGTCCTGTCTATATATTGTAAGTTTAATGCTGATATTCTTCCATTAGGTGGCAGAAACGATGAAGAGCTCAGCGGCTGAGTCCCTGAAACTGAGGAAAAAAGTGCAGGAGTTGGAGAGACTATTGCAGGAATCCTTATCTTTACAGGAGAAATTGGAAAAAGAAATCACAGGCTATCAGTCTGAGCTGCCTGAACTGAGGTATATATATTCCTATGTTATGAGTATTCTGAACCAAAAATGTCACTGTTCATTTATAAAGGACTGCTCAATGTGAGTTAAAAAAAATAAAATAATAATCTGCATATAAATTGGTCATCTGTACACCTGGTCCTCAAGGCCATCAGTGCATTTTTTTAAGGGTCATTTTGCCCAAAACTGAAATGCCATTGTTTGGTAGAAGCTGAAGAGTTAAACCATCTGACAGTATCTTCTATCTCTCTGGACTGTTTTGATGAGACCTCTTCCCTGAGTTCCCAACTCTGCACACCTGCTGTGCAGATCATAAAGGGTTCCCACTCAGCCTGCTGGATTTGATTATCTATTTAATATTATGGAGAAAATGACAGGATTTGCTGGAACACCCAAAACTCCCAGGTGGACATGAATAGAGCCAGGAATTATGTTAAAATGGATCTCAGTGTTTGCGTGTCCAAAACATACACAATGGAGTTGAATTACTTAAAGGAAAATTGTTTACTTTACAAGTGCAGTTGCAATTTGCAAGAGAATTATTCCCAGAGCTTAGTGTATAAGGTAAAGCTCTTCCAACTTATCTAATCGTGTGCAAAAAAATGCTTTTTTTTTTTTTTTTTTTAAGTTCTTTTCCTTGCACTTAGTTGGGTATTTTTTTCAAAGTGAAGCTTCACCGCATTCACAAAGCTCCGGAGAAACTTCCCTTGCAACAATGAAAGGATAAGCTCACCTTTTGTAACATGTTACACCCAAATTCAGGGTGTAACATGTTACTGTAGCATTTTCCATGACCTGAATTTCTGCAATTCTCGCTCGCCAGTGAGCTACTGTAGGGGGATTTGTGCATTTCCATAAAGCCGGGATGCAGGCCTTAGCTGCTGTAAGTAATAAGTTCTTAAATTTCTTGTTGGAAAGCGATGTATCGTTTAACAGAGAAGCCACTGGTTTCTTAAGTGAAATCCCCATCAGGGTCTTAATTGTGGATTCTACCTCATCCCAGAAACTATTTAATTTAGGGCATTACCAAAAGATATAGAAAAGGGTTCCAACGGACTCCACACAGCGCCCAGCAGGTTACATAGTTAGTAAGGTTGAATAAAGACAGCAGTCCATCCAGTTCAACCTGAGTATCTACAATTGTCCCTATCCTTGTACATTGTGTCTCATTAAGATGCTCATCTATTATATCATTATTTAAGGTACCCATATAGTACCGTCAATTTACGCACAGATACATTGCACACTCACATTGGTCCCTACCCTCAAGGAGCCCACAATCCAAGGTCCCCAACTCACATTCATATACTAGGGCCAATTTTGGACAGAAACCAATTAATCTACCAGCATGTCTTTGGAGTGTGGGAGGAAACCCAAGTACCCAGAGGAAACCAACGCAGGCACAGGGAGAACATGCAAACCCCCAGGCAGGTAGAGTCATGGTTGGGATTCGAACCAGCGACCCTTTTTACTGCTAGGTGAGAGTGCTACCCACTACACCACTGTGCTGCCCAGGTGTCTGGACCCTAGAAGTTCTGTACCACCGCATGAAAAGTTTGTAGCCACCCTCCTGGTATCTACTTGCCAAAGTGTGTGTGTGTCCCCCTAAACTCTCAAAGGTGCATAAAAGTAGAAAATTGAATTAGATTAGGCACATCTGTTCAAATGGAGTTGGTTGACTTAGCCGTTGGTGGTCAGCCAGAAGTGATCCAAGATATGTGGTCAGCTGTGCCCGACGTAGAAAGTCTAGTTCCGAGTGAAACTGTGACTCAATATCCCAGCCAGGCATTAGTCTGTAATCGACCGCGAAATTGAGGAGTCTGGAGAGACTCTGTCTTAGAAGAGATAAAAATTGTGGGTACTTCACACCCGGCTGAAATGCCAGGGAGCCCAGAACAGGGCTTAAGGGACTTGGATGTGGAGAGAGAGAAAACGTTGTCCTAAAGAGATGTTTAGCGACCCACAGTGTTGCACCTATCGTGGGGTGTTGGGTGATCTCCCTAGGGCAATGGTGTGAGGGGATCCATGATACCTGCCAGAATTGGATCTACCGTCACCTGTTCCAGGTCCACCCATAGTTTAGGTTCTTGAGACACACACCATTCCATTATTCTAGTCAAATGAGACGTTTCATAGTATCTCATGGGATCTGGGAAACCCATACCAGGGACAATATACAGTTTCTCACAAAAGTGAGTACACCCCTCACATTTTTGTAAATATTTTATTCTATCCTTTCATGTAACACTGAAGAAATGATACTTTAGTACAATGTAAAGTAGTGAGTGTACAGCTTGTATAACAGTGTAAATGTGCTGTCCCCTCAAAATAACTCAACACACAGCCATTAATGTCTAAACCGCTGGCAACTAAAGTGAGTACACCCCTAAGTAAAAATGTCCAAATTGGGCCCAATTATCCATTTTGCCTCCTCGGTGTCATGCGACTCGTGGTCTCAGGTGTGAATGGGGAGCAGGTGTGTTAAACTTGGTGTTATCGCTCTCACTCTCTCATACTGGTCACTGGAAGTTCAACATGGCACCTCATGGCAAAGAACTCTCTGAGGATCTGAAAAAAAGAATTGTTGCTCTACATAAAGATGGCCTAGGCTATAAGAAGATTGCCAAGACCCTGAAACTGAGCTGCAGCACGGTGTCCAGGACCATACAGCGGTTTAATAGGACAGATTCCACTCAGAACAGGCCTCGCCATGGTCGACCAAAGGAGTTGAGTGCACATGCTCAGTGTCATATCCAGAGGTTGTCTTTGGGAAATAGTCGTATGAGTGCTGCCAGCATTGCTGCAGAGGTTGAAGGGGTGGGGGGGTCAGCCTGTTAGTGCTCAGACCATACGCCGCACACTGCTTCAAATTGTTCTGCATGGCTGTCATCCCAGATGGAAGCCTCTTCTAAAGATGATGCACAAGAAAGCCCGCAAACAGTTTACTGAAGACAAGCAGACTAAGGACATGGATTACTGGAACCATTTCCTATGGTCTGATGAGACCAAGATAAACTTATTTGGTTCAGATGGTGTCAAGTGTGTGTGTGTGGCGGCAACCAGGTGAGGAGTACAAAGACAAGTGTGTCTTGTCTACAGTCAATGATGGTGGTGGGAGTGTCATGGTCTGGGGCTACATTAGTGCTGCCGGCACTGGGGAGCTACAGTTCATTGAGGGAACCATGAATGCCAACATGTACTGTGACATACTGTTGATCCCCTCCCTTTGGAGTCTGGGCCGCAGGGCAGTATTCCAACATAACGACCCCAAACACACTTCCAAGACAACCACTGGCTTGCTACAGAAGTTGAGGATAAAGGTGATGGACTGGCCAAGCAAGTCTCCAGACCTAAACCCTATTGAGCATCTGTGGGGCATCCTCAAACGGAAGGTGGAGGAGCGCAAGGTCTCTAACATCCACCAGCTCTGTGATGTCATCATGGAGGAGTGGAAGAGGACTCCAGCGGAAACCTGTGAAGCTCTGGTGAACTCCATGCCCAAGAGGGTTAAGGCAGTGCTGGAAAATAATGGTGGCCACACAAAATATTGACATTTCGGCCCCAATTTGGACATTTTCACTTAGGGGTGTTCTCACTTTTGTTGCCAATGGTTTAGACATTAATGTGTGTTGAGTTATTTTGAGGGGACAGCAAATTTACACTGTTATACAAGCTGTACACTCACTACTTTACATTGTAGCTACGTGTCATTTCTTCAGTGTTGGTACATGAAAAGATAAAATAAAATATTTACAAAAATGTGTGGGGTGTACTCACTTTTGTGAGATACTGTAGATCTGCAGAGTCTTAGTGTTTTACCTGCCCATATGAAACGTGTGAATCTAGCCCGTAATTCATTTAGAAAACGCCATGGGAGCTTAATGGTTAATGTTTGAAACAAGTAGAAATACACATTTTTTTTTTTTTTACCTCCAAAAAGATGTGCATTTTTTTTTTTACAAAGGTGAACTTATACTTTAACCACTTCGGCCCCGGAAGATTTGGCTACTCCATTACCAGGCCATTTTTTGCGATACTGCACCACTGTGTCGCTTTAACTGAAAATTGCACGGTCGTGCGACATTGTACCCAAACAAAATTGACGTCCTTTTTTTTCCCCACAAATAGAACTTTCTTTTGGTGATATTTGATCATCTATGCGGTTTTAATTTTTGCGCTGTAAACAAAAAAAGCCCGAAATTGTGAAAAAAACACTATTTTGTCCTTTTTGCTATAATAAATATCCCCAATTTCTTTTTAAAAAAAGCATTTTTCTCCTCAGTTTAGGCCTATATGTATTCTTCTACATATTTTTGGTAATAAAAATCGCAGTAAGCGTATATTGATTGGTTTGCGCAAAAGTTATAGCGTCTACAAAATAGGGGAAAGATTTATGGCATTTTTATTATTATTATTATTTTTTTTTTACTAGTAATGGCAGTGATCAGTGATTTTTATCGGGACTGCAACATTATGGCGGACAGATCGGACACTTTTGACACATTTTTAGGACCATTGGCATTTATACAGCGAAAAAAAGGGGGAAATGGAGCGCTGGCAGGAGCTGCTAGTGAGACCTATCAAGAAATAACAATAGTAAAATCCAGTCTTTAAAAAAATGTAGTCAATTTTCCTCTGGGTCCAGACCTGTGTTATAGGTTCTGGTGTGTGTTGAGAGTGGCAGCCAGCTTAAAAGAGCAAAAGGGACTCTGTAGCATGAGAGAAGGAAAAGAGAGCAGCGCCGCTCTAAGCGCAATAAGTTAATTAAACGGCTTTAATTTGCTTGAAAAGAAAAGGTAATTTTTTAATAACATTCAATTACAGTATGACTTGTGTCGCAAATGTATACACTATATGATTTTATTTGCCATTTTTTGCCCACGACAGTGAAGTTACCCTTTAAGCCCCGGTTCACACTAGGGCAGCGCGACTTGCAGCGTGACTGCCTCAGACAACCTGGACACGACAGGGGCGGCGACTTGCAAAACGACTTCTATATAGAAGTCTATGCAAGTCGCCTCAAGTCGCCCCCAAAGTAGTACAGGAACCTTTTTCTAAGTCGGAGCGACTTGCGTCGCTCCGATTAGAACAGTTCCATTGTACAGAACGGGACGCTACTTGTCAGGCGACTAAGTCGCCTGACAAGTCGTCGTAGTGTGAACTGACCCTAAGGGTGTGTGCAGGCCTCTTGAGTTCCTCCACACCAAACTGATCAAACCAAGTCTTTATGTGCATGGGCACAGCCATGCTAGAACTGAAAATGGCCTTCCTTAACGGTTACCAAATGATTGATTGTCATGTTTTTTTTGTATGCCAAAGTTTATTGATAGGGACTGCATGACAATGTGTTTGATTATACAGTTGTGCTCATAAGTTAACATACCCTGGCAGAATTTATGATTTCTTTGGCATTTTTTTTTTTTTTTTTTTTTAGAGAATATGAATGATAACACAAAAATGTTTCTTTCACGCGTAGTTAGTGTGTGGCTGAAGCCATTTATTATCAATCAACTGTGTTTACGCTTTTTAAATCATAATGACAACAGAAACTACCCAAATGACCCTGATCAAAAGTTTACATACCCCAGTTCTAAAAAGGGGTTGTAAACCCTCGGGTTTTTTCACCTTAATGCATCCTATGAATTACCCCAGAAGAGGATGTTCGGGGCCACTCTGTGCAAAACCAGCTGCACAGTGGAGGCAAGTATGATATGTTTGTTATTTCAAAAAAATAAAAAACGATCCTTTACAATCACTTCAATACCGTGTATTGCCCCCCTTTACACCAATGACAGCTTGAAGTCTTTTGTGGTATTTGTATGTATGTACCTGGTTTTGAAATTGGATATTCAACAAACAGAGGTGTGATGTCAGAAGTCCACAAACGTACTTTTGTCCATAGGGGAGTTGAGTTACTAAAGGCAAATACAACGCTCACTTTGAAAGGGAAGTTAACCAGTTCCCGACCAGCTGCCGCAGTTAAACTGCGGCAGGTTGGCTACCTTACCCACTAGGGGACGCGACGCCGGAGCCGATGCGCGTGGCGGGCACCCGCGATCGCTCCACACAGAGACAGAACGGAGATCTGTCAATGTAAACAGACAGATCTCCGTGCTGCTATCGGGGTCGAGGAGAGCGATCCGTTGTTCATACTAAGTATGAACAACGGATTGTGGGGGGATGGGACTGCCTGGATGAGGATCGCTCTCCTCAACCCTGATAGCAGCACGGAGATCTGTCTGTACATTGACAGATCTCCGTTCTGCCTCTGTGTGGAGCGATAGCGGGTGCCCGGCGGTCATCGCGACCGCTGGGCACGTGCATCGGCTCCGGCGTCGCATCCCCTAGTGGGTAAGGTGGCCAACCTGCCGCAGTATAACTGCGGCAGCTGGTCGGGAACTGGTGGCCCCGAACCTCCTCTTCTGGGGTAATTCAGGATGCATTAAGGTGAAAAAACCAGAGGGTATACAACCCCTTTTTAGAACTGGGGTATGTAAACTTTTGATCAGGGTCATTTGGGTAGTTTCTGTTGTCATTATGATTTAAAAAGCGTAAACACAGTTGATTGATAATAAATGGCTTCAGCCAAACACTAACCATGGGTGAAAGAAAAGTTTTTGTGTTATCATTCATATTCTCTAAAAAAAAAATGGCCAAGAAATCATAAATTCTGCCAGGGTATGTAAACTTATGAGCACAACTGTATAATCAGACACATCGTCATGCAGTCCCTATCAATAAACTTTGGCATACAAAAAAACATGATAGACAATCATGTGGTAACCGTTAAGGAAGGCCATTTTCAGTTCTAGCATGGCTGCGCCCATGCACATAAAGACTTGGTTTGATCAGTTTGGTGTAGGAGGAACTCAAGAGGCCTGCACACACCCTTAAAGGGTAACTTCACTGTCGTGGGCAAAAAATGGCAAATAAAATAATATAGTGTATACATTTGCGACTCAAGTCATATTGTACTTGAATGTTATTAAAAAATTACCTTTTCTTTTCAATCTGCAGTGTTGTAATTTTCTGTAAAATGCGATGTGGCTACATGGAGGAGTTCTGTACACAGATGGTATACAGAACACCCCCTGAAAATGTCATTTCCTGCTTGTGGGATTGGCTTAATGATTTTCCCAGAAGTCTATACTAATGCCTGGTACACATAAGAAATTCGGATGGAAAATACCGCTTTTGGAGCCGATCATCCGATAATCTAGTCGTTGATACACAGCTTTCGAGAGCCGATCATGACAGCATGCGAAAATATCCAAAGGGACAATAACAAAAAGTTTCCTATACAATAACAGAACAAACGAGTTTCATGTAATTAATACAGAGTTTGTATGAAAGAAGTGACCCCCCCACACATGCTCAGAAATGAAAGAATGCATTACAATACAAGCTGTATTCTGTCGTACGAGAATTTTCGTAAATTCGTAACCTATTGGTTTTTGATATGAGTCTAGCATGCAAAAAAAGGAGGATTATTCGTCTGATGTATCTTATGCCTAGTATACACAATAATGCCCCGTACACGCGGTCGGACATTGATCGGACATTCCGACAACAAAATCCTAGGATTTTTTCCGACGGATGTTGGCTCAAACTTGTCTTGCATACACACGGTCACACAAAGTTGTCAGAAAATCCGATCGTTCTAAACTCGGTGACGTAAAACACGTACGTCGGGACTATAAACGGGGCAGTGGCCAATAGCTTTCATCTCTTTATTTATTCTGAGCATGCGTGACACTTTGTGTGTCGGATTTGTGTACACACGATCGGAATTTCCGCCAATGGATTTTGTTGTCGGAAAATTTTATATCCTGCTCTCAAACTTTGTGTGTCGGAAAATCCGATGGAAAATGTGTGATGGAGCCTACACACGGTCGGAGTTTCCGACAGCAAGGTCCTATCACACATTTTCCGTCCGAAAATCCGACTGTGTGTACGGGGCATAAGAATAAGTCTGATTTCTGGTATCCCATGCAGCAAAAATTTCATTTGTGATGAGAGACTCCCAAAGGGAAATCACGTCTAAAGGGATGCAGATGCTGCACTGCCACTTTCCTCATTAGAGCCCTGCGGATGCAGCAGCTGATTGATAATTATAAAATCACTTCCATATACACTCACTTAGCACACGGACACAAACAGCTATTTCTTCAGAATAACAAAAAGTAGGACTGTACAACAAAGTTGGTTAAAACTTGCAATGTATAATCACCCAGAGGGCAATGTTTTTTTTTCTTAACAAGTGGAGTTACTCTATAACCTCAACCCTACTGAACACCTTTACCATGAAGTAGAACACCGAATGCTAACCATGTCTTTTCAAACATTTCCACAAACCTACTCCAAAATCTTGTGGAAAGCCTCCCCAGAAGGGTGTGGTTGCATTGGAGGAGTATCATATTCATGCCCATTCTCCATCCTTTCCAATGCCCGCACCAATCGGGCTCCGGCACAAGACTGACACATCACCTCAAGCCAGCTGCCTAGCGGCCGTGTCTCCGACACATACCTGCAACAGTCCTGGACTCTGACACCACCGGTGCCACGGATCCTCATCCGAGGGTTACCTATTCAAGCAGCAGGCCCCACTGTTGACAACACTGGCACCTTGTATGACCAGCCGCGTGATTGCCGATAACATCTGCATCTATCGGCAAGTAGGCTCTCCTAGCCATTGGCTTTTGCAACAGCGAAGTTCATATGCATCTACATTTACAAATCGTTCTCAAGGATTGCATCCTAGTCATCCTTTTTTTTAGACTCAATTGTTTAATTCTCATGACCCTTGCAATAAATGCTTTTTTTATTGTCATACAAGCTGGCTGATTATTGCCTTCAATTACTCAGTGCCACCACAAACAGTGTCCCTGTCCTAAGCGCTTTACAGAGAACTTTTGTGTGTTGTACCACTTCCAGACCGTCCGCCTGCAATGTACTGTGGGCGAGCGTCCAGTAGATGTAAAGTGACATATCCATACATCGCTGCCTACTTCCTGATTTGGGGCACACGCATGCACTCCCCTGCCCTTGACCCGCTGTGATTGTACACAGAGGGAGCCTGTCGGCAAGTCTCGGTCAATAATTCACGGCTGGACCTGCTGATCAGCTGTGTGCAATCACAGCCCCAGAGCTCCGTGTTGATAAACAACACAGGGCGCACTGTACAGAGGGAGTGATCTCTGATTCTCATCCCTGCAAAGCAGGGTCTCTTAGCAAAAGCAGCACACATTTAAGCCATAGCCGAGGTGTTAACCCCTTCCCAGCCAGTGTCATTAGTATAGTGACAGTGTATAGTAGTATCACTGATCACTGTATGGTGATATCAGTGGCAGTTAGTTTCCCCCAGCATCAGTTAGTGTCAGATTGTCCGCTGCAGTAATTATTATAAGTCGCTGATTGCTGCCATTAGTAGTAAATAAAAAAAAAAAGAATTCCAGTAGATGCTATAACTTTCACGCAAACCATCAATATATAGTTATTGGCATTATGCTTTATCAAAGACATGTAGCAGAATACATATTGGCCAAAATTCATAAAGAAATTAGATTTTTTTTTTTTTTTTGTTTTTTCTATTTATTGGGTATGTTTCATAGCAGAAAGTTAAAAAAAAGTTTTGTTTTTTTTTGTTTTTTTTAAATTTGGTCTTTTTTTTTATCGCAAAAAATAAAAAACCCGCTAATGATCAAATATAACCAGAAGAAGGCTCTATTTGTGTGAAAATTTTTTTATATAAGATTTGCTTGGGTACAGCTTTGCATGACCAAGCAATTACCAGTTAAAGTAGAGCAGTACTGAATAGCAAAAAATGGCCTGGTCACGAAGGTGGTAAAATCTTTCGGAGCTGAAGTGGTTAACCGCTGATACCACCCTCTTCAGAATGCCTGATAGCAGCATGAGGAAATTGATGCTTTTTCTGTAATAGCTGCTGTGGTTTTATTATGAGGTTGGGGGGGGGGGGGTATAGATTTCCTGAACTAAAAAAAATCCATGCCATGTCAATAATGAACCAATGCATTTTACATTCTGCTTTGTTTGGCACATTTGCATGTTTTTTTTTTGTTTTTTTATAGATTTTTGACAGTTCTTTACAATTTATGTAGCCTAGATTGTGTTGTCTGGGTAATTCTTCAGCATCTTCATTGTTTGTGTAAGTCATATTTTGTTTAGCCTTTCAAGAGCAGCAGAATAAAAAAAAAATAGCATTTGAATACTTTTGTCTTTGTGGCTGCTAGGATCACTGTTCTCTGATTCCATAAACAAATGTATCACATACTCATATTATGTTTTTCTCTTTTCAGAGCCGAGAAAAAATTTCTGATAGCTGAAGCACAAGCCCTTCGTCTTCAGTTTAATGCAGCTCTTGCTGATAAAGAGTTGCACAAACACCAGGTAATTGCAGTATTTGGCAGTGTGTTAGATGGAGTAAAGGTAGGGCTTAAATCATTGTTTAGACGACTTGATATTTTAATACCAGGTTATTATTTTACCTATTACTACATTTTAAAAAGCCAGAGACAGAAGCTGGAGGAGTTAAGTAGCATCGAGATCCAGCAAAAAACATAACTTTTAAACTTTATATCTATACAGTTATTTAACTGTATAGTCGTAGAGTACAGGGCTTGTAGTCTTAACCAATGGGTTATATGCTGCTTCCTTCAGGTGATTGGATACTGGAGCAAAATCTTTGCTGGGAATGCTGCCAGTGCACCCTAATATAACCGTGCCCACTTTGTGAGTCTCCCAAGTATGTCCTTAAGTGATGGACATCCTCTCTTATATGGAGACATTTTTCTAAACATTCTTTTTTTTTTTTTTTTTCATGATTTCAACTGATATTTCTATCAAGATCCAAGTGCTCATTGCCTTAGGGCTCACTGAAGTTTCCAGATTGGGTTACTTTTTGATGTACATCATAAGAACTGTACCTGGACCCCACAGTAGTGGGGCCAGCCTGTAATGGATCCTGCTTTCAGTGCGCACCTTGGCATATGTTGCGACTTAGATAGTTGGCAGCATGGGGCTATAGAGGTCTGGGGCCTTGGTCCATGAAGATGGGGTATGCCCCACCACAAGGGGTTTGGTTCTCTCCGGGAACCTACAGCTTGTGTCAGGTAACACAGGGCTTCCCTGTAATAGTGACTTGGTCTAGTTTTACATTTTGGCTGTTATGTACTTTGTTTTTCCCTCTCTGTAAATGTTTCTACTATGTTAGCGGTAGGTAGTGTTATTTTTTCTAATTCGTGGGTTTTTCCAACACTGTGTTGCTGCTCGAATAGTGACCTTGTTGCACTATGCATTCCGGTTGATGCATTTCCACTTACCATTTTCGCTAAGTACGCAAGAAAGACATCTGCTGGTTCCCAACTGCCTACTGTTCCAGAAGTGTACAGCCTTAGGACATTGGTCAGCGCCTGGGTTACTGCAGCTCCTATCCCAGACAAGCTAATACCCTCTTATTTGCATTCATTTTGTAAATGCCGCACACGGAATCATCTCACTTAGCAGTGGCTAATAATTTAAAAAAAAGGGCCTAATGATGCCGCAGATGGCACTGGGGAAAACCAGCAAAACACTCAAGATGATAGCTGTTGCCCTGCATTGGAGCAAGGTCCAGTATTGACTCAGCTGGTTGTAACAGCAGATGCAAGCCTGACAGGATGGGAGTCTACAATCCCCTGTCTGTACTGGGAATCTGGCCCTGGCAGGTGTTGATGCTGCCCATCTGGAAATCGGAGTCATATGACTGACTTTCCTTCACTGGACCCCACTTCAACATGATCACCCAGTCAGGGTTTCCATTAAGACAATGCCAGGGCTGTGGCCTACAAACCATCAAGGAAGTATCAGAAAGTCGTATTGGTGGGAAACTCTGCAGCTCCAGAAAAAATGAGTTCTCATCTTGATAACAGGCTTTGCTTATTTCAGGGCGGCCCTGAAATGAGCAAAGCTTTATTCTTTCCTACCCAAGTACCACATTCCAAATCTCTCTGCTGTCTACATACTGGGAGTGCAAATTTGACAAGCAAACTTTCTGAGTCACCAGTGGGAAATATTTCCACCACCCCGAGATCTTTCTGATTCTCTGTTAGAAACATCAGCTGTTGATGTCATGGCCTCCAGATTCAATAAAACCCGGGCAGGTTTGTGGCCAGTTCTAGGGATCCTTTGGCCTTCACGGTGGATGCTCTGGTGATTCTTTGGTCCTCGTGCAGGCTGGTGTATGCATTCCCTCCATTCAAAATTATCCCTTAACTGCTTAGCAAGATCTAGGAAGAACAATGATTCTCATCACTCCAAATTGGTCCAGGAGAACTTGGTACAGAGACTCCTGACGGACGGGCCCTGGCCTCTTCCAAATAGGCCAGACCTCCTGTCAGAGTGCCCTCTGTTGCACCATACTTTTTTATTTGCTGGCTTTAGTGGCATGGCTATTGAAACTCATGTCCCAAAGTATAGGGGTATTGCTGACTGTCATTCCTACCTTGCTCAAGGCAAGAAAACCTGCATCTCATAGGACCTACCATTACACCTGGAGGGCCTAATTTTGCTGGTGTGAGAGCAGGAATCTCAGCACCTGTGAATATTCTGTTCCTTACATCATGGCCTTCCTAGCTCTTAGGGCATAAATCTGTGCACTTTGAGTACTATCCGTTCTGTTTTAGAAACAGTTTGCTTCGCATTCACTTGTTTAAATACAAGAGTTGATCATGTTAATTCCCCACTTTGACCTCTTGTATCTCCCTGGGATCTTAATCTGGTACTTTTGCATCTTTAAAAACCTCCCTTTTGAACCAATTTGGGATATCCCATTAAGGGATCTCACAAGCAAGGTGGCCTTCTTGGTGGCCATTACCTCCATAGGGCGTGTCTCAGGGTAGGTGCCTGTTCATGTCTCTCTCAGGGACAAGTTGAATCTTGATCCTGGACTCTCCTTTCTCCCCAGGGTAGTTTTCTTCCTTTTCACCTGTACTGCTCCGAAACACACCAAGAAGATTTTGCTGCGCTGCCGGGATGTGGTCAGAGCTTTCGGGGTCTACATAGCTGCAACATCTTTTTGTCCTCCTTGAAGATCCCAAGAAAGGGACCATCCTGCTTCATCTGCCACTATTGTTAGATGGCTCAGGCTGTTTATTTCCAGGGCTTACGTGTCCAAAGAACTGGTTCCTCCCTTCCCATTCTGCCATATCTCTCGGTGTTTCATCGACTTTTTAGCATTAAGCATCCTTTTCTCAGGTTTGCAAGGCTCCTACATGGTCATGTGTTTGTACTTTCTCAAAGTTTTACAGGGTGGATGTTCAGGCTTCTGCTGATGCTAGCTTCGACCACTAACTGCTTCATGCTGTCATCGGAGTGGTTTGGGTCCATTGTCTCTCTTTGTGTGATCCTGTTTGTTTGCAAGGATTTTGCCCACCCCTCTGTTTATTGCTTGGAGACGTCCCTATGGAATAATGAAAATTTTCACTTACCAGTAAATTCTATGATTTGAAGGTACAGTACAGAACACAGGTCCCTCCTCACTGTTCTCCATTTCTCCATATTGCTTGCTATAAAAGCCTTTGGCATTGTCCAACATCTTGAAGGTAGTGGCTTATAACCCATGGTCTGACTTCTTATCGTGTACTGTAGTTCAGGATATGGAATATACTAGTAAATGCTTTCTAATTGGGCCTTTTAGACTGACTTTATTAACAATTTTATAAAAACTAATTTGTCGCAAACCTAGTGCAATAAAAAGCACACATCCGTTCTCTTGTTTGCACTTTAAAACCCAACTGAAGTTTCTCTTACTAATCATTTTCTTTGTATAACAGTCTTAATGAAGGTAGAAAATCATGTGTCCTGTACAATGCTGCAAGGCAGATAGCTGCTTTCTGCAAAGAAACATCAGTTCTTCGGTTTCTCTACAGTAGTCTGAGACACCCCCACCCTCCATCCTGCTGAGTCATGCTTATGAGCAGTGGGCATCGGACAGCTGCCAAGAGACCACTGCTTCCACACAGAGAGCAGTGTCCTCCACTGCCTAGTGCAGAGCCCAGGATTTCCACTTTCACTGGGGCTCCTCGACAAAGAAAAACAATAGTAAGACACTAAAAGCTTAATCTTTCACTTGAAACTTCAGTTGAGGTTTAACTTGTTTTAAAGAAGGGAATATGTCCCTATGCTAAATTGGAAATTGCCTGACTAACAAGCTACATACTAGTTCCATAGCAGTCGCTTCATTCTCAGTGAAGGTGATTGTTTCCCTGTAACTGATATGCACCTTATTTGTCAGACAATGGCAATTTCTATGTATTCAACCTGATGACAGGTTCACTTTAAACCCTTAAACAAAAGCATTCTTTCATCAGGGTGTGGAGAAAGTCGCATTGGTGGGAAACTCTGCAGCTCCAGAAAAAATGAGTTCTCATCTTGATAACAAAGAACCAGCGAAGCAAGATATGCAAAGATATGTCCAGGAAATACAGCAAAGAGATCTGATTATCCATCAAATAAATGCCAAGGTAAAATCCTGCGCCTACATTACATTAAAACAACGGTAAAATGATTCTTTCTTGTGCAAAATGTAAATACAGTAAGATGATCCATTTTATTATCACAGAGTATTTTGAAGCTTAATCCTCTTATTCATAGGGAAGAATGATTTACTTTCCATTGCCATTTTATCAGGTGCTCTTGCCTAGTACTTTAGTGGGGTGTATGTTGTCAACAACAATACTCTGCCACACCTTGGCATTCAAGTAATGCTCTTTTGGTATTTAGTATTTAAGTGCTCTCGCGCTACTATGGATTAGTGAGTAAAAAATGGGTATGTGATAAAAATATATAAATATAAGTGCAGCAAAATCTATAAATGTAACACATAACACTAAACAATTTAAATAAATAAAGTGATTTCGCGCAACTAGTGGTGAACCATTCGAAATAAATTAACCTATGAGCTTCAGGAGAGTGTTTAAAATTATCTAAGGTGGAATTAAAATGAGTGATATATTAAATATCTATCTGTGATATTAAAAAGAAATATCAAATAATTAAATGTAAATCATGAATTTCACTCACGTTAACAGTGAAATTCATGATTTACATTTAATTATTTGATATTTCTTTTTAATATCACAGATAGATATTTAACATATCACTCATTTTAATTCCACCTTAGATCATTTTAAACACTCTCCTGAAGCTCATAGGTTAATTTATTTTCGAATGGTTCATCACTAGTTGAGCGAAATCACTTTCTTTATTTAAAATGCTCTTTTGGTATTAGGTGCCTAAAATTTGTTAGTCCTGAACTTGGCACCCCACTCTGTACTACCTCAACCCCTTTGAGGCTTCCCTTTGTGTATTTTATTTATTTATGTTATTTTACACTTGCCGTATATACTCGAGTATAAGTCGAATTTTTCAGCACATTTTTTTGTGCTGAAAGTGCCCCCCTCGACTTATACTCGAGTCAAGCACTTTTCTGCAGCAAAAAATTTCATTTTCCGCACCGACTTTGGGGCCCGGTATCTCAGGGACACTTGGTGCTAGGAACCCCAAATTTGGTGTGCAAACCTAATGGAGCTGGTATCACAACATATCCAAAGCTGAAGTTCCTAGCACTAAGTGGCCCCGAGATACGGGGCCCCAAAATCCGTTCGGAAAATGTCATTCTCTGCTGCAGAAAAGTGCTTGACGTTTTCTGAACTGATTTTTTGGGCCCTGTATCTCGGGGCCACTTGGTTCTAGAAACCCCAGGTTTGGAAATTTTATGGTGCTAGTTCCACTGGGTTTGCACACCAAATTTGGAGTTCTTAGCACTAAGTGGACCGAATTTGGGGCCCCATATCTCGGGCCAACTGTGTCCATCTGCAGCAATGTCATTTCGGGACCCTTTGGGTTCAGAGACCCCACAATTTGGCTGCAGCTAGGGAGCATCTAGGAACCCTTAACTACTGAGTTTGAAGTTCAGGGGACCTATAGCTGCAAATGGGCACAGTGAGACATGCAAATGGGCACAGTGATGCTGCAAATGGGCATTGTTAACCCTCTTTTCCACTTACAGTAGCTGTGCATTTCTCACCCTCGTCTTATACTCGGGTCAATAAGTTTTTCCCATTTTTTTTGTGGTAAATTAGGGCCTCGACTTATACTTGGAACGACTTATACTCGAGTATATACGGTACCTTTTTCGAATGTCTTCAGGTAGTCACTAGATGCACAGGGTCCTCTTTGGATCTTATCAGGATGATGATGCAGGTTGCAGCACTGACATTATGTCATCTGCATCATTTCACTGTGAGTGGAAGGTGCTCCATGGTAAAGCCTTCTGAGAGGGTTGGACCAAAGTCCTTGTACTCACTTAATGTCCTCGGGTCTTCTGTGTTGAATGATGGTGTGAGTATCCTGGAAGACTGAACACATTTTGTTGTCAAAAGCAGTGTTCATTTTGGCAGTAAATTTCGATTTAGTTTTAGTCTTAAGACCAAAATGGCATTTTAGTTTTAGTCCCATTTTAGTCTTCTGCAAGTGTTTTAGTTTTAGTCGACTAAAAATCATTTTTGTAGACTAAAATCAAATGGGTTTAGTTACATTGTAATGCATTATTTAAGCATTTCTCCACAATTTCCCAACGCCTTATATACTCCTGGAGTGAAAAATCCAATAGGTTATTATTTATGGTATTAAGGTTTGAACATGCACTACAGACACAGATTTAGTCATAATTATAAGGTCTTTAAGGTAAACCAAGTTTCGTTACAAAAATATTGCATTTTTGACAGAAGTGTAATGTTAAAATAGAAAAATAAAAACTCTTTGCGTTATGATGCCACCATGCAGTGCACATTAACTTGTCTGCTTTAAGAAAATACATAATGTTTGGGGAGGGGGGTGTTTATGTAATCTTCAGGCCTAAATTGATTTTTTTTAAGCAGCTCTGGCAGCAAAAGGGTTAATCCTGCACAGATCAGACAGTGTGCTGTTCTCCCATAGTGGACAAGCTGTGAAGCCTATTGACAAGGAGCAGATCTCCTTCAGGGGGCCTTGATATATCAATGTGAAGTGTTAGAGGGTCAACCACGCAACCCCAGCCCCCACCATCCTAACAGAACATCCCCCTTCAGGCTGCAGATGACAGACATTGAGCATTGCAAAAATTGCGCTGACGAAAATTATGACAAACGTTTTAGTTGACGAAATTAACACTGGTCAAAAGCTTCCATTGTCAGAGACAGCACCAGAAAGGAGGTTAGCCAGAGCTGCTTTTATTTATTTTCTTCAAACCTTTAGGGAGTCTTTAAAAAAAAAAACGTCTGGCCTGGATTCGGGCTTTAATAAACAAAATGTATTCAAACACAATGCTTTCCAGGAATTATCCTTTTTTTAAACCTACATTGGTTCAGCTTGGTTACATCTAATCCTTCATATCTCATATCCAAAGGGCTGCTGGGAATTAACTGTAGTAGTTTGTGCTACATACAGTCTTCACTGGAGCTTCTGGGTGCTGCCCGAGCAACTTGCATACTGAACACAGGGTTTCTTGCTTGGCACCTACGCCACTTGGAGAATGTCTTACTTTTTTTTTTTTTTTGGATGAATGCAAGGCATTCTCATGTTGGATGAGTCGAATATAGTTATGTAATTCTCCCCTTCCTTTTGGCACAAAGAGATCTGGACCAGCACTGACTACACTGTAGTAGCACAGGCTACTACAGTGAATTTCTGCAGCCCCAGTGACCCTCCATGTATTAAGCTATGAAGGATTAGAAGTATCCAGCTGGACCAATGTAAGTTTGAAGAAAATCATTCCTGGAGTTCAGCTTTAGGAATATAATGATCTGTACAGTCTTTGATGTAGTGTTAGTGATCATGTTCACTTTCTCTTACAGGCCATGGAATCGATGGAGATGAACAATGTGTTATCGGCTCAGCTGAAGAGCGTGTCCCAGGGATTAAAAGATACACAGATGAGATACACTGACCTGCAGAATCAGTATTACAAACTGCAGAGGGACCTGCAGAGCTCACAAGTTACCAGCCGCGTAAGAGCTTGTTTTCACTATAGCATACTGAATTTATTTCAGATCTAGAATTGACTGTCAGACTGTATAACGGAGACCTCTAGATGCATACCTGCATGCATGCTCTGTAGATTTCTGGAGTGCCCCATGAGTCTTAAACACACAGCATCCTGTTACTCAAATACTGACATACATGGGTCACCCTCTGACCTGCTTCTTTCTCTTTCCTTGCTTCCCTATTGATCAAGAAGGCTTCTTATCACACTTAATTTACAAGGTGGACACAGGGAAAAGCAGACTACAGTGTGACCATGCATGCTTTGGTCAGTATATCTATAATGCAACTAGCCGTGTCCCCTGGAGACAAACTAAAAATACATGAAGGCATCCAGCAGCAAGTATAGCATGCATAATAACACAACAGGAGTGCTTAAAAAAATGTATTGCAGTAGAATTGCTTTTCCAAACAAAGGAATTGTTTACAGGATCCCTTTTATGAGAAGCATGGTGGTGTTGGCCACCCTATCAAAATGCTGGTTAGCTTGTCATGCAAACCCTGTGGCTTCAGTACATTGAGTCACTGACCTAAACATATATAGATCAAGAGTT
The DNA here is from genome assembly GCA_037952925.1 of Lithobates clamitans. Lineage (NCBI taxonomy): Eukaryota > Metazoa > Chordata > Amphibia > Anura > Ranidae > Lithobates > Lithobates clamitans. The sequence continues at coordinate 1,426,109 of JBBGZY010001720.1, read as the reverse complement.
CTTCACTGTCAGCATGCTTGCGAGGGTTCAACTAACCAGTCAGCAGGGCCAGCCCATGCAGTTCTGCAATGGCAGGTTTTTATGGAAGGTTTTGATAAAACTGGCACTTTTAAGCGCAATTATAGTATAATTTCAAGGGTACTTCTTGTATACTTGTGCTGTGCATATAAACTTACAGTGTTGAATGCATATACACTATATGGCCAGAAGGGTGTGAACACCCCTTTATACTGGTGGGATTCGTCCAGGTGCCTGGAACAGCCACTGGAAGACTGAGTCAGCCGCTCCCGCCCCATCCACAGCCAGCACTGGAGGAGCAGAGAGCTAGTAACTGACAAGCATGGCTCTCTGCTTAGTGGTGTTTCATTGTTCGGTGCAGAAGGGGGCAGGTGCTGCATTGGATAGAGTGTGTATAACTATTGGAAACCCAATACTTCTCTTTTAACGAATTTTGTGTATAAGAACTCAAATTGTTTGCACAATGCCTGGTCCGCAACCCTACTGAACACCTTTGGGATGAATTTGAATGCTAATTGCCAGCCAGGTCTTCTTGTTCAACCTCTTTACCTAACCTCAAAAATGCTCTTTTGGCTAATTGGGCACAAATTTCCACAGACTCACGCCAAACATTTGTAGAAAGCCTTATACCAATGTCCATGGTTGCAATGGAAAGTCCAACAAGCCCATATAGGTGTGATGGTCAGGTGTCCATATTATATTTTGGACCTGTGTTGTATTAGAAGCAGAGATGGCTGCCTTTATGTACGTAAATAGAAAGTATACAGACAAACCTCTAGGTTTACACAAATGATCAAACATTTACACATTTTGATGTGAATATTTACATTTCATTAAGATGATTACATTCACCTGCATATTTAAAGAATTGAAAAAGTTAAGTCCTCAACATTTGATGTTTGAGGTCTTTGACTATGCAAAGTAAAATGTAATGTGCAGATCCCTACACAACCAAACATAAACATCCGTTGATAGGCATCCCTTTTGTTGTCTCCTTTTCTGTTCAAATTTCAAAGAGATTCTCCTGGCGTTTGTTGCTTCTAGCGCACATTGCAGTCTCCTGAGTTTGAAGTTTTAGGCTCATACACAGTGAATGTCACACAACCAGCTGTAAGTGTAGACAATGCCTTTCCACGTTTGGTCCCCTTCTGAACTGACATATTAGACTTCCATGTCCACAGGCACTCGGATACAGAACATGTGCAAGTCACAAATAGCTTGTTCTCCCAGCTTGTAATCAATGCTTTGTTCTTTGTCTATATAGCTGTACAAGAAACCACAGTTCTGCCACATGTATGATCCTTTAGATTGTGACTATAAAGTGTACATATTGTGCTTTTTATTCCAAAGATTATGTATTGACAAGTTGCCATTAGTTGTATGTGGAGTAAAGATATAATGAAAGGTACTTTACTTTAAAATTGGTATAAATCCTTAAAGCACAATGGTGAATATGAATATTTCCCCCTTAATTTTAAAAGATGACGGTCGTAAGGTTAAAAATATTGGCTAATACATTTCCTTTAGCGAAATAAATCATTTCAGCACCTATTTGTAAGTTGTAGATCTATGGTGGTTGATGGTAATGGTGGAAGTTTATTGGTTTCCTATACAATTCTACAAACGGGATTCTTATCACACAGAGTCGTACATAAATGTATAGAAGCCACGTATTGATTCATCCAGGACTTGTCTCTTTGTCTGTTGAATAGCTAACGTGCTTCTTTTTCTTGCAGAGTGATGGTACGACTGAGGTGCCGCCTGGAGCTCCTCAGGAGAGAACCAGTGTCATTGTGGAAATAGACAATGCCGAGCTGGCTGACCTGAGGAGAAGGTATGCCAATGTCGTGCTCTCTCCAGAGAACATTTTGTACCTTACAAGGACGCATATGTTGTCCTTTGTCCTTGGGAAAATCATGAAAGGAACAGGGAGAGGAGGATGTAAGATTGCTATATGGCAATAAGATGTTCCTGGTTTACATACCATTTCAGCTTATAATGACCTTTTTGTATTCCAAATCAACAATATTGTAAGAAAAGAAAAATAAATGCACATCTTTTGGCAGGGAAAAAAATGTTTATCATTTTTTTTTTTTCAGGAACCTGTAAAGCATTACACCCGCAAACAATGCAGATTGTCAGTGTAGCTGTACAAGGCACGGGCAGGCAGTTACTGAGTGACAGGAAGGATCAATGAAACTGCAAAGCGCCCTCATCAGTTCATTGAGAACTACATGCCGTCAGCCACAATGGAAGACGGTAGTTGTAGTTGTCCCATTCACAGAACTCTGTGAATGAATGATGCGGCTGGGTGGGCGGAGCTCCACCCGGCCGTGTTTTTTCTAAATTGTGATAGCGGGTGCGGGGAGAACATCCCTTGCCTGCTGTCACAACGGGAGCTTGGGAGGGAAGGGGGTCTAGGGGGTAAGAGGGCTGCTCAGTTATGTACATATTACACCCTAAATATGGGTGTAACATGTTACTAAAGGTGAACTTATCCTTTAAGGTGCATATAATCAGCCCCACAAAAAGTATCGCCTACATTTTTACTTTCCTACTTAAGGCTTACGAGACTCAACTACTATATTATAGGTAAATCAAGCAAGTTTGCACGTGTAATGCCTTCGCTAATCCCATATTCCTGCTGTATCAGGATTATCTTCCTTTGTGTGATAAAGCTGTAAAGACATAGGGCTTTCTGCATACGGATTAATATCATAGAAATCTTTTACTGGTATATTTCTAGATGTGCACAAAAGAAAATAGCTGCCATTATACATGCATGGCTGGGACTTGTTGCTCCAGTGTAATTAGTTACTATCGGTTGGCCAAGTCTGAATTTTGATGTTTCTTTAAAGGCTTGCAGAGACTGAAGTCAGTTACGACAATGCACAACAAGAGCTCTTGCAGTTATCGGAGAGGCTGGCTGAGGAAAGGGTACGCAGAGTGTCCACTGAAGACATCCTTCACCGCACAGAACAGAAAATTAGGAGGTTGGATTTTCTCTTTACTTTAAATCTGTCCCTGTGTGTTTCCCAGCCTTACTTTGGCTTGTAAAGCTAAATTACAGGAAGATATAAAAGATGCAAATTAAAATCGAACTCCGACACACAAAAACTTTCATTTAAAGCGGTATTAAACCCAATACCCCAAATTTTATATATTGCAGGTTACCAATCATTAGATATGGTTGCATTGGTTTTCTTATTTTTAGGATTTTCCCCTCTGTTTTCTCCTGGTGATCTGGCCATCACCTCCTGTATTAGAGTGCGCCCCCACTCTGGATGAAGGAGCAACGGAGACACCTTTTGGACAGCAGCTTTGTCAGCCTGGGGGAAGGGGAGTGTTAGAGGCACTTGTAGATTTAGATACAATAACAACTTGATGCTAAACTCCAGCTCACACTTTATAAGCAATTACAGCAAACCGTTTTGTCCCTTTTTAGGGTTCAGGTTTTACATAAAGAAAGGCTGATCTTGTAAGCACTCCTGTCAGTGTATCAGGAACCATGAATCAGACCGAGACAGAAGTATAGTTAAATCATACTTGTTTAATAATAAGGTAAACAGAGTAAGCGTAGTCAAAACAAGCCAGAGTTCAGTAACCAGATCGGGTAGTCAGCCAAGCAAATGTCAGAGAGCCAGAGATAAACGTAGTAGTACAGCAAGCAGGATCAGGAGCCAGAAGGAACGTCAGCCGAGCAAGTCTTCAACAGGAACGCAGGAGAAAGTTACTGTGATGTTGACAAAGGCGAAGGCAGAGATCAAGTGAGCTGGACAACTTTAAGTAGGCAGGACTGATGAGCAGAATCAACAACCGCTGGGTAACTGTGGAGAGAGATGAGAGCTGGCAATTAGCCGACAGCTGAGCTGCCAGCTCAGAGAAGGAAGGGCTGAGCCCAGCCCTGACATAGTGTTAAAGTGGAAGTTCAGTCAAACACTATATACTTAAATTTACTCCCACCTCCATTATAAGCCTATTCGATCTACCCTGTACAGGAAAGATCTGATACTTTACCTATGCTGAGGGCACCCTGGCCCGGTTACATGATTGGCTTCCAGCGCCGGCTCCATTGTAGAGGAGAGATCGCCGACAACGGCTGCATAGACTTTGGGGCATTTGTTGTAGGCTGTCCCTCATCTACACTGAAGCCAGCGCTGGGACCCAATGATGTTACCAGACCGGAGTGCCTAGGTAAGTATACAGATCTTTCCTATACAGGGTAGATAAAATAGGCTTAGAATGGGGTTGGGAGTAGATATAAGTATAGTTGGTGTTTTACTGAACTTCCACTTTAGATGGTTTGTCTCAACCCTGTAACTGCTACACCTGCAAGAAAGCTTTTTCTGCTGAAAAACAACAGACTTTCTGGCCAGATCACCACATGAAAATAAGGAAAAGAGAGTCTTAAAAATGAAAATGAATGCAGCCAACACATCTAAGAATTGGTAAGCTGCAATATAATACATGTTTGCTTTTAGGTTTAACACTGCTTAAAATATATTTTTCAATCGCCGCAAAGGCTATAAATCCACCGTGTGTGCTTTTTGAAACTCAGATATTTCCTTGTAAAAGAAACAGTGACATCACTGTGTTGCATATAGCCTGGACAGAGAGCAGTGCTGTGGGAGGGGCCCAGTAGGTCTTCCCACTACAGGCTGCCTGCAGATGAAAGACCAGTCACCCTGCATAAGGAGAGAGAGCAGCAGTGACCGGTCTTTATTACAGGAAGCTCCTGCACAGAGGTAACGTCTCCCACTGGATTACTGCACAGATCTGGAAGAAATACACAAATCACTCCAAGATTCAAGAACATACATGTCTCTTTTATTCAAAAATATGTCTAACGCCGAGATTTAACCACTTAAGGACCAGCCTCGTTTTGGATTTTAGGTGTTTACAAGTTTAAAACAGGTTTTTTTGCTAGAAAATTACTTAGAACCCCCAAACATTATATATTGTTTTTTTTCTAACATCCTAGAGAATACAATAGCGGTCATTGCAATACTTTTTTTTGCACCGTATTTGCGCAGCGGTCTTCTAAGCGCACTTTTTTTGGAAAAAATTCACTTTTTTGAAAAAAAAAATAAGACAACAGTAAAGTTAGTCCAATTTTTTTTTATATTGTGAAATATAATGTTACGCCAAGTAAAATGATACCCAACATGTCACGCTTCAAAATTGCGCCCGCTCGTGGAATAGCGTCAAACTTTTACCCTTAAAAATCTCCATAGGCGACGTTTAAAAAATTCTACAGATTGCATGTTTTGCGTTACAGAGGTGGTCTAGGGCTAGAATTATTGCTCTCACTCTACCGGTCGCGGCGATACCTCACATGTGTGGTTGGACCACCATTTTCATATGCGGGCGCTACTCACGTATGCGTTCGCTTCTGCGTGCGAGCTCGTCGGGACAGGGCGCTTTAAAAATTTTTTTTTTTTTTTTTATTATTTTATTTTATTTTATTTATTTTTTCACTGTTTTTAAAAAAAAAAAATTTGGATCACTTTTATTCCTATTACAAGGAATGTAAACATCCCTTGTAATAGAAAAAAAGCATGACAGGTCCTCTTAAATATGAGATCTGGGGTCAAAAAGTCCTCAGATCTCATATTTAGACTAAAATGCAAAAAAAAAAAAAAAAATAAGTCGTTTAAAAAAATGACACTAAAAAAATTTGTGCCTTTAAGAGAGTGGGCGGAGCCGTCGTAATGACGTCGCTCCGGCCGTCACATGGTATGGAGACGGGTGGGCGCCATCTTGGCCTCACTTGTCTCCATACCTCAGCAGGGAAAGGACCCGATCGCCTCCGCCGCTACCGACGGCTCCGGTAAGCGGCGGAGGGTGCGGGAGAGCGGCGGGAGGGGGGGTGGCACCTCTCCCGCCGCCGATAACGGTGATCTCGCGGCGAACCCGCCGCTGAGACCACCATTATCGTGTACAGAATCGCTCACTGTAAAGATGGATATCTGGGTTGTGGCAGCAGCTGCTGCCGTTACCGAGATATCCATCTTCAAAAAAATGACGTATATATACAGTGAGCGGGGCTGAAGTGGTACAAGAATACATACATGACTCTTGTGTTTAGAAATCTCTCTAATTAACCATCAAGGCAGTTTTATATGTAATAATAACCACTTGCCGATTGCAATACGTATATATACCTTGCAGTTTACCGGGATTATAGTTTTTGTTTAGCAGGCAGCCAGCTTTCTCATGAAACCAGTCCGAGCAGCTCATGAGCCACTGAGACGGTGTCCAAAGCTTCAACTCAACGGTGTCTCTTGGGCTTACCGTTTCCACCGGTTCGCCTGAAAAACGATCCGATGGTGCGGCTGGCTGCTCCCATAGGCGATCAAAGAGTTAACACTATTTGATCCACTCTATCGCCTTGGAGGACCAGAGCGAGGTCATGACGTTACTTCTGGTCCAGGCTGGAGGAAAATTTTTATTTTTTTTTAAAGCGAAAGATTAAAAAAAAAGTCTTTGACCCCAGATCTTAACATAAAGTGGACCTGTGTAAAAATGAAAACCAAAATAAATAATAATAATAATAAAAAAATTAAAATGTATTATTACCAAAAAAAGTGCATTTAAAATTCCTGCGCAAACAAATGACATAAAAAAATTGCAACATTTTATTCCCTCTGTATATTATATATATTTGGGGGTTATAAGTAATTTTCTAGCAAAAAATACTGATTTAAACTTGTAAACAAAAAGTGCCAGAGAAAGCCTTGTCAGGCAAGTGGTTAACTAATAGTTTAAAATGTAATACTTGCCTCCCAAGTGCCATCCTGTGCACTCAATCAATGTTACCAGGAAGTGCTAGTACTGAAATACACCTTCCACTAGTACTAGGTTATGGACATAAGGGTAGAGGGGTTGTCAGTAGTCCCAATAAACTTTATTTCCAGGGTGACAACACCACCTCCCTAGATTTAGTGCAGTGAGTGTGGTCACCCTAGGACAGTGTTACTTGTGGGATCACCAGATGAAAATAAGGGGGAAAAAGAACTGTTAAATTGCAATATATTATTCCTCTTTCGTTCATTGACAGACCCAGCGCTCCATTATTCAGAACCATAGGGTTATATCGCCCCCTACAGGAGTAGGACACTAGGCAGAAAAAAGACTTAGCTACGCCTATGGGCAGTTTTAGGTGATATACACCCCCCTCACTGGTACAGGCCTTCAGTTTTTTCTGCCTAGTCAGGAGTAAGGACCTAGTTCCCTTCTAGGATCTCTGTTCCTGGCAATTTTTTGTGTTTGCTTCTTAAACTACTTTTTTTCTCTTGGATTTTTTCCTGCGAGATCTACAGTCAACTGCCGGACTGGGCGACGGGCTGGACACTGCACACAGATCAAGTGGTCTCCCCAGTCTGGCCAGCCAGTGCGTGCAGATCGCAGCTACGAGCTAGGTCGACCGCGACATAGGGGGCTTGCCCTGCGAGTTAAATGCGAGGATGCATACGACCGGGTCTCGGCCTGAGTCGCAGCGTACCTCATGGCCGACAGCCCCCCCACTTCGGTGGCGAAGAAGATCTGCCTGGGAGCGTCACCCGGGCACTCGCTGGAGCGGTAAGTAAGGGGCCCCCTCCTCTCCTTCTGGAGTGGTGTGGGGCCCGGGTTCTCCCTGGGGTGGTCGGTCCATCTGGGGTCCTCCACATCCCCTCCCCTTCCCCGGGTGAGGCCCAGGCCTCTGGCTTAGGTGCTTCGGACACTCTGTCCACCCTCCACCCCCCAAGGGTTGCCACTATGGGGGGATACACCTTGGTACCTGCTGGATGGTTGGGTGGGTGACTAGGCATCCGCAGATCTGCGCTCCCTGCGGCGGCCCTCCACTAATTTAGGCCCTGGCTTTGTGGCCTACCGAGCACTCACGGCAGGCTGGCGGCCGAAAATGCTTTCCATTGCGGGCATCCACCCTCCTCCTTCCAGGGGGACGGCGCTCTGAGGGCGACCCCTTTTTGGGGGGGGTTGTTTGAGTGTGCCCTCCGTAGGCGCCCCCTGTGAGGGGCCTTAGTGGATGCCCCCCTGTGACGGGCCTTAGTGGATGCCCCCCTGTGACGGGCCTTAGTGGATGCCCCCCTGTGACGGGCCTTAGTGGATGCCCCCCTGTGAGGGGCCTTAGTGGATGCCCCCGTGAGGGACCTTAGTGGATGCCCCCTGTGCAGGGCATCAGTACGTGCCCTAGTGCGGGGTTTCGGCCGGTGCCCCTTGTGAGAAGCCCGTGGTTCCAGCAACGCTCCGCTGTGAGGTACCCCTTGTGGGGTCCCTCCTTAAAGATTGGACTGTTCCACCAGTAGTGGATCCCCCTGTCTCTAGGTTTGTGCAAGGCGACCATGATTCTGGTAGAGGAGTCTCCGGCTTTTAATGATCCGGCTGACATACCTGGAGGGGGAGCAGATTCTCTCTGCTTCTGCTGAGTTGGCGGACCAGTCGGTCTGGGGGCTGCAGTTTGTATGCGATGCCTCTTGGTCGCAGTTCCCTCGGTTGCTAAGGTCTCTGTTTCGGCAGTGGTGCTTAGACATGTATTGGGGCTTAAGTGTTGGTCTGCAGACTGGGCTTCTAAAAAAGCTCTGACTGGGTTACCATTTCAAGGCAGTGTCTTTTTGGGGCTACCCTGGATGACATCATTATGAGTCTCACAGGAGGGAAGTGTACATGTCTTCCACAGTCTGAAATGGGGAAAAGGACCTCGTACTGGATGCGGTCCTTCTTCTCGGCACACAATGGACCTGGTCTGGTGAGCCGAGAGCGGGGATGCCTAGACCCACGCACAAGGCCCCTTCAGCATTAAGGCGTGCTCTCACCTATGTCCTAGTCTTCCAGCCTTGAACCCCGAAAAGTGCCAGGTCTCCTAAATGAGCTGTGCAAGCGCTGTTGCCTCAGGGTGTGCTTGTCCCGGTTCCAGTGGGTACAGAAGGTCAGAATGAAGGCCATCCGCACGGTGGTGGCGTCCCTTCATCATGGGGACTTTCGGGCTTCTGTCGACATCATGGATGCGGATTACACACTCCAATATGTGCCCAACACCAACACTTCCTCCATTTTACTGTGGGAAAAGAGCATTTTAAGCTTGCGGTGTTGACTTCTGGTCTCGCCTCCACCCCTCGCATACTCACAAAGGTGTTGGCCCCAGTTCTGGCGTGGTTACGTCAGCGGGGGATTGCAGTCCTGGGCTGCTTGGACGATCTTCTGCGAGCAGAATCCATGAAGGGCGATGTAGCTCACTATACAGACCTCAGTTTTCAGTTGGCTTCTATACTACCTGATGTCTGCTCCAGCTCCTTCCAGAAAATTGGATTATCTGGGCCTGACTCTGGTTTCATTTCTGGCCAGAGTGTTTCTTCCTCTGGAAAACTCCAGAAGTTGCATGCTGCATTTCAACTACTGTTGTCTCTCAGGTGGGCCTCCCTGCAGTCCTGCATGTGGGTGTTGGGCCTGATGGTATCTACCGTTGAGGCAGTTCCATTTGCGCAGTTCCATACAAGCTCATTTCAAGTGAGATCCTGGCGTAAAGTGCCCGAGGTCTCTGGACTATCATATTCGGCCGAGCCTGAAAACTGGGGGTCCCTGGTAGCTTCACTCTCCAGGATTTCGGCAGGGTGCATGCTTTCTCCCCTTGTATTGGACAGTGGTCACCACCGATGCCAGTCTGTCCAGGGGGTGTCCTGGGACTGGGTTCTGCTCAGGGACATTGGACGCTGGACGAATCCTGACTGCCGATCGATTATCCTGGGACTTTGAGCAATCAGACTATTTATGGATCATGGATGTTGACTTCAATCACTCCTGGTACGGATCTAGTTGGATGATGCCATGGCGGTGGTCTATGTCAATCACCAGGGTGGAGCGAAGAGTGTTGGCAGCCACCCTGACAGTAGCCAGCATCCTACGGTGGGCAGAATGCTTTGTTTCAGCCCTCTCCGCCGTATGCATTTTAGGAGTGGAAAAATGGCAGGCGATTGCCTCAGTCGGCTAGTGTTGGTCCACAGAGTGGTCTCTTCACCAGGACATGTTTCATTGGATATGTCTCCGATGGGGCACCCCTGAGGTATACCTGTTAGTGTCCCGGCCTTAACGGAACGGTACTGAGGTTTCTGGCAAGGTCACGGGCTCCTCTGGTGGACACTACAGACACTCTGGTGGCCCTGTGGGGCCGGTATTGTTGGATCTACACCTCTACTCTCAAGATTCTGCCGCAGCTTTTGCACAGGATCAAGGCCAAAGGGTTTCCGGTCATTCTAGTGGGCCCGGATGGTCTTGTCAGTCTTGGTACGCCGACCTGGTGCACATGGTTGCTGACGTCCCTTGGCGACTGACTGTTGGTGAGATTCCACTGTCCCAAGGGCCGATCTTCCATCCTCCTTCAGGCTCTGGTTTTGAAGGCCTGACTGTTATGAGCCAGGTGCGCAAGTTTACGACACTGCTGAAGGCTAGGAAGCCTTCCTCTGGGAAGATTTACCACCGCACATGGATAGCATACATATCCTGGTGTGAGGCGCTTGCCATTTACCCTTGTTCTTTCTCGGTGGCTCAGATTTCGACCTTCCTTCACGGGGGGGTTAACAGAACTTGGCCTTGAGTACAGCTGTCGGCCTTGGTGGTTTTCTTCGGCGTCCCCTGGTCTCGCACTCCCTCGTGCGTACTCTTAATAAAGCGGTTCGACGTCTGCCTCCACCAGTGCGGTCCCACCGCCGTGGGATCTACTCTGGGTGCGTTCGGTTCTACAGGAGCCCCCCGTTGGAAATATTCGGGAGGTTCCTCTGCTTGCTCTGTCCCAGAAGGTGGCTTTTTTGGTTGCTATGACCTCTGCTCGCAGAGTGTCGGAACTGTAGGCGTTATCATCTCATACTTCTTACCTGGTGATCCACAAAGATGAAGTGGTTCATCGCCTTTGTCTGTGGTTCCCTCCTCTGATTCCTTTTGACTAAGGACGTTGTATTGCCTTACCTGTGTCCCAGGTCAAAATGTCCTAAGGGATTTGCCTTGCATGCCCTGGATGTGTTCAGGCGATTCGGATGTATTTGACAGTCACAGGTCCTTTTCGGAGATTAGACTCACTGTTTGTGATCACGGACGGGTCAAAAAAGGGGCTGTCTGCTTCTTTTTTTTTTTTTTTTTTTTTTTTTTTTGCTACTTCAGCTTTTACAATGAGAGGGTTTAAATCACCATATTTAGGTCATTTCTTCCCATTATAACATCACATCATGGTAGCAGGAATAGTATTCTTGTTTCCTTTAAAATAAAAAAAACTTTATTTTGACACTCCAATATTGTATGAATGAACCCCGACTATTCCTTAACCCGAATAGTATCTTGATACCCCTGTCCCTCCTCCCCCCCACCCCCCGAATTCACCCCCCCGATTCTCCCCTCCCACCCTGGTCCCTCAGCAATATCTACTCTAATATGTGCAACCTCATATGAACTTCTCCGCATACGTCCATGTTTTTTTAAAGGCTAACCATTTCGCCCATTTTGTTCCCTCCCGGGCTTCCTCTGTCTCTACCGAAAGGTCTTCAACGTCGCCGGCCTCTAGGATATAGATTCCGTTGACCCTAATTAACCATTCTCGAATGCTTGGGCCTGCTATCTCTTGCCATTTTTTTGGTATTAAGCTTTTGGCCGCATTTAAGAGAATGGGCGTCAAAGAAGCGTTGTACTTGCCCGTCCGACCCTCCGTCCCGTGAAACAAGCATACCCAAGGGTCTACTCTGATCTCGGTCCCCGTTATCTCTTGTATTATCTTGAGAACTTCTTGCCAGAACCTTTTAATTGTTGGACATTCCCACCAGAGGTGTGCCATCGATCCCCTGGCGGGACATCCCCTCCAACAGTTACCAGAGGATTCTCCTTGCATCTTGTTTAACCTGTCTGGCGTCATGTACCATCTGGCTAAGCATTTAAAATTTGATTCTATTGTACTCACATCTACTGCCGACTTGTGTGTTGCGTTGAAGATATTCTGCCATGTTACATCACTTGGTAATGTACCTAACTCAGACTCCCATTTATTGCAATATAACGGCTTAATGCCTACGCCCTCATCCCGCACTATTTTGTATAGTTCTTTTATTTTAATTTTGTTTTTCAGAAACAATTTCTCGATAGATCGGAGATTCTCCTTGTCTCTAATTGGACCTGGTAGACTTTTAATAAAAGATGCCAACTGATTATACCTCCATATATCTATGTTCATTAGGTCATTGAGCAGAGACAACTCCTGAAAAGAAATAATTTTACCATTTCTTGTGATATCCAATAATTGTATTTCGTGCTTCCTTATCCAATTCCCTCCTACCTCTCTTAACCCTGGTGGGAAAAACTTGTTTTCCTTTAAATATATAAATGGTGAGTTAAATTCCCATGTCTTTTGTCTGTGTAATTGATCCCAAGTCCTTAAAGTGTAACGTGTTATTATATGTGTATTTGGACTTAATTCCCTAAAGTGTGGAGGATTCCAAATTAATTGGCATATATTTGCCGTGCTCAAATCTCTTTCTAGTTTCACCCATCTATTCCCTGTTGATTCTTTACCCCATTCCAACATTCGTGAAAGAACTATTGCTCTATGATAATTCTTAAAATCTGGGAGGGCCAGACCACCCTGTGTTTTGTCCCTGCTCAAGACCCCAAAGGCAATCCGTGGCCTCTTGTTTTTCCAAATGAATTTGGAGATGATGTTGTTCAAAGTTCTGAAGAAAGACTGTGCTAACGGAATTGGCAGTAACTGCATTTTATATAGAATCTTCGGGGCTAGAGTCATTTTAACAATATTGACTCGACCAAGCCAAGATATAGGGGAATACATACTTTTCTTTGTTTCCTGCTTGATTTCCTCAAGGAGGGGTATAAAGTTTAACTGGTATAATTTCTTAAGGGATTTTGTTAATACTATTCCTAGGTAATCTATTTTTTTTCGCCATGGAAATTGAAAATATTCTTTAAGTTTGGTTACCTCTTGTTTCTCAATATTGATATTTAGGGCTGCTGATTTACCAAGGTTCACCTTATAATTTGAAAGTTCCCCGTATCTCCTCAGCGTAGCCAGGAGGTTCGGGAGTGAAATCCTTGGATTCGCTATGTAAAACAATACATCGTCGGCAAACGCCGAGAGCTTGTGTTCATCGCCTTCCACTATGCATCCGCGTATATCTGAGTTTTTCCTAATTACCGCCAGTAGGGGCTCTAAAGTCAGGGCAAACAGAAGGGGGGACAGGGGACATCCCTGTCTAGTTCCGTTTTCCATCCTGACTTCTCTTGAAAGTACACCGTTTACTTTGACTAAAGCAGATGGGGCCTTGTATAGAGCCTTGATCCAGTTTAACATAGTGTCACCCAATCCGATCGCCCTCAATGTCTTTGTCATGAACCCCCAGTCTACTCTGTCGAAGGCTTTCTCTGCGTCCAACGACAGTAGCAGACTGGGGGCCCCCTTCGCTTTCATCGCCCCTATAACCAATAGTGATCTCACACCGTTATCCCTCCCCTCTCTGCCTGGGATAAAGCCCGTCTGATCAGGGTGTATCCAGTATGTCATTTTGTCCTTCAGCCTATTGGCTAATACCTTGGCGTATAATTTTGTATCGGTGTTGAGTAAGGCGATCGGCCTATAGCTCGAACACAGTGAGCTGTCTTTCGCCACCTTAGGTATTAAGGCAATCGATGCCATCAAAGCTCCTTCACAGAATTCCTCCTGGCTCCCTATCTTGTTCTATATCTGACAGAGCTTGGGGGTCAGAATATCTTTAAATTTTTTGTAAAAGTAGGTGGTGAAGCCATCCGGTCCCGGACTTTTTCCAGAGGGAGATGTCTTCAAAGCCCGCTCGATCTCTTCCACCGTAATGGGTTCTTCTAATTCTTTTGCCTCGTTGTCCGAGAGACTTGGTAAACCTGCCTCTCTTAAAAATTCATCTATCATTTCTTCCTTTCCCAGGGTACCATCCCCACTTTGTTTAACTTTATATAGAGCTGTAAAATATTTTTGAAACTCTTCGGCAATATCGCTAGAAGTATATTTAAATATCCCGTTTTTATTTTGAATCCTCTCTATGAAGTTCGTATCCCTTTTCTTTTTAACAACTGATGCCAGGTGTTTCCCTATTTTGTTACTCCACCTAAATCTGTCTTTTGCGCTCTTGTACAGTGTGCGTTTAGATTCCAGTTCCATTAGATCTTTTAGTTCTTCTCTTTTATGGACTAACTGCACTAGAGATAAGTTGTGGCCCCCATTGGCTGATTTATGTATTTGTTCCAACTGATGTATTTCTTCAATTAGCTCCACCCTTCTTTTTTCCCCTTCTTTTTTCTCTTTGGCTTCCAAAGAAATCAATATGCCCCTTGTATATGCTTTCATCGCCTCCCATAGGACTGAACCTGAGACCTCTCCAGTGTCGTTTATCTTGAGGAAGCCCACTATTTCCTCCTGTATCTTACTCTAGATGGTTGGGTTGTCTATTAATTTTTCGTCTAGCTGCCATGAAAATGGTGATCTCCGGAATCCCGGAGTCACCACCCTCATCACAACCGGCGCATGGTCGGAGAGGGTGGCAACGCCTATCTCCGTTTCCTTGACACAATCTAGTAACCTATGGTCTACCAAAAAATAATCAAGACGAGAATAGGACCCATGTACAGAGGAAAAAAAGGTATAATCTTTACTTTTTGCGTGTTGTACCCTCCAAGCGTCTATCAAATGGCAGTTGTGCAATTTCTGACCAACTTTTTTTAATAGTCTCCCACTCATTCTCTGGTTACCGACTGTGCTATCCATCGCTGGGTCTAAGCAGAAGTTCAAATCGCCTGCCACTATCACCTGTCCTGCCCTAAAGTCTGCCAACTTATTTAAAATGCATAGCAAATATTTTACTGGGTTGTTGTTTGGGCAGTAGATGTTCACCAGTGTAAAAACCCTTTCTCCCATTCTAATTTTCAGAAAAAGATAGCGACCATCCCTATCCTCACATCTTTCTAATAACGCGAACCTAGTCCTTCTTGAGAACCCAATTGCGACCCCCTTAGCTCTCTTGATAGGGGAGTCGCTATAGAACCAGTTAGGGAAGCACTTAGAGAATAATCTAATGTGTGAATCTTGTGAAACGTGGGTCTCTTGAAGAAACACTACATCTGCCTTAAGTTGTTCTAATTCTCGCAAGATTTTATGACGTTTAAGGGGGGAGTTCAGCCCTTTAACGTTATAGGTAAAACATGAAAACTCTGTTATTTAGCTTTGCATTTTGCTGCTCGCTAGATTCACATCTTATGTTTTGCACTCTTTCCTTTGATATCTGCCGGACCTTTCCCACTCTCCACACCTCCCAAACCTCCCTCCACCCCAATCCCCCTTCCCCCGCCCCCCCCATGTCCCCCCCACCCTCCCCCCTCTCCCCACCTGCCTAAATCTAGCAGTGTGTCTGCCGCCCAGAGATATTGCTTCTCTCGGCATGCCACCTGGCCAGACCAATGGGGTGTGACTCTGATGACGGATCGCCTCGGTCGCCATGCTCCCCCCCCCTAGATAGAGAAAAAGGGGGGGGAGGAACATCGCGAGCGGGCGCCCATACGGCCGCCTGTCCCCACATCGGGTGCCCCCCCCCTCCCACCCACGCACCTCCCCAGCCCCCAACCCTCCCCCCCCCCAAGGTTTCCAGGTGTCTGGACGTCAACTGTGCTTTTCACCAATTATTTAAATATGGCTGGGACAGGGATGTCTAAGTCATTGCAAAAGTCTTGCATATTATCTATATATTTCAATCTGCTTGTTCTACCCGCTTTCACTACGATCAGTGAAGTTGGAAATCCCCAGCTATATTTCATATTTGCCTTTCTCAGTTCTTCCAGGAGGGGTCGCAACTGCCTTCTCCAGGCCAAAGTCTCAGCCGAGATGTCGGCAAAAAACTGGATTTCAACCCCCTCAAATTTTACTGGTTGAGCTTTCCTGAGGTTACTCCAGGCTCTTGCTTTATCTTCATAATGGTGGAACCTTATAATTATATCCCTGGGTTTGTCCTCACTGACATTTGGGGGTTTCCTTAATCTATGAACCCTGTCAATCTTCAGTTCGTCGTCTGGATTTCGGCTCAGAATCGGGTTGAAGATAGCTTTCATTTTAGCGTACAGATCTTCACCTCGTTGTTCTGGGAGGGCACGCAGCCTCAAATTTTGTCTGCGACTCTGGTTTTCTTGCGCTTCTAGTTTGTAAAAGATATCCCGTTGGGCTAGTTGTAGGTCTTTTACCTGTTGTTTTAGGGTGACTATTTCTCTGCTCTGCTTATCTGAGGCCTCCTCTGCTGATTCTACTCGCTTCAGTAGATGGCCCATGTCGGTTCTAACATTGTGAATTTCTGTTCTAATTACCAGTTCCAGTTTGGCGAACATCTCTAGAAGCTCTATTTTAGTTAGTGGTATTTCCCTGCTGGTGTCTTCCATCATACTTGGGGTTCCGCCTTCTCCCCTAGTTGATCCCCCGTTAGCCCCTTGGCTCTTCACTTTTTCTTTCTTCTTTTCTTTCCCACTTTGCTGATTGTTATCTTGAGCTGGGTTTTTTGGGCTTCCCTGGTTTGTCTCCTTCAGGTACTTCTGAATAGAGCTAGTGTTCAGGCTCTCTCTAGGTTGCTTCACCTCCGCTCCCCTTTGAGGGCGCCCTCGCATGTTTGTTTCCTTCTATCTCTGCCTTTCCCTCCCCCCACTTGCCTCCTCTAGTCCCTCTCAATCCACCTCCTACTATTGGATTCCTTATACTCCTCACTGTATACCTGCGGCGGGGGGGGGATCAAAGGGAGACAGAAGGTGAAGCCGTCCCAAAGGGAAAGGAAGTGGCCAGCCAGACAGGGCCGCCCTAGACGATAGTGCCGCCTGCCTGTCCACACCCACCCCCCTCCCCCTTTTTTTTTTTTGTTTTTTTTTTTCCTTTCTCAGTCTTTTTATTTTTATAGCAACAGTGGTCTACGATTTATACAGTCTCTCCTGGGTTAATACCTTTCTGCTGGTTTTGAGCCTTTAATTACACCGAACCCATCAGACACTGTTGTTATATATGGTTCCACCATTACATGTTTATAAGATTCCTTCCCGATCCACGGTTTCCACAGTATTATTACATTTACTTGCCTGAGTTCGCCGGAGATCCCTCATAGGCTTACCATCTCTACCTCAGGTTAGACCCGGTGTCCCTGGAGATTATGGATGTTTTTCTCCTCTAGATTGCTGAGTGTCCTTCAATCCCTCCTTGCTTCAGCGCATAGGATCCTGTCCTCATCCAACCTTCCAGGGGTTAATGGTGTATCACTGGGGGGAAGGATTAGGATGCGGGGCCATCCGGGATCCTTCTAGAGAAGCCGGTGTGTTCCCCACATCGATCCGAAGGGGCTGGGGGAGCGTGGGGGCGAAAACACCCCGTGAGTCTCGGCGGTCCGTGGCGTACCGACCAACGCCGCCGCCGCTACTCTGAATGCGGCGCGCTGTCAGCTCCACCTCTCAGGCAGCTTCGTTCGCCTGAGCTGCTCCGCCGCCCGCTTCCTCGGCTCCGTCATCAGGCCCCTCCCCCACTACGTGTGCGTCACATCGCGCACCTGACCTGGGCTGTCTGCTTCTAATGCGACCTTTCTAGGTGGATCGGACAGACGATGACTCTGGTCACTTCTGCTATTCTATCAGGGGTTGGGTTTCTACTTTCCCCGTTACGGCGTATTCTACTTGGCTGTTTGTTGCTTCTTGGGCATTCCATCATCAAGTGTCAGCAGTGCTGCTTTGCAAGGCGGCCACTTTGGTGTACACTTTCACAAAATTCTACAACGTGGATGTGCTGCCACTTGTCTGCTGTTTAGAGGGTCTTTTCCCTCTTGAAGGGGTATTGCTCCAGTTTGTTTCTGTGTTGAGCTCCTGTTACCTGGTTGGCTCTTGTGTTAGCCTTGGAATTTTTCGTTGTCCCACCCCTCATGTTTGGCACTGCTTTGGGACGTCCCTGTGGTTCTGAATAATGGAGCGCTGTGTCTGTCAATGAACGAAAGAGAAAATGGGATTTTTGACTTACCGTAAAATCCATTTCTCTAAGTTCATTGACAGACACAGAACCCACTTCTCTAAGGAGTATTGATGCTTCTGACACTGCTTGTTACTAAACTGAAGGCCTGTAACAGAGGGGTGTATATCACCTAGGACTGCCCATAGGCATAGCCAAGTCTTTTTTTTCTGCTTAGTGTCCCACTTCTGTAGGGGGCGATATAACCCTATGGTTCTGAATGATGGAGCGCTGTGTGCGTCAATTAACGAAAGAGAAATGGATTTTACGGTAAGTCAAAAAATCCCATTATTTTGTTCTTAGGTTTCCATACACTTTATTACCTAGAATGATAAAATTGTTTTTGAATTGTATTTACAGTGTCCTGTGTGTGACCACCCTAATTCCTGTTTACTCTGAAGTCACTGTAGAGGCTTCAATTAGAACACAGCGCTGATTTCTGAGGCTGCAATTTGTTTGTCACACAAGGCAAAACTTTATCTGGCTGAACTATTGTTTACTAATTAGTGCCTCATTATGGCTAATTGATCCTCTTGCTTACTGCATAGCTCATTTACCACGCTGCTTAATATCCCCCCTGAGGCACAGATTTTTCGTTCTCTTCTGCTGTCTCTTATGTGTATGGTGGCCCTCATTACATTTAATATAATTTAAATTTTTTGGTTAGTGTGGGGGAGGATTTGCTCTCTTGCTCTCTTGCTCTCTTGTCAGTATTTACTGCAGTCAAAGAGATTCTTTCACTTCCTGAAAATGTGACCCCCCAAAACAGGACGTGAGGGGAAATCTGACAGTACAACAACATAGACATAGACAAAAGTAAAAATAATTTTTTTAAGAAGGAACGTGCTAGAACATCCTTTTATTGTTTGATTCCCTCGTGCAGGTTTTCCCTCACTTCCTGTTCCCAAAACAGAAAGAAGAGGGAATCTCTGCATCATTTACAATTGTGGCAGTCCTTGCCGCCCCTCTGGGGGGGGGGCGGTCTGTGGGGGATCACTTTAAGAAGTTGAGAGACAGCTGGGAAGTGAGGCATAGGGCCTCCTCAGCACCTGTTCTTACCCTTAGGCTAGGTTCACACTATTGCAGTCTCCCTGTGGCTGTGTTTCATTTAAATTCTCAGACCCGACCGCAAGTGTAAAGTTCTAATGATGCCCCAGATATAAGTAAAATCTAATGGGGGTTCTGACCTTTTCACATTCTAAAAAAATATGCTTTTGCTATGCATTCATTTTAATAAGAACAAAAATGCTACCATTCCAAAAAATACTATCATATAATAAAGAGTGTATCACCGCTAATTAATAAAGGTAATTGTTATTGATTAATAAGTAGTCCAATAGATATTAAAATATAACGATGTGACAGCAATTTATAACGGTGAATAAATGTGAGTTCCAGCATTATCCAATCTTCTAGCTTCTTCCTACTTACCTCAGTGCTCTCACCTTCAATGGTGAAGTCACGTGGTGCGTGACGCAACGCGTAGGGTCGAGCCTGTAGGAGAGTGGACCAGAAGTGATGTTATACCAGGAAGAACAGTATGCTTGTCGATTTTTTTACTATGTAAGCACTATTTTAGAGAGTAATAAAGCGCATTTTAACAGAAAAAGTTTATTTAAGTTCCAAGATATACAAAGGCAAGCAGTGATACCAATAAAGAGCATTTTAAACATGCTACACTATAAGGCTATCCTCTCTGTCCCTACATGATACACGAGTACCTAATAGTACATGGGCCAAACGTTCTTAAAGGGACCACATCTCCATTACTAAGGAGGAACTTCTGAGTGGACAAGAGCACCCTAGTGAGTGGGAGGTCATACTACAGAGAGACCTGGGATCCCGTAATGCAAATTGGATGAGAGAAAAGCTAGCTGAATACTATTACACATGAGTGTATACTACAACATTAAGGTGAGAGCATTGAGGTGATTGGGAATAAGCTTGAAGATTACATAAAGCTAGAAAAAGTCACATTTATTAACCTTTATGAATTGCCGTCATATCGTTATATTTTCATTGCTATTTATTTATTGATCATTGACAATTACACTTATTCATTGGTGGCGATACACTCTTTATTATATGATAGTATTTTTATAAAATGGTAGCACAGCATTTATTTCTTTTTGATTAAACACCATTTAATGCATGCAGCAACCTATTATTTTCTTACACCGATTTATGAGGTCCACCGAAACATATCGGCCAAAATTTGTGTGTTTTGCATTAGGCCAAAAGAAGACAAGATGCCGACAATGGCACCGAAAAGGGTGCCGCACCTTGTGGTGATGTCATCCTGGCATGCCCCAGTCCTCCCCTCCTTTCCCTTCCTCCCCTCCTTTCCCTTCCTCCCCTCCTTTCCCTTCCTCCCCTCCTTTCCCTTCCTCCCCTCCTTTCCCTTCCTTCCTCTCCTCCTTTCCCCTCTTTCCCCTCTTTTTGGGGAAGCGGCAGTCTCCCTCTGTGTCACAGAGCTGAATTGTTCAGCAGCCACTGTAACAAAGTCCTGCCTTACTGTGGCCGCCTGGCTCAGACAATTCAAATCCAGCTCTGTGACACAGCGGGAGATCACCCCTCTGTGTGACCAGGGCACTGGTGAGGCTGCATCTGATGGGCACTGGCGAGGCTGCATTGATCTCTTGTATCATGTCTGCTAGAGGTGCAACGAATGGAAATTTTGCTAATACTATTAGCAGTGTGTTTAAGTAAGAGATTACAAACATGATACAAGAGATGGTTAGAGACTGCAGAGTGCATTTTTCTTGAGCTTTTCTTGCACTAAAGGTGCTAATAATGGCAAACAATAAATTGATATTCATTTAAATTGATGATATTAATTAAAAAGTTGAATATAATACAATTTTATATCTAAAAATCTAAATATTTTTAAAAAACTGTAATTTTTGGTTTCGGCTAAGTACATCCTGCATTTTCGGTTTTGGCACCAAAATTTCCATTCGGTGCACCTCTAGTTATGGTTGGTGGTATCCATTACCACTTATAGTGGGGTTCCACCTAAAAAAAAAAAAAACTACATGAAAAATCCTAAAAAAAAAATACAAAAAAAATTTGGATATTTTTTTTTTTTTACTCCCCTCTAAATGCCTGTTGCTAGGGGGTCCCTCGTAGTCTGCCTCTTTCAGTGCCTGGGCTGGTGACATCACTTCCGTCTCAGCACAGGAAGGGCTCAGCTCTGCTCCCTCCCTCCTGTCAATCATCTGGGACCCATTACAGGTCCCAGGTGACTGAGCGGCCAATCGCGGCGCCGCTTGCGCATGCGCAGTGGGTGCCAGGCTGTGAAGCCACAGCCCTGCGCCCACAGTTGCAATGCCGGCGCCGCTGAACGGAGGGGGAGACGAGCGGGGCTTCGATCCTCCGCATCGCTGGACCCAGGGACAGGTAAGTGTCCAATTAAAAGTCAGCAGCTGCAGTATTTGTAGCTGCTTACTTTTAATTTTTTTTTTTTTTTTTGACTGGCCCTCCTCTTTAAAGTGGTTATTAACCCACTTATATAAAAACATCCCATCTGCACTGTAATAAACCAGTAAATGTCCCTGTGCCTGTGTTAGGTAAAAAATATGCTTGTCTGTATGTATAACGGCGCAGCTCCCAGCACTCAGCTGCCTCTTCGGGTCTCCTCTCTTTCCGACTTACAGCTCCAGTGGGTGGGACCAGCTGAGCGCTGGGAGCCGCGCTGTTATACATACAGATAAACATATTTTTTTACCTAAGTGCAGTGCAGATGGGATTTTTTTAATGAAATATGAGAGCAGCAGGAGGGGGGAAGGAGGACAGAGGGGAGGGGGGAAGGAGGACAGAGGGGACACAGACACAGAAGAGCAGCCTGCGGACACCCTAGAGAATAAAATGGCTGTCGTTACAATACTTTGTCACACCGTATTTGCACAGTGGTCTTACAAACGCAATTTTTTTTGCGAAAAAATAAGATTACAGTTAGTCCAATAGTTTTCTTATATTGTGAAAGATAATGTTACACCGAGTTAGTTGATACCCAACATGTCGCGCTTCAAAATTGCGCCCGCTCGTGGAATGGCGACAAACTTTGACACTTAAAAATCTTCATAGGCGATGTTTAAAAATTTCTACAGGTTACCAGTTTTGAGTTAGAGGAGGTCATTTGCTCTAATGATCGCGGCGATACCTCACATACGTGGTTTGAGCACTGTTTACATATGTGGGCACGACTTACATATGTATTCGCTTCTGCGCGCGAGCACGGAGGGACGGGGTGCTTTAAAGAATTTTTTTTTTTCTTATTTACTTAATTTTTTATTTTTACACTGTCCCTTTAAAAAAAAAAAAAAACTTGATCCCTTTTATTTTTATTTCTATTACAAGGAATGTAAACATCCCTTGTAATAGAAAAAAGCATGACAGGACCTCTTTAATGTGAGATCTGGGGTCAAAAAGACCCCAGATCTCACATTTACACTTAAAAGCAATAAAAAAACAATTGTCCCTTTTTAAGGCCGTTGGACGGAAGTGACTTTTGGCTCCCGTCATCCAATGGCATAAAGTCGAGTGGGGACGATCATTCCCTCACTTGACTTCCTGCCTAACAGGGGAAATGGTCGGATCCAGCTAACGTGGATTCGATAAACGGCGGAGACGACTGGGACGTGGCGGGAGGGGGGTGGGCACCTCTCCCGCCGCCGGTACAAGTGATCTCGTGGAAAATCCACCACGGAGGCCACTTTTATTCTAAAGCGGACCGCCCACCATTGAAGAAAATACCGGGGTTATGGCAGCTGTCTGCTGCCACAACAACGGTATTTAAAGTCAAAGTGGCGATGTAAATTCACAGTGGGCGGTTTGGAAGTGGTTAAGGTTGATTTGGATTAGAGCACAATTGGTAGCGCAGGAGTCACACACATCTTTATACATTTTAATACTTCCTCCTCCTACCATCCACATTGCTGATTATGAGCTATGTTGGCTGAAATATCTTCAGTATCAGGCACACTTCCGGTTATGTCGAATTCCTGGTCTTCTGTGGTTCCTTCCTCTGGCCCTCTATGTGCTTATAGTGACATAGGGACCAGAGGAGGGAACCAAACATACAGTGAGGGACTCCTGCTTATTTTTCATTTATGTTCTGAATATACATTGCACAGCTTTGCTGTAACATACGTAGAACCCATTTTCATTGCAAGCAGTCCTTTAGGGTTAAAGTAGGCTGAAGTCAGATTGTTAGCTCTTCTGCCAAGCCTAACATTGAAACACAAGATGCAGGTACACGTCTATTCCTGTAGCTCATTTATTAACACCCCATGAAAGCGCCTGGCTTGGTTGTCACTCCTGTATTGTTTCCAGGCACATATTTTTTGTTTTTCTGCATTGTCAGGCTGAGTCTGCTCATGGTACTGTGTTTACAATTATATCCCAATTATCTAAAGCTGGCACACGTACATTGCTAAAAAAAATATGTTGTGTCTGTGCTTGTTCTAGGTTGGAGACTAAGTCCTCTTCCAGAGAATACGAGTTCTCTCTCCAGATGGAGTCAGACGACGAACGGGAAGCCTTAATTATTGATCCCACTCAGAATGTTGTGGTGCGGAAAGTAAGTGTTGGGCTGATGTCTAAAACTCTCTGCGTTAGAGCAAAAAAAATGATGGATAGACATGATTTAAAGGTAGAAAAATATACAGTTAAAGCTTTTCAAGTGTTAGCCCACTTATTACCCAGTATTATTTTTACAAGTAGAGGCAGTTGGGGTGGCAATACTCATTGACTACTCAAGTCTTTTAGGAAATCCAGTGCCAAGTCCTCCTAGGTGGAGTTCTCACATTTGTTTCTAGGTATGAGTCTCACTTCTCTTGTTGCAAATGTTGTAGTGCTTCTCCTACTTTGTACCTAATTGTACAAAGTAAACAACACAGAGCTCTTTTCACTGACAGGGGATCTTGCTGATTTTTTTTTTCCTGCTAAGGGAAAAAAAACAACAAGATCCTTTGTAAAAGCAGCACATCTCACACATTACACATAGGCACACGTTTAACCCTTTGATCGCCCTAGATGTTAACCCCTTCCTAACCAGTGTCATTACAGTGCATATTATTCGCACTGATCACTATATTGATGTCACTAGTGATATCACAGTGGCAGTTAGTTCCCCCCAGTGTTAGATTGCTCACTGCACTATCATAGTCCCATTATAAGTCGCTTATCACCGCCATTAGTAGTATAAAAAATACTCTCTCTCTCTCTCTCTCTCTCTCTCTCTCTCTCTCTCTCTCTCTCTCTCTCTCTCTCTATATATATATATATATATATATATATATATATATCTCCATATCCCGTAGTCTGACTACACCCATCAATGTACACCTATTGGGTTTTTTTTTTTGTTTTTTTTTTAACAAAAACGTAGCAGAATACTTTTTTTTTTTTTTTTTTTTAATTTGATCTGTTTTAGGCCCATTTCACACGATTGGCCCGCAAAGATCCGCCTGTCCGTTTTTTCAGGCGGATCTGAGCAGGCCACCCATTGACTTGTATGGGCAGGCAGATGTCAGCGGAGATGTGTCCGCTGACACCCGCCTGCCATCCGATCCGACTAGATCCTCTGAAAACAGACGGATGGCGATACGTTCGTCATCCGTCCAGTGGATCGGAAGAAAACGGACATGCTGGTTTTTTTTATCTGATTTTCCCATAGTGAACAGCGGGGCTCTAACAGGTCCGTCCCTGAGCAGACACGGACCTGTCATCTGCCTGCTCAGTGGGGATCAGTGGAGCCCTGTGTGAAAGGGGCCTTAAAGGTAGAAAGTAAAAAATAATAGTTTTTTCAAAATGTTTTGTCTTTTTTAATTTATATCGCAAAAAAATTAAAAAAAAACAGTGGTGATCTACTACTAGCAAAAGAAACCTCTGTGTGGAAAAAATTATATACCGTATATACTCGAGTATAAGCTGACCCGAATATAAGCAGAGGCACCTACTTTTACCACAAAGAACTGGGAAAACGTATTGACTCGAGTATAAGCCTAGGGTGAGAAATGCGCAGCTACTGTAAGTGGAAAAGAGGGTCAACAATGCCCATTTGCATGCCTCACTGTGCCCATTTGCAGCCATAGGTCCCCACGAACTTCAAACTCGGTAGATAAGGGTTCCTAGATGCCCCCTAGCTGCAGCCAAAATTTGGGGTCTCTGAACCCAAAGGGTCCCGAAATGACATTGCTGCAGATGGACACAGTTGACCAACTTTGGGGCCCCGTATCTCGGGGCCACTTGGTGCTAGGAACCCCAAATTCTGAACTAGTACTACAACATATCCAAAGCTTGGGGTTCCTAGCACCAAGTGGCCCCGAGATACGGGGCCCCAAAGTCGGTTCGGAAACTGTCAAGCACTTTTCTGCAGCAGAGAATAACATTTTCCGAACTGAATTTGGGGCCCCATATCTCGGGGCCACTTGGTGCTAGGAACCCTAGCTTTAGATATATTATAGTGCTAGTTCCACTGGATTTGCACACCAAATTTGGGGTTCCTAGCACCAAGTGGCCCCATGATACAGGGCCCCAAATTCGGTTCAGAAAATGTCATTCTCTGCTGCAGAAAAGTGCTTGACTCGAGTATAAGCCGAGGGGGGCATTTTCAGCACAAAATGTGCTGAAAAACTCGGCTTATACGGTAAATTTTTTGTTTGTGTACAGTGCTTCATGACCATGCAGTTGTCAGTTAAAATAGTGTAGTGCCAAATAGCAAAAAATTGCCTGGTCATAAAGGGGGTAAAATACGGTAACATGTTGAGAAAGGTGAACTTAGCCTTTATAGGGATCCCAAGGCCAGTGGGCGAGGTACCAATGATTGCCTGTCACAGTGATGGGTCGCCCGTCTTACTGGCTTCCAATTTTCAACAGTTACGAAGAGCTGTCACAGTGCTGGGTCACTGTGTTCCCAGCACAAAACAGCAATGATAGCTGTGCATATGTATGTGGCCATGTGGTGTTAAAGCCCACCACAGTGTCACCACGTTTATGTGTACAACCAACAGGAAGGGGTGAAGATAGATTTGGGGATAGTTGCCCCAGTAAGGTCTGTGTCACAATAGTGGTTCTGTTACGGACTAGACTTAGCTTCCCTTATGGTGTTGCTCCCATACTAGCCAAAACCTTTCGCTCCATTGCTGCTCCCTGGCAAGCATTTTGGTGACTTGGCAGCCTCCAGTGAGTGACCGCTGCACCTCAATGATTATGTTGCTAGTGAAGTGTCACCAGTGGCCAAATTACCAATGGGACGTAAAAAGAGAAAAAAACATTTCCTATCATTTCTTTTCCTGGAGAAAACACAGGAAGTGAGGGGTAATCTCCCCAATGGTCGCACAAATCACAGTAACAGCCTGACTTGGGTTTGGTTCTGTCCCAACTTTTCTTTCATGCTGGATTGTAGGTAGTATTGTCACTTAAGTTCATATTGTACAATCTAATCTGTCATTTTAAATATTCACATGGTGTCAGACCAATTGAATAAACACATGAGGAGCTAAAGTAAACCCAAAAGAAGAATTGGATTACGTTACACAATCTCTTGGGCCAACTTGGCACCAACAAATTACCTCTGTGTGGCTTATAGCGAATCAATAATTTACTGTTGTAGCCTATGCTACATAGGGAAGCAGGGTCCTCCTTTATTGGGTGTACCAGAAATTTCCCCTCTGTGTACTAAATAGTCTTACTTTGGCACCTACGCCACTTACAAGAAGACTTGTATCTTATTTCAATTAATACTGGGCTTCCTCTGGCTGAGGTGGAGAGGCGGGTGGGTGACATTGTGGATCTCCACTGCCGCTTCCTGTATGTAGCATAGGCTACAACAGTAAATTACTAATTCACCATTGGCCACACAGCGGTGGCATCTGCATAATTAGTTTGAGCCAAGCTGGTCCAAAGTTAGTGTGTAAAATAATCCCATCCTTGGAGTTCTTTAAAGTATATGTGAAGCCAAACTTTTTTTATTTCGGAGGTGGGAATGGGTAAAATCTCTTCGATTTGTGTTTTGTTTTTTTTTCTGATTTGAAAAGATTTTCCGTCTCAGATGCAACAGGAAGTGAAAGGATATTTCTCCAAAGTGCAGGGAAATCCCTTCTTAGACAGTTGTCACCAGAACAAGAATCTCTATTGGAACATTTTCTCTCAGCTGCCGTTCTGGTGACAACTGTGACATTTTGGATTTCCCATATTTTTCTATCGGTCATCAGGACAAATAGGGGGGTGGATTTCCCTGGCATGTGCACAGCAACAAAAACATGAGAGGTTGTAATCCTTCCTCACACTAGCCACACATTAAAAAACAAAAAAAGGTTTAGCTATAGATGTACTTTAAGCTTAGTCAGTGGTGTCAATAGGGGTGGTGTCACCTGGTGCGGTAAAACATGGTGTCACCCCCTGTCTCCAGTATAGTCCTAGTATCTGATATGTAAGTACTCTAGCATAGTCCTAATCACTGATCAGTAAGTACTGCAGTATAGTCCCATGTGTTAAGTACTCCAGTACTGTGTCGGTGACTTATTGGTAAGTACTCCGGTATCATGCTCTGTCTGTCAGTCCTGGACAGTCCTCTAGGGGTAATATGGGGGTAGTACTAGGAGGGGGAGGGGACTGGTACTCACAGGACAGGACCAGGTCCCAGAAGGTGGCATGCCATGTTCGGTCCCTGTGGCCGACGATGTGACGCTTCCATCGGATCCCAGAGTCTCCCACCTGGCCACTGCATCCCTCCGACACACAACACGGGGCAGGGGCTACGTGTCACTAGCTGGGCTGGGAGGGTGGAGCGGAGTGTGTGAGGGCGGAGGCTAATTCTGGGAGAAACCTGGTCAGTGACAGTGCACAGGGGCGGCAACCCCAAACCAGCCACTGTAAATTATGCAGTCGTTTCACTGTCACGGATGGGGGTGACACCATTACGGTCGGATATCACTTCCTACTTGATGGTGTCACCTGGGTGCGGGCAGCAACCCCATAGCGACGCCACAGAGCTTGGCCTTTCCAAAAGGCGTTAAACTTTCACCAATGGAAGATTCTGGTGCTGTTTTTCACCCTCCCTTCACTCCACCCTCACAGCATGATGTTTTAGTAGTGTATTATTTCTTTGTTATTTCTTATTCAGTTATTTGTTTACATTTTTTCTGATTGTGTTACCAAGCCAAAAATTCTGCAAAATGTTTATTTTTATTTTTTTCTTTTCTAGATCAAAGGTGGAACTCTTTCCATACGGAGATGGCTGCGTGGTCGAAGCATCTATTGCTCGAAGCTTTTGACTTCCAGATCGAAATCTCGCTATGTATTCCTCACCTACCTGGTGGGATTACATATCCTCATCCTTATGTGCCTAGCTGGAGTTCTATAGCAAGGGACATCCCATACAAGCACCAGACTCCATCTTCCCATGCTCTCATAACTTCCTTATGTTAATGGGACTTGTATGTAAAAGACTGTATTAATGATTAGTTCATGTCTCCGGCTAAACTGTGCAGCACACTGTGTGTTTGTAATGGGCGCCCGAAACAGAAGAGAAGCACAGAATGACACTGAGGAATAACACTACTGATCTGGTTGTAGTGAGTGAGGAGCACAGGAGGAGGACAATGGTGGGTAACGGATTCATTCATTACTTCTGTCATGTTAGGTCTACTAAAAGAGTCAGTCCACCCAAAATTGATCTTTGTTATAAGATATGGGAAAGCTAAAACGCAATGCCAATACATGCATAAACACTTATAAATAAAGTATTAGAAGATTATTTATTACAGGTATGTATATAGTACCGAAGATTCATTCACATCAGTTACTGCCCTCAAGGAGCTTAAACTCCTAACATCCCAACGTGCACACATACTAGAGCTAATTTAGACAGGAACAAAATAGCTTGCTAGCATGTCTTTGGAGTGTGGGAGGAAACCCACGCATGCATATAGGGAGAGCATGCAAACTCCATGCAGCTAGTGTCCTGACCAGGATTTAGGTCTCTGGCTGCAAGGCAGGAGTGCTAATCACTAAGACATTGTGCGGCCATGTCAAGTTTATGCAAAAGTTTCATTTTTTATATCCATTGCATTTTGAGGGGTTAGAATATCCCCTTCATCAGGGCTTGGTGAGCTGTAGGAGGTTGAGGATGGACTCGTTCACCTCCACAACAGGTTATAGCTGTGTGTTTGACAAATTCCCCCGGACTTTCTAACCTGCTGACTCAATGTGACCGTCACCTCAAAGGTCATGGTCAACAATGAAATAAAATCTGGGAAGGATTCAAACTCACCTCTATCAAACTAAAAAAAATTTTTATTGCTCTGAGTCAATCTGCCCTGTTGACGTAAAGGATAAATTCACCTTTTAAATATAAAGAATAATGTCACATCCTCGGCAGCTACGTTCCAGCTGTCTAACACCACCTTGGCAATTACAATAAGTCTTCTTATGCCATATTTTGTACTTTAAAAAATTTTCAATAAAAATCTATTGAAAGTAAAAAAAAAATATTTGCACATCTTTTTGCAGTTAAAAAATGTGCATTTAATATTTTAATATTTATATATTTTTTAACTTGGAGCCTATAAAGCATTGCCACTCCGATCAGCAGATCATAGAAGCCATGCAGGACTCCTGCAGACTTGTCAGTTTATCTGTCTGCTCGTACCTCATACGGGCAGGCAGATACACAGTAACAGGAAGAGATCATTAACTACCAAAGCACTCAACGGCGCCCTGGTAGTTCATTTTGAACTACAAGCGGACAGCTGCAAAGACTGTCAGTACTTGTAGTTTCCCAGTCAAAGAACTCCTTGAATGAATGACGTAGCTAAGCGGGCGGGTGGCAGAGCCCCATGCGGCTGCGTTTTTTTTTTTAAAAACTAGTATCAGCGAGCGGGCGGAGAAGATTTCTGGCTTGCTGTAACTAGAGGCAGCGGCTGCAGGAGTGGAAACATGTTACATGTTCCCAAAGGTGAACTTATTATTTAATGGAAATGAAAGGAAAGGCTGTCACAGCAATTTAACCACTTCAGCTCCGGTAGGGTTACCTCCCTTCATGACCAGACCATTTTTTTGCGATACGGCACTATGTACTTTAACTCACAATTGCGCAGTCGTGCGATGCTGTACCCATATAGAATTTATGTCCCTTTTTCCCCACAAATAGAGCTTTCTTTTGGTGGTATTTGATCACCTCTGCGGTTTTTATTTTTTGCGTTATAAACAAAAATGACAAAACGGTTCCTGCTCGGTCCAAGACTTCTAACTAGGGTACTGCTTTACTTGCCAGCTTCCTATATTCGAAGGAGCATAGCTAGGATATATCTGCCCCTGCGTTCCTAGTTCCGCCCAACTGCGGATTAGGGTAGAACTGGGCAAGGAAATGTCTCTTCTGGAGATATAAGCTGGTGGGTTAGTTGTTCCGCCAGTTTGACACCCTTGATGGAAATATCCGTTTTGGGTGGACTGACACTTCAACACTCCTTTAATCCTTCAT
This sequence comes from Lithobates clamitans, assembly GCA_037952925.1. Classification (NCBI taxonomy): domain Eukaryota; kingdom Metazoa; phylum Chordata; class Amphibia; order Anura; family Ranidae; genus Lithobates; species Lithobates clamitans. Next base: position 1,395,576 of record JBBGZY010001720.1, on the reverse strand, counting down.
GCCCGCCCTCCATATTTTGCTGCTGATAAATCTTGCACTGGCCACTACTGTGTACATAGACCCTTCACTGCAACGTGCAAGCTGTATACTGTATATTTTGGTTGTCTTATAATAAGAGATTATATATTATATTTGCTATAAAAAAAAAGAAATTGTTTCTCACTGTATAAAGTTTGCTGCTTCTAGAGGATCTATTGAGGATTAAGACTTGAATCGGTGTAAATTGAGTTTCTTTTCTAGAAAGAAGTTATTTTATCAGCTCCAATAAGAGATTCTGTAAACTGTTCTTCAGCTTCTTGGTGTGTGGCAGGGAAGCTTCAAAGTGCAATAAATAAAATATAATACCAGTCTGGTAATGTCTTGTGTTTTCCTATTTTGGCTGCAAGAGAATAATGATATACACTGGGTTTAACCACTTAAGGACTGAGCCTCTTTTTGAGATGTGTTGTTTACAAGTTAAAAACAGTTTTTTTTGCTAGAAAATTACTTTTACACATTATAAACATTATCATTTTTTTTCCAACACCCTAGAGAATAAAATGGCGGTTGTTGCAAGACTTTCTGTCACACCGTATTTGCGCAGCGGTCTTACAAGCGCACTTTTTTTGGAAAAAAAATACACTTCTTTGAATTAAAAAATAAGACATTAAAGTTAGCCCAGTTTTTTTTTTTATATTGTGAAAGATAATGTTACGCAGAGTAAATTGATACCCAACATGTCACGCTTCAAAATTGCGCCCGCTCGTGGAATGGCGACAAACTTTTCCCCTAAAAATATTCATAGGCGACGTTTAAAAAAATTCTACAGGTTGCATGTTTTAAAGCGGGGTTCCACCCAAATTATGAACAATATCTGTATGTATTCTCTTCCTTGCCTAGATGCTGACATGCCGTTTAAAAAAATTTAAATCGCCGTAATTACCTTTTATTTTTCTATTCTTCTTTGCACTTCCTGGTTCTCCTCCCGTGGGAGTGGGCGTGTTTCTAGCCTCTCCCAGACTCCTGGGAGCTAGTCTCAGGCTTCCCAGGATGCCACTGAGCATGTGCGGGAACGAGCGGTGAATGCTGGGAGCACAGCATTCACCACATCCAGGAAATAAATGCTTGTGGTCTTCAAATGCCCACAATGAAGATGGAAACCGCCTGCAGTGAATAATATAAGTTATTCTTTCCGACAAAATCTGACACAGGCGGACATATTACACACAATATGTGAGTATGTAATGCTGAGAAAAAAAGTTTGTGAATGAACTAAAAAAAAAAAAAAACGATAGATAGGTGGACCCCCGCTTTAAGTAACAGAGAATGTATAGGGCTAGAATTATTGCTCTCGCTCTACAGATCGCGGCAATACTTCACATGTGTGGTTTGAACACCGTTTTCATATGCGGGTGCTACTCACATATGCGTTTACTTCTGCAATTTTTTTTTTCTTATTTATTTTACCTTTTATTTTTTATTTTTACACTTTTTTTTTTTTTTTTGCTTTTTTTTTTTAAATTGTATCACTTTTATTCCTTTTACAAGGAATTTAAACATCCCTTGTAATAGAAAAAAAGCATGACAGGACCTCTTAAATATGAGATCTGGGGTCAAAAAGACCTCAGATTTCATATTTACACAAAAGTGCAATAAAAATAAATAACTTTGTCATTTAAAAAAAAAATGGCCCTTTAAGAGCTATGGGCGGAAGTGACGTTTTGACGTCGCTTCCGCCCTGCATTGTTATAGAGATGGGTGTCTCCATGCCCAGCAAGGGTGAAGATCTGATCCGTCGGCAGCGGCGGAGGGCACCAGAGTGCGGCTGGAGGGGGGGCCCTCTCCCACCACCGATAAAAGTGATCTTGCAGCAAATCCGCCACCGAGACCACTATTATCAGAAACCAGACCGCCGGCTGAACAAGAGGATAATCCTCTTCAAAGTGAGGACGTATATCGGTGCGCGGCAATCCGGGAGTGGTTAAAGCGGTACAAAAACTCTACATATACAGGTATATAAAAAAAAAAGAAACAATCAATGCGGTTATGTTCTGTACTAATTTAAAAATCATCTAACATAGTTTAAATGTATTTTTAAATAGTACAAATACCTGCTGTACTCATGGCACCCTCCAGCCATCTATCTGATTGCAGCTCATCCATAGGAATGAATTGAGCTGCAGCATGCAGTAGGAAGAAGACTTGACTGGGATGTTATTCTTTGCAAGGACTGTGTAGCACAAGGACCACATAGTGAAGTTCGTGGCAGTGCGGAGAAAGGTAAGTATTTTATCAGGTGGGCTGCATTTGGGGTGGGGGCTTTACTTAAAGGACTTCACTAGAAGTTAACCCCTTGACGCCGGCTGCATATGCACTCAACGGGTGGGCCTTAACGCAGAGCGGTCACATATATGCTTCCCTGTTAAAACAACTTGCTATACCGAGAGCACACTCCCAGCACGGTAGCTGGCGGGTACCGGAAAGCTCCCGCTGTATACTAGCGTATGGGAGCTTTCCAATCATGTGACCACTATGACAGCCAATCACAGCAGTCACTTGACACGAATGCCACCACCTCCAGGCTTTTAGAACTCCAAAAGGGCCGGGAGGCAGTCGGCATGAAGAGGTTAAAGTGTTTTGTTATATATGTTTGATTAAAAAAAGAAAAAAAAAAACCTTGACTTCACCAGAAATCGTGCGAGCTGATCATTTCCTGTGCTCTCTGCTTGTGGAGAGGTCTGTGTTCTTTGTAATCCATCAGAAATGAAGTGGGCGGAGCTGACACCATGTGTTTGGTATTCAAAGCCAAAATTACAGCGCATTGTCGTGTCCAAGAGTAAGGTGAGACCACACTGTTTTCCTGCCACATCAACAAATATTTTTCCTTACTCGCAGCATGTTTAAAGAGATAAACATGGGAAAATGAGCATGTATAGCAGAGAAATACGAAATATGTTCTTTTTTTTTTTTTTGCCTTGACATGTGCCTTCTGACCCTGTTTACAAGAACAGCTGTATTTTGACAGCTTTGAAAAGTAGGGTTGTCCCGATACCACTTTTTTAAGATCGAGTACAAGTACCGATAATTTTTTCCAAGTACTCGCCGATACCGATTACTGATACTTTTTTTTTTAATGTCATGTGACAGTGGCACGTGTGTCAGTAGTTTTTTGTTTTTGTTTTTACAATTTTATTTTTTACAATTATTTTTTTTTTATTATTTTTTACAATTTATTTTGTTATGTGTTTTTTTTGCGTTCTTTTTCTAAAGGGGGTGGGGGAGAGGAAAGTGTCAGTGTGTTTTTTATTTTATTTTTTATTATTTTTTACAATTAATTTCTTACTATTTATTGCAATTCTTTTTTTATTTATTATTATTATTAGCCCTGTCGGGGGGCTTTGGTAAGATATCAGGGGTCTTAACAGACCCCTGACATCTCCCCTTTGAGACAGGGAAAGGGACTGAGGACACATGTTTCCCAGTCCCCTTCTCAGCAGCCTCAGCTGCACTGAAAATGAATGGAGAGGAGACAGAGGCTCCTCTCCATTCATAAACTGAGACATCGTAATCACAGGTTAAGATGTTTCAGTTATGTGAATGGACAGAGTCAGTTATCACTGACTGTTCATTCGCAAAAGGGGGGAGCCATATTTACTGGCTCCTATCTCCGCTCTCCATCCTGAAAGATCGAGGGGGACACAGAGGAGAACGGAGGGGGACAGAAAGGAGGAGAACGGAGGGGGACAGAAAGGAGGAGAACGGAGGGGGACAGAAAGGAGGAGAACGGAGGGGGACAGAAAGGAGGAGAACGGAGGGGGACAGAAAGGAGGAGAACGGAGGGGGACAGAAAGGAGGAGAACGGAGGGGGACAGAAAGGAGGAGAACGGAGGGGGACAGAAAGGAGGAGAACGGAGGGGGACAGAAAGGAGGAGAACGGAGGGGGACAGAAAGGAGGAGAACGGAGGGGGACAGAAAGGAGGAGAACGGAGGGGGACAGAAAGGAGGGGGACACGGAGGAGAACAGAAAGGAGGAGAACGGAGGGGGACAGAACAGAGGGGGACACGGAGGAGAAGGGAGGGGGACAGAACAGAGGGGGACACGGAGGAGAAGGGAGGGGGACAGAAAAGAGGAGAACAGAGGGGGACACGGAGGAGAACGGAGGGGGACAGAAAGGAGGAGAACGGAGGGGGACAGAAAGGAGGAGAACGGAGGGGGACAGAAAAGAGGAGAACGGAGGGGGACAGAAAGGAGGGGGACACGGAGGAGAACAGAAAGGAGGAGAACGGAGGGGGACACGGAGGAGAAGGGAGGGGGACAGAAAGGAGGAGAACAGAGGGGGACACGGAGGAGAAGGGAGGGGGACAGAAAGGAGGAGAACAGAGGGGGACACGGAGGAGAAGGGAGGGGGACAGAAAGGAGGAGAACAGAGGGGGACACGGAGGAGAAGGGAGGGGGACAGAAAGGAGGAGAACGGAGGGGGACAGAAAGGAGGAGAACGGAGGGGGACAGAAAGGAGGAGAACGGAGGGGGACAGAAAGGAGGAGAACGGAGGGGGACAGAAAGGAGGAGAACGGAGGGGGACAGAAAGGAGGAGAACGGAGGGGGACAGCAGCACGGAGGGGGACATTGAGGGGGACAGCAGCAGAACAGAGGGGGACTGAAGGAGGATACAGATGACACTCAGCAGTGATCAGTGCAGCTTAGGGGGCAGTTACAAGCACTGATCACCGCTGTGTAGATTACACTATAGCAGCTGAAAGCGGGGGGGGGGGGAGAAGCGGAGAAACGGCTGTCAGGCTTTATTGAATTCTATACAGGGTGATCGGTGCTTGTAACTACTCCTCCGCACCGATCACCCTGACTGTCCAGGTACAAGTACTCGGACAAATGCTCGGTATCGGTACCGATACTAGTATCTGTATCGGGACAACCCTATTGAAAAGTGATCTGTGGTGGATTGCCTTCCAGAACTGGTTGACAGGCTGTTTGATACAGTTTTTTCTTTTTTGGGGGGGATCCCACTGCATGCATTAGCCTCGGAGTCAGCAAGATGACTGGTAGATCATGGTCTGGGCTTGCTGACCCGCCATTCCAGAGCATCAAACAAAGTGCAATGCAGAGGGACTACTTGTAAAGTTGGAGCTGTAGTAGGGAGCAAGAGTTGCATAAGCAGATGCCTCCTCTGTAGTGCCGGCTCCTTTCCCATGTGGAGTGATACCAACTGCACTCCACCTCTTATCCCGGGTAGTGGTCTCCAGAGTGGTGCCAGCAGCAGGAAAAAAAAGGTTTTCAGGTCAGTGTGAAGCAATACACTGGGCATAATAGTATAGGGCTGCTTTCACAGTGATGTGCTGCGGTTTCCCCACACCGCGGGTGCAGTGTACCTGCGGGTTTGCTGCACTTAGCCATAGACTTCTATGATATCCTGCGGGTTTGGTGCACTTTCTGAATGCAGGAGTTTTGATGTTCTTTCAGAAATTGCACCACACCTGCAGAATATAATAGACGTCAATGGCAAAGCCCAGCTAACCCAGGAAGGTCGCAGATGCAGTGCACGCCACCCGCGGTGCAGGTATACCGCAGCCTTATACGGGGCTCAGAACAGTCAGAGTTCAATTACCCATGCAGTTTGAGAAGGTGGTAAAACTCCACAATTAAGATGTGTTTTCACCACCCCCGCCCCAACCGCACCTCCTTTAGCTGCAATGGCCAGGGGTGTACACATGTACATGAGTTATACGCCCTGTCATGGTTGGTGGGTGTAGCACCTGCCAAGCATGACCCATTCAAGTGAATGAGGCCACTCTGCAAGTGCCCTGCAACCTTGTGCAGTAGAGCAAACAAGGGGTTAAAGCAGGCAGCATTGTGTTGCTTTCTCACCACCTGCTTCAACCCTGGGGATCCCGCAGAAACATGCAGTTATGAGGCGCTTGCAGAGCGGCCCTATTTACTTGAATGGGTCACGATTGACAGGCGGCAGCATCACTCACCAAAAGCAACGGGGGGCTTAATTTGTGCTGTGGCATGTTTACACCCTAGGCTACTGCCTCAGCAGCTAAGGGGGGTAGGGATTGGTGGTGGTAAAACCACAACTCAACCGCAGGGTTTTGCCACCCCCAACTTCACGTGTGAATGACCCCTAAGGGTGCTGCTGCCGAATGCAACTAAGGGCCCATTCACAAGTGCAGCAGGCGCTGCTGCTCCTCTAAAAAGCTATCCGAGTGTTTGACAGGTGGTGAGGAGGCAATATGTTTCCTCCTCGCCACCTGATGTAAACCCATGATTGCCGTGCAATACAAGCGATTGTGACACGGTAGTACGGCAATTAAAGTTTTTAATCAGATGTGAGGAGGTGACACTGTGCCCGGTGATCTTTGACTTCTCCCGTGTTTTTCAGGTAGATCTCCACCTCTTCAAGGTTGCCTACCCCTGCATTAGACATTGTTGTGGTGCAAACCCAATTTATTTGAATGGACGGGTTTGAAAGTGGTACTGCCTTCCAAAACTGACATGCTGTAAAAATATTTGCCATGATACTACCGTGGCAATGTATAGGGACATTTCTGCCAGCGATGTTGGCTTGTCAAGGAGGCAGAAAAACACAGCAAAAGGATTTTAATAAAAACAATAGATTTCAGGACCATTAAGTAGTGGCTGTTTCTGGATTATTTTTGGAGAATGAGGATGTTGTTTAGTGTCACTTTGTAAAGGTTAGGTTTTAAGCAGTTAACAATTTGGATCGCTTATATGGAATTTGCATAGGGCCACAGACTCGCCTGTGGGCACTGTGGCTTACGCATACATTTGCCTCTATTTTAAACAACTTGCCTACTGGGCACTTTTACCCCATTCCTGCCCAGGACAATTTTCAGCTTTTAGCTTTGTCACACTTTAAATGAGAATTGCGTGATCATGCAGCGCTGTACGCAAACACCATTTTTATCATTTTTCTTCACACATATAGAGCTTTCTTTTAGTTGGTATTTTTTATCGGCACTGGGTTTTTTATTTTTTGCTAAATAAACGAAAAAAGACTGAAAATTTTGAAAAAAAAAATACTTTTTTAGTTTGTTATAAAATTTTGCAAACAGGTCGTTTTTCTCCTTCACTGATGTGCGCTGATGAGGATGTACTGATAAATAGCAATTATAGGAGGCACTGATAGGCGGCAATGATAGATAACACTGATGAGGAGGCACTGATGGGCAGCACTGATAAATAGCAATTATAGGAGGCACTAATGGGCACTGATAGGCGGCAAGGATAGGTGACACTGATGAGGAGGCACTGATGGGCACTGATAGGCAGCACTGATAAATAGCAATTATAGGAGGCACTAATGGGCACTGATAGGCGGCAATGATAGATGACACTGATGAGGAGGCACTGGTGGTCCTTAATTATCAGTGTACCTGTCCCTTTTAGAGATGCCGGTTATCGGTTCTCTTCTCCGATCCTTATGCTGACAGCATGAGGAAAGGAGCGCCAATCACCGGCATCTGTTTACCTCCGTGATCAACTGTGATTGGCTCTTTACCTTAATCTGTGATCAACACTATCCAGAGGACACTGAGATCACAGAGCACGCCACCTGGCGAGCGCGATCACGGGGCGCCATCATATGACGGCATCCCAGAACTGGACGACCGCACTGTAGCCGTCATTTGTCTCTAGTGCGGTCGACAAGTGGCTAACATGAACTGTTAGAGAGGGCCAATTTGGATGTTTTTCAGGCTGGTCGGTAAGTGTGCTGGGAAATCTTTTGTTTGTTTGTTTGTGATGTGCGTTGCCCTTCCATGTGAACCTTGCTGCAAAGGCCAGTTATAGGTTGAGGCGGTTGCCAATTTTTTGTACAGGATGGAACTTGTAGTTTCGCTATTGCTGGAGTGTCAAGGTTGCTTACCCCTGGACTAGGCTGTCTAGGAAGACCTGTACTCTGACTTAAGCTGCCATGTTTGCAAGGAACTAAAACTGGGGCCTGCAGCTGGTTTTAAAGAATCACAGTTAGCTGGGAATTAAAACTGAAACGCCATATTTAAAGAGGTTGTAAACCCTTGTGTTTTTTCACCTTAATGCATCCTATGCATTAAGGTGAAAAAACACCTGGCAGTCATCCACCCCCCCCCTCGGTCTACTTACCTGAGCCCCTTCATCTCTTCGGCGGGGATGTGCTGTCCCTCTCTCCACAGGGTCCCAGCCCTTGATTGGATAGATTGATAGCAGCCATTGGCTCCCGCTGCTGTCAATCAAATCCATTGATGCAGGGGGTGGGGTCAAGTCTGGCATTCATGTCTGTGGATGCAAATGCTGGACTCGGTAGCGCGCCCACAAGGTAACCCCCTCGGGAGAACGCTTCTCCTAGGGGGTTATCTGATGCGGGGAGGAGCCGCAAGAGCCACCGAGGGACCCCAGAAGAGGATGTTCGGGGCCACTCTGTGCAAAACGAGCTGCACAGTGGAGGTAAGTATGATATGTTTGTTATTTAAAAAAAAAAAAATGATCCATTAAAATCATTTTAATAACCCTTAATTTCAAAATAGCTGGCAATTCCTTTATTGTTAAGGGAACATATAATATATTTGTGAAAAAATAGGCTTGTAGCTGGGCTTGCTCAGGTTCACTGGCCCTCTGAGGATATACTTCATGTCTGCGTATACAGTTCATTGATTACATCAATATATTTTAGTTTGTAACAGATGAACACTTTGACCAGACGTACTGAATGATCAGAGAAGCCTTTCAGTCTTATTGTGATGTAACCATTCTGTGTGTTTGGCTATTACTCACGTACTGCTGAGCGTGTAATTATGGTGAGCGTGGCATGAGGAGTACTCATTTGCTTAGCTGTCTGCTGGATAAAACATGCGGCACAGTCAAGAGTCATGACCACATAGACTGGAGAAGTCTGAGCGGCCTACCAAGGACAGGCTTCTGTCCTGTAGATGTTCTCCTTCTCAGTTCATTGCCCCTCACTGGCCACAGTCGGGAGAAATTATGTTGTGGAAGATGTGTAAAAACGTGTATTGTCATAGTCTGAGAATCGAGCAGAGCCTGGAGGCTTGTCACAGATGCAGAGTAGATCTGCCACATGAAATAAGTCAGATAAGGATTTCCAGAACAGCTGACATTAACTCTTTCAGAGACTTCAAGTGGACCTGGCAGCAGGCACATCTATTTATGTTAAGTGTGTGCATGCAAAGTAAATGTGTATATGTAATGCCGCGTACACACGGTCGGACTTTACGTCTACAAAAGTCCGACGGACGCCGACCGACTAAAGCTAGCTGACAATCCGATCGTGTGTGGGCTTCCCCAGACTTTTAGCGGACTTTCAGCGGACTTTTCCAGCCGCAAATCTGACGGACTTTAGATTTGAAACATGCTTAAAATCTTTACGTCGTAACTACGCCGGACCCAGAAATCCGCTCTGTATGCTAGTCCGACGGGCAAAAACCCACGCTAGGGCAGGTATTGGCTACTGGCTATCAACTTCCTTATTTTAGTCCGGTGTACGTCATCATGTACGAATCAGTCGGACTTTTGTGTGATCGTATGTAGGCAAGTCCGTTTGTAAGAAAGTCTGTCGCAAGTCCGCCAAAAGTCTGTCGGACTTTTGTAGACGAAAAGTCCAACCGTGTGTACGCGGCATAACATTTCCAGGTAAGTAAAACCTTGGATTGAGAGTAACTTTGTTTGAGAGCGTTTTGCAAGACCAGCTAATTTTTTTTTTTTTTTAATTAATTTTGACTTGATAGACAAGCAGTGTCTTGATATAAGAGTAGCATCATGTCACAACTGAGTATAAAAGAGAAGAGAGGCGCCTCTAAGTGTAGCAATATGGTTACATTTAATGAAGGTACAACATTTAGCAACTCACATGGTTGATGATTAAAACAGACACATCTAATGCCCCGTACACACGGTCGGATTTTCCAACGGAAAATGTTCAATCGGAGCTTGTTGTCGGAAATTCCGACTGTGTGTAGGCTCCATCTGACATTTTCCATCGGAATTTCCGTCACACAAAATTTGAGATCTGGATCTCAAATTTTCCGACGACAAAATCCGTTGTCGTAAATTCCGATCGTGTGTACACAATTCCAAAGCACTGGCTATTGAACTTCATTTTTCTCGGCTCGTCATACGTGTTGTACGTCACCGCGTTCTTGACGTTCGGAATTTCAGACAAGATTTGTGTGACCGTTTGTATGCAAGACAAGTTTGAGCCAACATCCGTCGTAAAAAAATCCATGGATTTTGATGTCGGAATGTCCGATCGTGTGTACGGGGCATTAGCATGCAAGCATTCGGGGTAAAGCTGTCCACATAGATCATCCTCCACACCGCCATCTACATCATCCCTTCCACACTGCTCTCCACGCCTCGCTTTCAGATCGTTCTACTGCAGGGTAGATTGCAGACTGAGAGCTGGCGGTGCAGAGGATGGTCTATATTTGGACAGCTTTACTCCGGATGCCTGCATACTTGGATGTGCCTATTTTAATCATTAAAGTGGGTTGTAAACGCACTTTAAAAAAAAAAAAAAAAAAAAAAACTAACACCTGCAAGACAAAGGCATAATGAGCTAGCATGCTAGCTCATTATGTAATACTCATCTGAGATCGCAGCCCTCACTGCAGTACCTGTACACAGCTCCAGTTGGCGACGACATTCTCGGGGGTTACTTCTGGGTATCGCAGCTCCGGCACTGTGATTGGCCGGAGCCCTGATGACGTCACTCCTATGCATTTGCCATCGGTAACTGCACACTCACTGAAGCAAACGGTACGGTGCTGGCTCCCGGGTTGCATGGATTTTGGGGAAACCCCATGCCATTTTTATATTTTGGCGTGGGGGGTGTCCCTCCAAATCCATACTAGACCCAAAGGGCCTGGTCTTGACCTGGGGAGGGCTGTTTTGTTCGCATCACAAATACAACACTTGTGTTTCTGTGGCCGTTCCTTTGAAGTCTATTACACGCATAATGCGGAAAAAAAAGTCCCCAACCCTTTCCAGAAACATACCGGCCACAAAACGCATAGATGTGAACGTGTACCATAGGAAACCACGTTAAACGGACTGTAGTGCATATCTGCAAACTGCAAAAAGCACTATAAAAATACATGGGTGTGAACCTAAGGTAACTCGGATTCAAACAATCGGATTTTCAAAATCCACAACTATACTAATCAACCTTTAAAGAAAACCTAAATTGAAAGACATATACTATAAAGCTGCAATTAAAGACCCCTCCTAAAAATACTAGTTTGCTATAAATTGGATAAATTAAGGGCAGGTTTGCCTGCAGGGAGCCCACTCCTCCTTAAAAGCACAGGGACACACTGGACCCCCAGCAAGAACATAGTGGCAGCTGAATACATCCTATGTGTCCATATGCCCATCCTATGCATAGAGGCAGCAGAGAAAAATAGGAGCCTTTTCTCTGATTAATTACCCACCCCACTTTCCCCTTCAGTGGTGGAAACATGGTCATGTACCTTAACGTTACACAAAACCCATATGATAAAATAAATCATTTGATACACAGAATCATATTGTGAGATGGGTGTAGGTGATCCACAGAGCTGTCTGCGCTCCAACACATAAACCAACAGGAACTTCCCCCTGTCGTCACGTCACAGAGATTCCAGTTTGTTAAAGCCGACAATCACTGCAACAATACCCATTCCTGGGAACTCCCCACCAATGAGTAAGCCCTTTCGGGTGAAACATGTTAGAGGGAAGGTCCCAGCGGGCGGCTTTAATAAACCAGGTTCTGTGATATGCCATTTATGTGCAGGGAGTTTTCTTCTAGTATATAGGTTTTGTGTACTCTTTTAGGTCCCAAAAATATATATTTTCTTAGTACATGTCTATTGAAGTATCAGGGATGATATAATCCCATTAAAGGGAATGGGTTGTGGCTACCATATACAAATTTGTTTTGTAGAAATATGTATCTGATACACATTCACAATATACTATTCAAAGCTAGAACTAGTAAAACCAGCAAATTATTTGTAAAAGATGTGATTCACAGTATGTTGCCATTGGTACCAAAGGTTCACTGCTTACAGGCTCCAGTACTTTGAGCCACTGACCTGGAAAAAGTATGTATCCGGAGTTCAGACTTTTTGTGCTGCACACTGGTTCAGGTGAGTATTTAAAAATCTTGTAGGTGTCAGCACTGGAATGCTATGGATTTCTGAGACTGGTACAGTGCATCCGGAAAGTTCACACTTTTTCCACATTTTGTTACGTTACAGCCTTATTCCAAAATGGATTAAACTAATTATTTTCCTTAAAATTCTACAAACAATACCCCATAATGACAATGTGAAGTTTGTTTGTTTGAAATCTTTGCAAATTTATTAAAAATAAAAACCAAAAAAAATCACATGTACATAAATAGTCACAGCCTTTGCCATGACGCTCAAAATTGAGCTCAGGTCCATCCTGTTTCCACTGATCATCCTTGAGATGTTTCTACAACCTGATTGGAGTCCACCTGTGGTAAATTCAGTTGATTGGACATGATTTGGAAAGGCACACATCTGTCTCTATAAGGTCCCACAGTTAACAGTGCATGTCAGAGCCCAAACCAAGCCATGAAGTCCAAGGAATTGTCTGTAGACCTCTGAGACAGGATTGTATCGAGGTACAGATCTGGGGAAGGGTACAGAAACATTTCTGCAGCATTGAAGGTCCCAATGAACACAGTGGCCTCCATCATCTGTAAATTGAAGACATCTGGAACTATCAGGACTCTTCCTAGAGCGGGCCGCCCAGCCAGACTGAGCGTTTGCGTTAGATGGGCATTAGTCAGGGAGGTGACCAAGACCCGATGGTCACTCTGACAGAGCTCCAACATTTCCCTATGGAGAAAGGAGAACCTTCCAGAAGAACAACGATCTCTGCAGCACTCCACCAACCAGGCCTGTAGGGTAGAGTGGTCAGAAGGAAGCCACTCCTCAGTAAAAGGTACATGACAGCCCGCCTGGACTTTGCCAAAAGGCACCTGAAGGACTCCCAGACCATGAGAAACAAAATTCTCTGGTCTGATGAAACAAAGATTGAACTCTTTGGCCTGAATGGCAATCATCATGTCTGGAGCAATCCAGGCACCGCTCATCACCTGGCCAATACCATCCCTACAGTGAAGCATGGTGGTGGCAGCATCATGCTGTGGGGAGGTTTTTCAGCAGCAGGGACAGGGAGACTAGTCAGGGTCCAGGAAAAGATGAATGCAGCAATGTACAGAGACATCCCTTATGAAAACCTGCTCCAGAGTGTTTTGGTCCTCAGACTGGGGCGTCGGGTTCATCTTCCAACAGGGACAATGACCTGAAGCACACAGCCAAGATAACAAAGGAGTGGCTATGGGACAACTCTGTGAATGTCTTTGAGTGGCCCAGTCAGAGCCCAGACTTGAACCTGAAGAGATCTGAAAATTTGCTGTGCACCGACGCTCCCCTAACAACCTGATTGAGCTTGGGTGGTCCTGCAAAAAAGAATGGGAGAAACTGCCCAAAAATAGGTGTGCCAAGCTTGTAGCATCATACTCAAAAAGACTTGAGGGTGTAATTGTTGCCAAAGGTGTTTCAACAAAGTATTGAGCAAAGGCTGTGAATACTTATGTACATGGGATTTTTTTTCATTTTTTATTTTTAATAAATTTGCAAACCTTTCAAACAAACTTCTTTCACGTTGTCATTATGGGGTATTGTTTGTAGAATTTTGAGGAAAATAATGAATTTAATCCATTTTGGAATAAGGCTGTAACATAACAAAATGTGTAAAAAGTGAAGTGCTGTGAATACTTTCCGGATGCACTGTATGTGTAACATCAAAGAAAGGTCAGGCAGCTGGGTGGTAATCTCATAATCGCTTGGAAGCTGATTAGTGATGGAGGCTCTGGCCAAGCAGTAACTGGGGATGGCATCAAGACTTTAGATCAGGGGTCTCCAATTTTTCTTATATGGAAATCTCTGTTAAAGCTTACAACCACCCCTGAAGAGGGAGGCTAAAACAACTCCGAAACGCGTCGGGTGCAAGCTTATTGGTATCAATAGCTATATATGTATAGATACATGAAATCGCATTCCTTTCTATTTGTGTTATATGTTTGATGCTTTTATGAGATTTTTTTGTAATGAATAAATTATTGTCTACTTACTACATTCTCTTACACATTTTTTCATATGTGCCTTTAAAGTCCACTAGGGGAACTGTCTCTGTTTAAACTCCAATTTTTCAAAGGGCCAGTTTACTGTCCTTTAGACTTTGGGGGGGAGGGGGGAGCAGATTGTGTTGAGGGAAGAAAATGGTCCAGGCCCAGCATCATTGAGAATAAACATGGCCTCAGGCTTGGCGGTCAGTAGAAGTAGTGCCCTATCATTGGTATTCATGGGAGGAACAGTACTCAATATTTGTTGTCAGTGGAAAGAAACCGTGCCTCATTGTTGGTGACATTTGAAAGAACAGTGCTCCATCATTGATGTTAGTGCGAGGATTACTGCCTCATCATTAATGTCAGTGGCAGGATTTATATCTCACTGTTGGTGTCAGTGGGAGGAATAGTGCCCAAGGACCGGATAAAGGCCTTGGGCCACAGTGTGGAGACCACTGCTTTAGATGATGCAAATTTTGGACTGTGGTCTCTCCTTGTTGTACTCCCCATCCACCTGCCCTGCCACCCCGTTCCATAGCCCTCGTTTACCTTCCGAAATAAACTAACAAAAAGCTCAGCATGGTAAAGCAAAACTGGGACCATAAGGGAAGGGCATAATTGTATTCTCTTTTACTGAAAGTTCATGGTGGGACAATAAACAGATCATTGGTATAGCAGCTGGTCTGGGCGCCCTGAGAAGCTCAACCCCAGCTGTGATCCCTGTTCCTTCTCACCTGGATGAAGGGGCATGTGGACAGATTTTCCACCTTCTGTCTGAAAGTGGAGAATGCCTTTAAATGTCTTTTTCTCTAATGTTGTTTAGAAAATGACAGCTCGTGATTGGTTAAGTTAAAGCATATATTTGCACAGAGCCGTACTTGTTCCATGACTTCCATTTTTAGCCAGAGCTCGATATAGCAGAAAGCACAGTGTACCGGTGTGAAGGAATACCAGATGTTGGGAAGGTGACATTTTATTATCTTTAAAAGCTTATATATCAGACTTTTTTTTTCATTGGCAAAGAATTTCATGTAGCAGCTTCCGAGGGAGGAATGTTCTGACAGTATAAAAACTGGAGGAAGGGTGAATAGAGTTCAGATCAGATGCATATATGGATAGTAAAGTATATCTAAACTCAAAACTTTTGGATAGAGTAGAGTAAGTTTTAAAGTGGTTGTAAAGGCTTTTTACCTTAACCATTTCAGCCCCGGAAGGATTTACCCCCTTCCTGACCAGAGCACTTTTTGCGATTCGGCACTGCGTCGCTTTAACTGACAATTGCGCGGTCGTGCGACGTGGCACCCAAACAAAATTGACATCCTTTTTCCCTTAACGTCTTTCAGGACAGCACCTTGAGAGCGTGGCTCCACCCACTTGACAGGAAACACACCTCCACCAAACTTTAAAAGGAGGCTCCTTCCCACTTATCATCAGTTTTATGTGTTTCCTCCGGCGGGAACACATGTGGGGGTTTGGAGCTCTCAAGGTTCTGTCCTGAGAGAACAGGCTCCCTACTCCACTATTTTTACCTACCTCAGGAGAGCCGATTCCTCCCATTTTCCACAGGCTTACGGGTGCCGGATGGATGGGCTCCTTCTCCCTCGTCAGTGCTCGGGGAGAGCCAGGACTGCTCCGGGTATTGCTGCTCCCAGGCAGGGGCGTCAGGCATGTCAGGCATTTCTGTTTGTTTTTTCTTGCCTGCGCATGTTTTTTCCCTGACGCCGCCGCCATCTTGGGAAGGGCAGTCAGAGGACTGCATCCGCCGGATGTGAGGTATCCGGAAGTGGGGCGGCATCCATGGAGCAGGCGCCAGGCGTCATTTCCGCCGGAAGCGCAGGGGGAGGAGGGAGGAATAGGTCTGGTGCCTATTTATTGCCGGTTCCGGTCCGGCGCACAGGTGCTATTGGAGTCCGGAACCGGCGTTTTCGCCACAGGCATCACGCTGCTGCCTCAGCATGGATTCAGGAACCGCAGCGAGTGGAACAGGCACAGGCACCAGCAAGGCCCAGGTAAGGAGCAGACTATAGTTTCTGCTCAGCTTTACTGTGGGGTCTCTCTCTAGCCCTCTTCTCTCTAAATGTTAGTGAAGTTTGAGGGTATTTTTTCCCCCTGGTGGCGGAGGGGCCTGTCAGGGCACATGAGTCTGATAGCTTTTCTCACTGTGCACCTGTGGTGAGCAACCTTGAGTAATCAGGCTGACTCTAAAAGATGGTTTGTCTTTTTTCTCTCTCTTTTTTCCCTTATCATGGCAGGCCAAGAGCTCTGACCCTGGGATTAGAAAGAAATGTCCTTCATGCAAAATTAAGTTAAATGAAGGCTGGAAAAAGGCTTTATGTCAAGCATGTATTGACTCCTTGGTGAGGGAAGAAACCACTTCCGCATGCAGTGATCTAATCGCATCTGCCAAAAAGGAATTGGATGCTACCATTCAATCCTTCAGATCCTCACTCACCTATCCATCTGCAAGTCAGCCCACTACCTCACAGTCCTCTCAAGGCTCACTGTTAGTCCCGGCAGTAGAGGCGGAAATGGGTCCTCTGAACCGGGAAGGGCTTTCCCCATCCCATTCTAATGAATCGAATGAGGATAGTGATGAGCTGGAAAATATGTCTTCCAAGTATAAATTGTCTTTGGATCAGGTGGATGGCCTTTTAAAGGCTATTTATGCTACTCTAGGCCTTGAGGAAGAGCATAAGGAGATGTCTTTACATGACAGGATGTATGCAGGGCTTAGTGAGTCTAAGTCCCGTACCTTTCCAGTCCATGCAGTGATTTCTGAAACAATCAGAAAAGAATGGGCTGACCCTGATAGGAAACCATTTTTCTCTAGGGCTCATAAGAGAAGGTTCCCTTTTGATGAAGACCCAGCAGCTCTTTGGAATAAGGTTCCAAAACTTGATGCAGCCTTTTCTCAGGTGTCAAGATCTACTGATCTAGCATTTGAGGACATGGGGATCTTAAAAGACCCCATGGATAAAAAAATGGATCAACAGCTCAAGCGGACTTGGCAATCCATTATGGGCAACCTTAAGCCAGCAATGGCAACTACTTGCATCTCCAGGAACTTGGAGTATTGGGTAAATCAGCTTAAAGCTCATATAATAGCAGATTCCCCTAAGCAAGAAATCCTTGACTCCTTTTCTACCCTCTCAGCAGCCGTAGCCTATGTCTCTGATGCCTCAGCAGAGTCTATCAGTATGACAGCTAAGGCGGCAGCCCTTGCTAATTCGGTTAGACGGGCTTTATGGCTAAAGACTTGGCAAGGGGACACAGCATCTAAAAACAAATTATGCGGGGTCCCTTTTCTAGGAGACTTACTGTTCGGCCCTGATTTGGATTCAGTTCTGGACAGGACTGCAGATAAAAAGAAATCTTTTCCTGTCAAAAAGAAGAAACAACCAGTCAAACGTTTTTTTCGTCCTCAGAGGGCTCAGGAACAGAACAAGTCTCAAGAGAAAAAGAAAAGCTGGTCAGGGCAGAGGGGTAAGGGCAGAGGAAATGTCCTTTTCCATCCTCCTGCGTCAGCCAGCAAGACGCAATGACAGTCGGTTACAGGTAGGGGGAAGACTACAAGACTTTCTCCCCTATTGGGCAAGCATAACAGAAAACCAGTACATTCTGAATATGCTAGCCCAGGGTTACAATATAGAATTTTCAGATCTCCCCCTAGAAAGGTACTTGGTGACAAATCTTCCAAGAGATGTAACAAAATCCCTGGCAATGAAGAGCCTATTAAAGGATCTGATAGATCAGGGGGTTATGACTTGCGTCCCACAGGGGGAGCTTTATCAGGGATTTTATTCCCGTATATTCCTGATAAAGAAACCATCCGGAGATTTTCGGTTAATCCTAAACCTGAAACCGCTGAACAGATCAGTCCAATACAAAAGGTTTCGTATGGACTCCATCTTCACGGTCAAGAATCTATTGACGAGGGAATGCTTTATGGCATCAATAGACCTTCGAGATGCCTATCTGCATATCCCTATAGCCCCGCAGTCCCAAAGATTCCTAAGATTGGCGATAAATTTGGGAAAAGAGGTTCTGCACTTGCAATTCAGGGCCCTCCCCTTTGGCCTGTCTTCTGCCCCACGAATATTCACAAAAATAATGGCAGAAGCGCTTGCACCTCTTCGCATGCAGGGGATTGCGGTAATTCCGTACTTGGACGACCTACTCCTTTTTGCCCCCTCCAGGGAAAGACTGCTAGACAACCTCGGAAAGACCCGAGATCATCTAGAAACCCTGGGTTGGATCATAAATATGCAGAAGTCAAATTTCGTTCCAGCCCAGAAAATACTATTCCTGGGGTATCAGATCTGTTCAAGGGAACAAAAGATTTTTCTCCCAGAAGAGAAGAAGGGGAAAGTCCAGAAGGTGGTAGCGTCCTTGCAGGCAAGCCAGCAATTATCAGTCCGACAAGTGATGTCATCCCTAGGAACCCTAACCGCAACCATACCAGCCATTCAATGGGCAAGGTTACATTTCAGGCCTCTCCAGAGCTTTCTCCTGAGAATATGGAATCACAGGTCAGAATCTCTGGAAGCAAAAGTAAAGATACCCACCAAAGTCAAGAGATCACTTTGGTGGTGGAGAAGACAGGAGAATCTGTCAGAAGGCCTGCTCTGGTCATTTCCAATAGAAAAAGTGGTAACGACAGATGCCAGTGTATGGGGTTGGGGAGCTCACTTAGACCAAGACTTCGCGCAAGGAATGTGGTCTCGGACAGAGGCAAAGAGGTCCTCAAATTGGAGGGAACTAAAGGCAGTCGCCTTAGCTTTAGATGCCTTCTCTCCTATCCTTCAAGGTTCTCATGTCCAAGTCCTCTCAGACAACGCCACTACCATAGCCTACCTAAACAAACAGGGGGGTACAAGAAGCAAAACACTTCAGTTGCTAGCTTCAAAGATCCTGGTTTGGGCAGAAAAGCATGTTCGGTCCTTATCAGCAGTCCACCTCAAAGGCACCTTAAATGTAGTGGCAGATTATCTAAGCAGAAGGCGGATTCAGGAGTCAGAATGGAGCCTGAATCCGGAAATCTTTGCAATGATTACCAGGGCCTGGGGTCAACCGCAAATAGACCTATTTGCGTCACAGGAAAATACACAACTCCCAGTATTTTTCTCTATTCACAGAAACGACAAGGCCCAGGGGACAGATGCGTTAATCCAGCCCTGGATCTTCCATCTGGGTTACGCATTTCCTCCTTTCCAACTTATCCCGTTGGTGTTAAGGAAGATACAGAGGGAGAAGGTGGCAGTAATCCTAATTACTCCATTTTGGCCAAAGAGGGCATGGTTTTCCACCATTCTACAGATGGCAGTCAAACCATTTTGGCGGCTGCCTCTCCGGCAGGACCTGCTCCTACAGGGTCCAATACAGCATCCGGGAGTGGCCAGTCTAAGCCTCACGGCCTGGTTTCTGAGGAGCAGTTGTTAAGAAACAAAGGTCTGTCACAACCCTTGGTAACTACCTTACTTTCCAGTAGGAAGATAGTGACCAGAAAAATCTATGCTAAATATTGGAAGGTCTTCAACTCTTTTTGTCATTTGACTAAGAGAAAAGTAAAAAATTTAGTGTCAATTTTGGAATTTCTTCAAGAGGGGGCAGACAAGGGATTGTCAGTCAGCACCCTTAAAGTTCAAGTAGCTGCTTTGGGAGTATTTCTAGAAAGACCAATCTCTTCTGAGCCCTTGGTTATAAGATTTTTCAAGGCACTTACCAGATCTAGACCAGCTCCGGCTAAGCACTTTCCCAATTGGGATCTATCAGTGGTCCTGCAAGCCCTTACAAAGGAACCTTTTGAACCACTACAAGGAATCTCTCTAAGGAATCTTACTCTTAAGACCTTGTTCTTAGTTGCATTAACGTCAGCAAGGAGAATTGGTGAGCTGCACGCCCTATCTGTTAAGAGACCCTTTTTAACTATCTACACAGATAGGATTGTACTTAAAACCGATCCGGGTTTTTTGCCAAAGGTAGCGTCAGCACACAATAGGTCGCAGGAGATCATACTGCCAACCTTTTGCTCTAACCCTTCGGGGGAAAAAGAAGGCAAATTCCACAATTTGGATGTAAGAAGGACTTTATTACAGTATCTGGAGGTAACAAGTAACTTTAGATCCTCGGATTCTCTATTTATACTTTTTTCGGGTAAAAAGAAGGGCCAACAAGCTTCTAAGGGGTCTATAGCTAGATGGCTTAAACCAGCTATTCTAGCAGCCTACTCTCAGTCGGGGCTCTCTCCCCCGCTGGGAATGAAAGCACATTCTACCAGGGCTCAGGCCACTACATGGGCAGAAATGGCTGGTGCCACCCCAGATCAGATTTGTAGGGCGGCTACGTGGTCAAGTTACCTTACGTTTGTCCGTCATTACAGGCTGGATCTTCTGTCAGCCAGTGAACAGGCTTTTGGCAGAAAGGTCTTGCAGGCTGTGGTCCCTCCCTAAGTGGGTAAGTCTCTGTTATCCTCTCAAGGTGCTGTCCTGAAAGACGTTAAGGGAAAAATCAAGTTAGACTTACCGGTAACTTGTTTTCCAGGAGTCTTTCAGGACAGCAGCAACCCGCCCTTATTGTATTAAATTACTATGCTGTGACTAACCATATTCTGATTATGTGTTCCAGCTTGGGCCGGAGGTTCTCTACTACTACTGATGATAAGTGGGAAGGAGCCTCCTTTTAAAGTTTGGTGGAGGTGTGTTTCCTGTCAAGTGGGTGGAGCCACGCTCTCAAGGTGCTGTCCTGAAAGACTCCTGGAAAACAAGTTACCGGTAAGTCTAACTTGATTTTTTTCCCACAAATAGAGCTTTCTTTTGGTGGTATTTGATTACCTCTGCACGTTTTTTATTTTTTTGCGCTATAAACAAAAAAAGAGCGACAATTTTGAAAAAAAAGCAATATTTTTTACTGTTTGCTATAATAAATATCCCCCAAAAATATATAAAAAAACAAATTTCTTTCTCAGTTCAGGCCGATATGTATTCTTCTACATATTTTTGGTAAAAAAAAAAGGCAATAAGCGTATATTGATTGGTTTGCGCAAAAGTTATAGCGCCTACAAAATAGGGGATAGATTTATGGCATTTTATTATTTTTTTTTATTAGTAATGGCGGCGATCTGCAATTTTTATCATGACTGCAACATTATGGCTGATACATCAGACACTTTTGACACTATTTTGGGACCAGTGACATTTATACAGCGATCAGTGCTATAAAAATGCTCTGATTACTGTGTAAGTGACACTGGCAGGGAAGAGGTTAAACACTAGGGGGCGATCAAGAGGTTAAGTGTGTCCTAGGGAGTGATTCTAACTGTGGGGGACATACCTGTACACCCATTTGCCCAGCCGTGCCATTGTGCTGACATATATCGTCGCGCGCTGATCGGCAAGGGGTTAATGCATAGAATTAAAAAAAAACCTTTGTTGCTGTATGTGTCCCCTCAGGTCGCCCTTATACTTACCTGAGCCCAATCTTGATCCAGTGATGTGCACAATTGTTTTCTATATGTCCTTTCAGAGGCAGGCGTTTTTACAATGCAGTAAAATGCCTGTCACTACACTATGTGTGAATTCACCCTTAACCACTTGCCCTCGAGAAGATTTACCCCCCCTCATGACCAGGCCATTTTTTGCGATACGGCACTGCGTTACTTTGACTATTGCGCGGTCGTGCGACGTTGTACCCAAATAAAATTTGATGTGCTTTTTTTCACACAAATGGAGCTTTCTTTTGGTGGTATTTGATCAACTCTGCTGTTTTTATTTTTTGCGCTACAAACAAAAAAAGGCCTACCATTAAAAAACAAAAAAAAACATAGTTTTTACTTTCTGCTAAAAAACATATCCAATAAAAAAATTGCAAAAAATCTAATTTCCTCATAAATTTAGACCAATATGTATTCTTCTACATATTTTTGGTAAAATAAAATCCCAATCAGCGTATTTTGATTGCTTTGCACAAAAGTTATCACATCTACAAACTATGGGATATTTTTTTACATTTTTATTAGTAATGGCGGTGATCAGCGACTTATAGCAGGACAATATTGCGGTGGACAATCAGACACTAACTGACACTTTTGGGAGCCAGTGACACTAATACAGTGATTAATGCTAAATAAAATATGCACTGTCACTGTACTAATGACACTGGCAGGGGAGGGGTTGAACACCAGGGGTGAACAAAAGGGTTAACTGTCCGCCTAGCTAGTGTGTTTGTGTACTGTGGGGGAGGTGCTTTTACTAGGGGTAGGCATGATACACAGGATCCATACCTTCCCTTCCAACAGACCGGCAATCTGCCTTGTTTACAGAGGCAGATCGCCGTTCTGCCTCTGTGCTGAATGATCGGCGGGTGCCGGCAGACATTGAGTCACCGCAGATCAGCTCCCGCCAGGTCGTCAGCGGCACGCACGCGCGCTCCAGACCCGGAAGTGTCGGATCACGTACTAGGTACTTGATCCAGCACAGTAGTGCCACCTTGCCGCTGTATAAATAAGTTATATGGGCAGAAAGTGGTTAATGTGCCTTGAACTAGTGCTGGCTGTCCTTTCCACCCCCTTCTCCATTCATAGAAGCTTTATTATAGCTTCCATGAATGAAAGACAATCTATGAATAGGAGCCGTAGACCTTTCATTCAGCCTGTCCTCCATTTTTAGATCAGCTTCTATGAATGCAGGTAGGGGGACGGCAATAGTTGGCATTCTTGATGAATGTGTGCCTCCACACCCACAGTGTTGCTGGAATACACGATGAGCTGTGTGTGGGAAGCTCCGTGTACAATCATCAGAAGACTGCAAGCAAGCAGGTAAGTGTGTCCTATTGCAAAAGAAACATAGCATGTCTCTTCTGCAATAGCTACCTATTCAATTTTTTTTTCAATTGTAGGTTTAGTTCTGCTTTAATTATAAGTACATTTGCAATGTAAAGTCCCACAAATACACTATATTATCAAAAGTATTGGGACACCTGCCTTTACACGCACATGGACTTTAATGGCATCCCAGTCTTAGTCTGTAGGGTTCAATATTGAGTTGGCCCACCCTTTGCAGCTATAACAGCTTCAACTCTTCTGGGAAGTCTGTCCACAAGGTTTAGGAGTGTGTCTATGGGAATGTTTGACCATTCTTCCAGAAGCGTATTTGTGAGGTCAGGCACTGATGTGGATGAGAAGGCCTGGCTCGCAGTCTCTGCTCTAAGTCACCCCAAAGGTGTTCTATCAGGTTGAGGTCAGGGCTGTGCAGGTCAGTCATTTTCCTCCACCCCAAACTCGCTCATCCATGTCTTTATGGACCTTGCTTTGTGCACTGGTCCAAATCATTTGGTGGAGGGGAGATTATGGTGTGGGGTTGTTTTTCTGGGGTTGGGCTTGGCCTCTTAGCTCCAGTTGGAGCAGGAAGGGGCCATCCCCAAACTGTTCCCACAAAGTTGGGAGCATGAAATCGCCCAAAATGTCTTGGTACGCTGACGCCTTAAGAGTTCCCTTCACTGGAACTAAGGGGCCAAGCCCAACACTTGAAAATCAACTCCACACCATAATTCCCCCTCCCACAGAGTCCTGACCTCTGACCGGGCAGGCGACGTAGGCCGTCTGTCCCCCGGGGGGGGAGGGGGTAAGTTTGCCCCCCCCCCCAAAATATAGTGCACCAGCCACCACTGGATACCATTAGCCCAGGTTCACACTACAACGGGCTGCGGATCGCAGAGGAGGGCTGTGCGTCCCTGTTCCCTGTTTCAGGGACGAATCGGGGCCGATTCTATGCCTGAATTCGTCCCTGAAACGGAGCCAAAGACGCACAGCCTTTTTGTGCAGTGCGCTCCGCAGCCGCCCCGGAGATATGTGGACTTGGCTCCATAGGGAGCCGGTCACATTCTCCTGCTATGCGAATTAGATGTGCGGAAACGCACATCTAATTCGCATAGGTGTGAACCCGGGCTCAAAGTTCATGTGCGTGGAAAGGCAGGCGCCCCAATACTTTTGACAATATAGTAGTATAGTGTACCTGTTGATCCTGCCAGTAAAGGCCACCTAACGCCTTTTCCTATGATGTGGTGACAATAATGCTGCACTGCTCATGAACTCAGAGAAAAGTTGCCACTCTCATGTAGGCTGTGTCCTATTGTACTATACTAGGAGATATTGCAGGGGGTGTTCCTATTAGCAATGTCACTTTCACTGCTGTTTCAGAAGCCTGCAGATTGTCAATCATCCAGTGGCCAGGCCTAGTCCCGCCCACTGCTCCTAAGTTTGACAACATTGCATTTGCAGCTGGAACCCTCCCACTGTGAGCTGCAGTACCTTTGAGGGGGAGCGCGTGAGACACGAAGGGAAATTTGAAAATCCAGGAAAAATGAAACTTTTTTTGTTGACTTGTGCATCACATAGTAACTGGATCTGGTACGTGTTTAGACTGTCATATAGATGTCTTTACTTGGACTTTAACTTACTAGAGATTTTTGCTTAGCAGGCGTAATGTGTATTATTTGGGCTGGTAGCCCTGTACTCTGCTGTCACCATTCTAAGCAATTTGGGGTTTGTATGAGACGTCCTCCTACTGGAATAAAAATGGAATTTCTGCTCTAACAAGCCATCTCCATATATTGTGTTTGTCATGTTTTGCTCTACCCCTGCTCTTTCTGTGATCTATTACACAAGAGATCAGAGCGCGCTGGCAGACGGCATATCAGGAGCAGACAGCCCAGCGCCCGCGTGTTCTAGAACATTTTACCGTGATTAGGCTAACTGCCTAAATGATTTGATTTCATCTATTTTATGTCCTTCAATAAGAATCAGGCCATTAGAACTTGCAAGTGAAATTCCAGGGGGTCGGAGAATTTGGATATTTCAGTTGTAATAAAATGTTAGCAGAGACACTCGCAATCAAATCTAACAAACATTGACCTTTCTTCTCTGCCTTTTTTTAATTACATTTAATCAATGAATCAAATATTAATAATGGTAAAATGTCAGTCGTGGGTATGCTCCATGTATCCTTGACTGTTCATCTTATCATCGCTGTATATTGTGACTATTGGGGAATGCTCCTGTATGCCTATGGATGTCTTGGTGTGGCTGCACCCCTCTCTGTTCTTCAAAAATTGATATAAATAATGTAAAAAATAAAAAAAGATTAAAATGTTTGGATGGATGTTTTGGACAACTTTTTTCATTAAAGCTGCATTCCAGGCAGATACAGTGTTCAGCATAAATCAGTGCACCCCTTTCGAAAAGTAAGATTTTAATCTATTTTAATGAACAGAAGAACAATTTCCAAAATTTTGACAAAACTGTATTTTATAGAACATTTGTTTAGCTCATTATATCGAAACTAAATACATAGTGTAGGCATAGGACTTTTAAGGCACAGCATTACTGGTAAAAATAGAATGTATTCAAAATATAGATACAATTAGACAATTTTAGTCCACATCACAATAAAATATAATTGTATAAAACCAATCAATTGATATTTGCAGTATTGCGTATAGTAGTCTTTACAGCTCAACGCGTTTCTTGGACAAGGTCCTTTTCATCAGGAGCTATAAATATAGACTTTCTATAAATGCCTTCTAAATAGAATGACAAACTTTTAATGATTATATCATAATACAACAAAATTTCAGTTAACACTGTTATACAAAGATGTTCCCTCAAGGATGAAACTGCACGGGCTCAGATATATATATATATATATATATATATATATATATATATATATATATATATAAAAAAATATGCGTGTGTGTGTGTGTGTGTGTGTGTATATATATATATATATATATATATATATATATATATGCATACATGTCTATGTGTGTATATATGTACATCTGAGGCCTTGCAGTTTCTTCCTTGAGGGAAAATCTTTGTTCCCTCAAGGAAGAAATACTACTCTATATGAAGTGGTCCCAGACTTTCTTTACTCGCTATTAATATGGCCTCACTCCAGTCAGTACTGTATGGCCCAAACAATATCCAATTATTCAGCACTATGTGCATTTCCTAAAATGTTGCCACAATTCTTCAAATCACACAGTATGATACAGCAGATACTCACTATAAATAAAGAGACATATACCAAGTAATAAGGATCAGATACCCAAAAAGAAGGTAACCATAAAAGATGACACAGTTGCACCAACCACTGTACTCCTTTCTCCAAACAGACCGAATTTAAAGCGGAGTTCCACACAAAAATGGAACTTCCGCTTTTCGGAACCCTCCCCCCCTCCGGTGTCACATTTGGCACCTTTCAGGGAGGGGGGTGCAGATACCTGTCTAAGACAGGTATTTGCATCCACTTCCGGCATAGACTCCCATGGGAGTCTATGCCTCTTACTGTCCCTCCGAGCTGTCTCCTTGGAAACACACAGGTCCCAGGAGATAGCGGGAATCAGTTACGATGCGCAGCGCGACTCGCGCATGCGCAGTAGGGAACCAGGAAGTGAAGCCGCAACGCTTCACTTCCTGATTCCCTCACCTAGGATCGCGGCGGCAGCTGCCGAGAATCAAGCGGGTTATCGGACCCTGGGACAGGTAAGTGGCCATTTATTAAAAGTCAGCAGCTGCAGTATTTGTAGCTGCTGGCTTTTAATACTTTTTTTTAGATGGATTTAGGTGGACTCCCTCTTTAACCACTAGCCCACCGCCCACCGTCATATGACGTCCTGGGCTTTGGGCGGGTACATCTAAATGATGCCTGTATTTACAGACATCATTCAGATATTGCCGGTTTCAGCCAGCGAATCTCTACACCATAGGAACGATCATAGCGGCCGTTCCGCCGCTTGATCGTTCCTATGGGAGGCGAGAGGGGACGTGTCCCCCCCTCCCGCCGCCCTCCGGTGCTTCTACCGACTCACCTCAGCGATCGGTGAGTCGGATAGCAGATCCGCCGGCGCCGGATGTAGATCATAGAGATTTCCAGCGGACCAGATGGTCCCCGGAGTCTCTATGATCGTCGGAGGCCGGGCGCGATGTTATGACGTCACGCCTGGCCTCTCCATTCAAAAAAACGGAGCCGCTTCGGCTTGGAAGCGGCGATCGTTTTATTTATTTTTTTTATTTCAGGCTTCCCAGCCTAGTGGTGAGATATGGGGTCTTATTGACCCCATATCTCACTATTAAGAGCACCTGACATGTCATATTGCTATTACAAGGGATGTTTACATTCCTTGTAATAGGAATAAAAGTGATCAATTTTTTTTTTTTTCAAAAAAGTGTCAAAATAAAAAAAATAAAATATAATTAAAGGGGTTGTAAAGGTAAAAATGTTTTCACCTTAATGCATTATATGCATTAAGGTGAAAAAACTTTTGACAATACCGCCACCCCCAGCCCCCCCGTTTTACTTACCTGACACCTCGAATCTCCGCTGCTCGTTCCCGTCATCTCTATTGCAGCTCAGCCTGGTCGCTGATTGGCTGCAGTGGATGGATTGAAAGCAGCGCAGCCATTGGCCTGTGCTGCTGTCAATCACATCCGATGACGCGGCGCGCCGGGGGGCGGGGCCGAGTGATACAGTGAGCGGCTATAGCCGCCGGCTGTATCACGGGAGCGCGCCCGCAATAACTAACCACCATGCGAGGGAGCTCGCATTAAGGTGGTTCGTTCTTGCGGGGAGGAGCTGAAACAGCCGCCGAGGGACCCCAGAAGACCAGGTTCGAGGCCACTCTATGCAGAACGAGCTGCACAGTGAAGGTAAGTATAACATGTTAGTTATTTAAAAAAAAAATAAAATTACCTTTACAACCCCTTTAACAATAAAAAAAAAAAAAAAAATTTTAAAGCGCCGCTGTCCCCGTGTGCTTGCACGCAGAAGCGAACGCATACGTAAGTCCCGCCCACATATGAAAACGGTGTTCAAACCATACATGTGAGGTATCGCCGCGAACGTTGGAGCGAGAGCAATAATTTTGGCCCTAGACCTCCTCTGTAACTCAAAACATGTAACCAGTAAAAAAATTTAAAGCGTCGCCTATGGGGACTTTCACAAAACGCAAAAACATTGGGCTAACTTTACTGTTTTGTTTTTACGCGTTCGAAAAATTCCTGCGCAAATACTGTGTGAGATAAAAAGTTGCAACAACCGCCATTGTATTCTCTAGGGTCTTTGCTAAAAAAAACATATATAATGTTTGGGGGTTCTATGTAATTTTCTAGCAAAAAAATGATGATTTTTACATGTAGGAGCAAAGTATCAGAATTGGCCTGGTATTGAGGTGGTTAAACTTCAATTCCTTAGAACATGTTGTCTCCACACCACATCCATGTCAGCCATGATGACCTCTGCAAGTTCCCGTCCCTCGTCTCTTCATCTCCAATTGTGTGTTTATTGGAGCTAAAAGTTGCGATTCACAATATTGTTTGTTGAACATGCACAACCCATAAACTGTTTTCTCTGAGAGGTTTTCAGGGATTTGATGAGCGTGCTGGAATCTCTTTAACCTTTTCCACTTCCTCTGTTTATACAGTTCTGGCGGTTGGTGAAGATGCATTCATATTAGATTGCTCCTTAGCAACCAGGTAATTGCAATAGTCTTAATTAGTCAATGCTTGGGCTGAGGTTAACTGATGTCACACGCCTGTGAAAAGAAACAATGAAAATGTAATATATTACAATGTTAGAAGGTTTTATTAGACTCCGGCCTGGTTCACACTACTGCGATTTCTGATGCAGCTCGAGTCAGACAGAATCGCATCAATGCTGGCCGTTCACATCAATGCGACTCAACGCAGAGCGATTTTTCAGAAGCTTCCTGTACTACTTTTCTGTGATTCTAGCGTGATTTTCACCACATTGACTTCAATGGAAACGCCACATATCACATGAACATGCGATTCTGATGCAATTGGAAAAACAATACATTTTTTTAATTACTTCCCAGGGAAATCCTTGGTTTCTTGGTTCCTCACAAATAGTAGTAATAGCAGGAGCAACCCAAAGGCATAAAATTGCGTAAAAATTGCAAACAACTCGTGCTACATAATCGCACCTGAAATTGCCGCCCCCCCGGCTGGAGCACCAACCGCCACTGGTCTAAAGGCAAGTTATTGCAAGAACCTCTAAGGACAGGAAAAAGTAATCTGAGAAATGTAAAAATTGATCATTTCTAGCTGGTGTGAATGAGACCCAGTTCTGCTTAGCAATGAATGGGAGTGCAGGGTGCATGCAAGACCCCAACAGCTCTGGATAGTATGAGGAAGCGGTAATCTGTGAGGTTTTCCCACTGTCTGTGGCTCCACTGAGGGGACTGTCCCTTACTTCCTGTGACTGTGATTCTAGGACAGGAAATGGGAGGAGCATTCATCACCGACACAGTCGGCATTAAAAAAATGTCTGAAGTTCTAATTCTCCTCCATTCTACAAAAAAAAAAATTATTCTCCTATCAGGAAGTGTGGGATAATCTCTCCAATAGGACAACACTAATATCCTGAGAGAAGCTCTAATCCCTTCCCCATTATCCAAAACAGAATAAAAAGTTCAGCTTTCACTTCTTGCCGACCAGGTAACACATATGTGCAGTGGTAAGGAGGGTGGACTTTAATGCCCACACACCACACATATGCATCCATGGTGGCCAATGATTCTCTGCTGAGAGCGCGCTCCCAGCACAGTGACTGAGCTGTAGCAGACAGCTCCTGCTGCAACAGGTCCACCCCCATGGGAGGCTCCCACCGAGTGACGCTTCTTTTCGGTGACAGCTGTTATACAGCTGAGGGCGGGGCCACTCGGTTACGAAAACGGGTGACCCCCCGCCTTTCTCTCACGTCACGTGGCGTCAGAGGAAGGCGGGGTCACCCGTTTAGGTCACCGAGTGGCCCCGTCCTCAGCTATATAACAGCTGTCACCGAGAAGAAGCGTCACTCAGCAGGAGCCTCCCATGGAGGTGGAGCTGCTGCGGCTTTTAAAAAAAAAAATTGGCTCGTCGGGCGGCGTGAGATGGATCTACATCGCGGGACATTTTTATTTTTTAATAATAGACTTGTCCCAAAGTGTCTCCTGTCTTTTTTTTTTTTTTTTTTATACTATTCTTGATACTTTTTTGTGTGAAATGGTAGAGCTACAATGTACCCGTTACCAATTCACATGGGGGCGGACCAGGATCTGGGAGTCCCCTTGTTAAGGGGGGCTTCCAGATTCCGATAAGCCCCCTGCCCGCAGACCCCCACAACTACTGGGCAAGGGTTTTGGGGATGAGGCCCTTGTCCCCATTAACATGGGGACAAGATGCTTTGGGGGGGACCCCAAAGCATCCTCCCCATGTTGAGGGCATGTGGCCTGGGACAGTTCTGGGGGGGTCACTCTATCAGCCCCCCTCTTTCCTGCGGCCTTCCAGGTTGCGTGCTCGGATAAGGGTCTTGTATGGATTTTGGGGGGATCCCTAAGCCATCTTTTAATATTTTGGCACAGGGTTCCCCTTAAAATCCATACCAGATCTTAACGGTCTGGTATGGATTTTAGGGGGACCCCTACGCCATTTTAAAAAATAAATTGTCACAGGGTTTCCCTTAATATCCATACCAGATCTGAAGGGCCTGGTATGGATTTTGGGGGGACCCCCACGCAATTTTTTTCTTTTAATTTTGGTTTGGGGTTCCCCTTAATATTCATACCAGACCCAAAGGGCCTTGTAATGGACTGGGGGGGGGGGCATGTCATTTTTTTCAATGAGTTTTATCTATATTGCGAAGACCCGACCATTCATTACAGCCGCGATCAGTTTTAAATGACTTTTTTTCCTTTAGAAATGTAATTTTGCTGTGGTATTGTTCTAAACACAGGAAAACTGAGCCACTTTACAGACATACTATAGACACCCCCAAGGCATGACATTTAAAGGAATATTTCATTTTTATTGTTTCACTTTAAGCATTACTAAAATCACTGCTCCTGAAAAAATGGCCATTTTTAAAACTTTTTTATTCTTTGATACATGTCCCCTGGGGCAGGACCCGGGTCCCCAAACACTTTTTATGGCAATAACTTGCATATAAGCCTTTAGAATGAGCACTTTTGGTTTTTCATGTTAGTGTCCCATAGACTTTAATGGTGTTTAAGCGGCTTTTTGAATTTGCCGCGAACACTGCAATAATGTTCGCTGTTTGGCCTTATGGGGGGCTCAGGATAGTAAGCGCTTTTTTTTTTTTTTATATATTTGAGGTTTGGGGGGGCAGTAAACCCCATAGTTGATCTGTGTTTTTACCACACACACCAACCAGTGGTGTAGCATCAGGTGTCATAATGGTGACTCTGCCCCATGCTCCAGGGGAGCTGTGCGGCCTTCCTGTCAAATTCTGTTTTACACTTAGACAGGAGGGGTGGCGCGGATGGCATATACAGGACCTGATCCCGTTTTGTTTTGCTCCTGCAACTACTGAAATCCGGCTTCCCCTCCTCTCCTTACCACCGACATTCAGTGGTCGCAGGAGGAAAATGTTCAATATACTAATCATAATAAAAAAAATTTACATTCTGAACCATTTCATTTCATTGTGGCCCGTGACCAGTTACCAAATCACTTAGGTGGCCCTCGCTCTTCAAAAGGTTGAGCACTTGTGCCTTAAATGAAATAAAATAAATGCCCCCACCCAAAAAAAACACCCCCTAGATAAAGATAAAAAAAATATTTTTTTCTCAAGCATATCTCACTTAAGCTTCTCTGCGGGTGGAACTGCGAGTTTCCACTTCAGATAACTCATGTCGCTCATCTCTAATCATCACCTCATACCAAAATGGAAGAATGGCCATAACGATAGCTGTAACCAATCAGCTTCTAGAGTGTCTTTCCACACTTCAACAATTCCCTGCTGTAAAGTGTATCTTGGTCACTGCAGGTTATCCTCAGCTCAGTGGAGTAATTCATTTAAGTCATTAGCACCGTTCACATGACTGCATGTAATTGTATTGCATACAGAACAGAAGTTTTGGATCTTGAGAGTTGCTTTCCCAGGTGATAACCCTTTCATAACCAGAAGTCATTGTGGCATAGAAGCCCAGACCAGAGTTAGCCGCGTCGAGGCGTCAGTGACAATAACTGACTACTTAAATAATTTTACCGTTTTTGAAACATTTTGTAAGACAGGGTATTACATTGGTTACAACGGTTGATGTACATGTGCTTCATTGAATAGGTAGTACTAATTTACTGTATATAGAAAAAAATTGTGGGGTGGAAAAAAGGGAGAACATCCCCCCCCCCCCCCATTCAACTACAGTGAGGGAAAAAAAAATATTCGATCCCTTGCTGATTTTGTACATTTGCTCACTGACAAAGAAATGTTCAGTCTATCAATTTAATTGTAGGTTTATTTTGAAAATTAAACGCCACTTTTGTGGGGAAAAAAAATGAGCAAATAAGGAAAAAATAATATAGCGTATACAATTGTGACACAAGTCATATTGTGTTTCAATGTTATTAAAAATTACCTTTCCTTTTCAATCTGCAGCTCTGTAATTTTCTGAAAATGCAATACAATATGGCTACCTGGAGTTGTTCTGTATACAAAATGTGTACTGACCATGAGAACGGTGAGGAATCAGCCCAGAACTACACGGGAGAATCTTGTCGTCAATGATCTCAAGACAGCTGGGATCATAGTCACCAAGAAAACAATTGGTAACACACTATGACGTGAAGGACTGAAATGCT
The DNA here is from genome assembly GCA_037952925.1 of Lithobates clamitans. Classification (NCBI taxonomy): domain Eukaryota; kingdom Metazoa; phylum Chordata; class Amphibia; order Anura; family Ranidae; genus Lithobates; species Lithobates clamitans. The sequence continues at coordinate 1,362,768 of JBBGZY010001720.1, read as the reverse complement.
GCAGCGTCTGAATGATTCAGAGGAGGACTGGATGAAAGTGTTGTGGTCAGATCTCAGATGAGACCAAAATCAAGCTCTTTGGCATCAACCCACGGTGCTTGGAAGAGGAGGAATGCTGCCTATGACCCCAAGAACACCATCCCCACTGTCAAACATGGAGGTGGAAGCATTATGCTTTTGGGGGTGTTTTTCTGCTAAGGGGACAGGACAACTTTGCTGCATCAAAGGGACGATGGACAGGGCCATGTACCATCAAATCTTAGGTAAGAACCTCCTTCCCTCAGCCAGGGCATTGAAAATGGGTCATGGATGGGTATTCCAATATGACAATGACCCAAAACACACGGCCAAGGCAACAAAGGAGTGGATCAAGAAGAAGCACATGAAGGTCATGGAGTGGCCTAGCCAGTCTCTAGACCTTAATCCCATAGAAAATACGTGGAGGGAGCTGAAGGTTCGAGTTACTAAACATCAGCCTCAAAACCTTAATGATCTGGAGAGGATCTGCAAAGAGGAGTGGGACAAAATCCCTCCTGAGATGTGTGCAAACCTGGTGGCCAACTACAAAAAACATGATTGCAAACAAAGGGTTTTGCCACCAAGTACTAATGCCCTGTACACACAGGCAGACTTTTCGGCAACAAAGGTCCGACAGTCTTTCCGACAGACTTTCGATGGACTTTTGACGGACTTTCAAACAAACAGACTTGCCTACACATGATCACACCAAAGTTTGACGGATTCGTACGTGATGACGTACGACCGGATTAAAATAAGGAAGTTGATAGCCAGTAGCCAATAGCTACCCTAGCGTCGGTTTTCGTCCATCGGACTAGCATACAGACAAGCGGATTTTTCTATAGGAACTGGGTCCAGCGGAGTTCCGACGTAAAGATTTGAAATGCCCTGTACACACGAGCGGACTTTTCAACCAGACTCGTCCGACGGACCGAATCCGGCGGACAATCCGACCATGTGTGGGCTTTATCGGACCTTCAGTGGACTGTTTCTGTCGAAAATCTGACGGACTTTAGATTTGGAACAAGTTTCAAATCTTTACGTCGGAACTCCGCCGGACCCAGTTCCTATAGAGAAATCCGCTCGTCTGTATGCTAGTCCGACGGACGCTAGGGCAGCTATTGGCTACTGGCTATGAACTTCCTTATTTTAGTCCGGTCGTACGTCATCACGTCAGACTTTGGTGTGATCGTGTGTAGGCAAGTCCGTTTGTTTGGAAGTCCGTCGAAAAGACTGTCGGACCTTTGTTGCCGAAAAGTCCGCCCCTGTGTACAGGGCAAAAGATGTTCCAAATCTAAAGTTCGTCAGATTTTTGACAGAAACAGTCCGCTGAAGCCCACACACGGTCGGATTGTTCGCCGGATTCGGTCCATCAGGCCAGTCGTGTGTACAGGGCACAAGTCATGTTTTGCAAAGGGGTCAAATACTTATCTCACTCATTAAAATGCAAATCAATTTATAAATTTTTTGAAATGTGTTTTTCTGGATATTTTTGTTGTTATTCTGTCTCTCACTTTAAAAATAAATCTACTATTAAAATTATAGACTGATCATTTCTTTGTCAGTGGCCAAACGTACAAAATGAGGGGATCAAATACCCCTCACTGTACCTACAAATAATGGAATTTATTGGCACAACATGGGACACATATAAAAAGATGAACAGTTTAATAAAGTCACAATAAAAACAAAACACTCATTAAAATTATGGGGGTGTAATCCTCCAATTCTTATAAAAACATACAGACAATACCCATAACTGGATAGGGAAGCATATAATCCAATATGGTGTTTTTATACAAATATGCAACAAGTAGTAGTAGAGTAGGCTTCTCTAAATCTAGATAGCGTCCGTGCGTTTTGCAATGAAGTTGCTTCATCAGGACAGTGGGTATGTCAGTTGAAGCTGAATACATAAATAACACCCATAAGTACAATGAATACATTTGTAAACTCATATACATATATTAGTTATATATTATTTTTAACAAAAAAGGCTCACATTTCATTTCTGGCTGCTTGGAAGATGGCACACAAAGAGAAGTCTGTGTTTTGTTAAAATAATAATAAGCTAATATATGTATTTATAAGTATACAAATGTATGCATTGTAATTATGGGTGTTATTTATGTATTTAGCTTCAATTGACATACCGACTGTCCTGATGAAGCAACTTCATTGCAAAAAGCGTGGATGCTCTCTGGATTTCGAGAAGCCTACTCTACTACTACGTGTTGCATATTCGTATAAAACCACCATATTGGATTATATGCTTTCCTATCCACTTATGGGTATTGTCTGTATTCTTTTTTTTCTTTTTCTTTTTTTTTAGGACTTCGGGGAATACATTGTGATTTCAATAAACTGTTCATCTTTTCATATGTGTCCCATGTTTTGCTGATAAAGTCCATTATCTGTAGGTAGTTGATTAGGGGGGGGGGGTTTCCCCCTTTCTTCCACTCTACAATTTTTTCTATATGATTTTTTGGATGTGGCACTTTGAAAGTCTCCAACACTTTACTGTAGTGCTAATTTAGTTACCCTCTTGAGTCCCAGCGCCACTTATATGCTGGTATAAAGGGCTTTTAAACACACTCCTGGCTGCTATAGTATAGGATGTACTCTTGTCAAGCCAACTGTCAGCTTTCAGGTGGAAATGGTTTGGGTGGCCCTAAAGCCAGCCAATCACTTCCAAGGAATATATCTCATATCAAACAGCAGTACGAGACAGAAGACGGAGGTGGCAGAGTGGTCTCAAGGCAGCAGAGGCCTTTTGCAAAATGTTTTAATAAATAGCCTGCACTGATTTTGAGTGCAGGCTGAGAAATGGACAACAAATGTATAAAAATGTAAAAAAAAGTTATTTTAAAAATGTTTTTAATTTTTTTTTTTTAAATACTGTGATTGTAGCTATCCATTACAGTAATAAACAGAGGTACACTGCCATCTTCAGGTTTCTGTGGCTTTTGCAAGCTATGGGCTTTGTTTGCAAACAAACCTCACAGCTTGAATGCAATTTTTATGTCAAGGCTGTAACAGTATTTACATGTTTTAGAACCTTGCTGATCAATTTCAATGTTATTAGAGACTCAAGCTGTCAGATACTTGTGTGTAATGCTAGCCATCAAAAAGAGAACATGAATTAATGTTACATCAGCACATCAGCTCAGCTCAAATACTTTAAATCACACCGGAATTTTTTGATAAAAATAGTATTCTGTGAGAAAGCAACAGAATGTTATGAAGAGCGATCAGATGAATTGCAATTTATTGCAAAGTCCCTCTTTGCCGTGAAAATGAACTTAATCCCAAAAGGCTGGGAGGGCGCTTCAGGGCGCCCAAGAAAGTCCAGCAAGTGCCAGGGCTACAGTTGATTCAGCTGTGGTATCAGGGCACCACCAGTGCAGAGCTTGCTCAGGAATGGCAGCAGGCGGGTATGAGTACATCGGCACACACAGTGAGGAGAAGACTTATGGATCATGGCCTGGTGTCAAGAGGGGCAGCAAAGAAGTCACTTCTCTCCAGGAAAAAGATCAAGGACAGATTGATATTCTGCAAAAAGGTACAGGAATTGGACTGCTGAGGACTGGGGTAAAGTAATTTAACAATCCTCTTTCAGATTGTTTGGGGCATCCAGAAAAAAACCTTGTCCGGAGAAGAAAAGGTGAGCGCTCTACCACCAGTCCTATGTCATGCCAACAGTAAAGCCTCCTGAGACCATTCATGTGTGGAGTTGCTTCTCAGCCAAGGGAGGGGCTCACTCACAATTTTGCCTAAGAACACAGCCATGAATAAAGAATGGTACAAAAACACCCTCCGAGAGCAACTTCTCCCAACCATCCAAGAATAGTTTGGTGAGGAACAATGCCTTTTCCAGCATGATGGAGCCCCTTGCCATAAGGCAAAAGTGATAACTAAGTGGTTTGGGGAACAAAACATAAAAATTTTGGGTCCATGGCCAGGTAACTCCCCAGACCTTAATCCCATTGAGAACTTGTGGTCAATCCTCAAGAGGCGGGTGTACAAAAAAACCCCACAAATTCTGACAAACTCCAAGCATTGATTATGCAAGAATGGGCTGCCATTAGTCAGGATGTGGCCAAGAATTTGATTGACAGCATGCCAGGGAGAATTGCAGAGGTCTTGAAAAAGAAGGGTCAACACTGCAAATATTGACTCTTTTGCATAAACCTAATGTAATTATCAATAAACGCCTTTGGCACTTATGAAATGCTTGTAATTATACTTCAGTATACCATAGTAACATCTGACAAAAAGTCCTAAAAACACTGAAGCAGCAGACTTTGTAAAAATAAATATTTGTGTCATTCTCAATACTTTTTTGAATTGCAGACTACCAAATCGCAGTAGGGATAAGTATGTCAATATAGGTATCAAACCCCTCACCTCATCCCAAAAATCTAATAGAAGGAATGAGAGAAGAAAAGTCCCTGGGATTGTATGGGTGAGGGGGAGGTGAAGTATTAAAGGGCAAGTAATGGGTGATGTGATTGGTATGACAAGGTACCCAAAAGTAATAAAAATATTCTTTATTTGAAATATACAAAATAAGGTAGTTATACAAAATTCCTATGCCATGTAAATGGAGGCTCTAGAGCCTCCATTTACATGACATAGGAATTTTGTATGAGCTTTTCATTGTTTTTTAACTACCTTATTTTGTATATTTCAAATAAAGAATATTTTTATTACTTTTGGGTACCTTGTCATACTAATCACATCACCCATTACTTCCCCTTTTAATACTTCACCTCCCCCTCACCCATACAATCCCGGGGACTTTTCTTCTCTCATTCCTTCTCAAAACTTTTGGTCACGGCTGTATATGAATGGAGGAGGTGGCCCTTTCATTCATCCACCCGTCTTCCATTCATAGGGTGCTTTTCATGAATGGAGGATGGGGGGCGTAAAGGGCGGGCATAGTTGGCACTCGTGATTAGTGTCTGTCACATGTCCAGCGCTGGTATTAACCCACACAACGCCAGAAGATTACAGCTCCAGGGTATGGAAGGGGGGCAGTTGACTTTGGATTTTCACTTTGACAGCTAAAACAGGCACAAGGGGCATTTTTTTATTAAATGTAAGTAACATCCCTGATTTTTTAAAAACAATTTTACCTACATTTAAGCTTGGTACACAAATGATTGTACACTTTATTGCAGCTAGTCTCCACATTGAAAATCATGTGATCTGGTATCATATGAGAAAAGTTTTCGTGCTTGTCTCTTCAGATAATTTCACACTATTATTATACAGATTATAGCACAATCGCTTAGAAAGCAGTATTTTTGTACAATTTTCTGATCGAGTGTATGGGGCCTTAGGCTTTAAAATGCTTGTAAAGTCTCGTTTTTTTTTTTTAAAAACTTTATTTCCCTCCTCTGTGCAGTTGGTTTTGCACAGAGCAGCCCGGATCCTCCTCTTCTTGGGTCCCTCTTTTCTGCTCCTAGCCCCTCTCTCCTATCAAGTGCCCCCACAGTCAGCAGCTTCCTATGGGGGCACCCGAGCTGAGTCACAGCTTCGTGTATCCATTCAGACACGGAGCCCCACCCCTGCCCCACACCCTCTCTCCTCTGATTGGCTGACTGACTTTGATTGACAGCCTCGGAGCCAATGGCGCTGCTGCTGTGTCTCAGCCAATCAGGAGAAGTGTCCCGGACAGCTTAGACATTCGTGGACATCGCTGGAGAGAGATAGGGCTCAGGTAAGTAATTAAGAGGTGCTGGGGGGCTGCTACACACAAAAGGTTTTTTATCTTAATGCATAGAATGCATTAAGATAAAAAACCTTCTGCCTTTACAACCCCTTTAAGGGGTTGTATACACAAAATACACAACAAATATTGTAGATTGAAGGGAGAGTCTGCAAACAGACAAAATAAATCAGAATTGGCAGAATATACCTGTAGTGGGATTAGATTACATGCAGCCTGTTCATTTTAAGATTGCCTCATTTAGATATCACATTAGTAGAATGCAGTGTTATAAGTTTCATTTCCTAAAACTGACTCAATATTCTGCAATTCAGAATACATTTTAATAAAGATGCAGTCTTTGTTAAATCAGGAAAAATGGCAGTAAAATACAAAAACTACCATATTACAGAATACATTTTAATAAAGTTGCAGTCTTTGTTAAATCAGGAAAAATGGCAGTAAAATACAAAAACTACCATATTACAGAATACATTTTAATAAAGTTGCAGTCTTTGTTAAATCAGGAAAAATGGCAGTAAAATACAAAAACTACCATATTACAGAATACATTTTAATAAAGTTGCAGTCTTTGTTAAATCAGGAAAAAGTTTTGTGCTGGTGTCCTGTTGCTGTTCCACTTATCGCGTTGTCAGACACATCCTCACTTGACGCTTGGTTGTGGCCTGCCTTTAGGATACATTATGCATACATCAGATTATGTAACAGCAGCTGCATTGCCTTAGGTAGAAATTTACATTTACCGGTATATATTCTTCCAGTATGAAAATGTATATTTTCTTTTTAAAATATAATGTGTATTTCTGTGCACTGGAAGCATATTTAGTTTCAAAGTCTCTTAGCCAGGAGTTTTAAAAGGAGTGTGTCAAAATAGACATATGGTAAATGCCGCTGCCAACTCAGTTTTAAAAGTGTATCTAAAGCCAAAGAAATTTTATTTTAGTTTTAAAAGGAGTGGGGATGTGTCAGAACCCATGTCAGGTTTTTATTGCTTTTACAAAGTCTGTGGCACTCCTTTTAGATTTTGTACATATAGTTCTTTAATTCTGGATCTCCTTCAATTCTGGGGTATTTCATTCTCATTAAGAGCAGACTACCGGAGCCACTTCGCCCTAGCCCAGTGGGATCCATCACCTCATTTCCACATGTTTTAGGTGTTTATTACCATCACTTTCACTACTGGAGAGATCAGCTCTCTCCATTTTGGTGACTAAAATGAGGGAAAACTCAAAATTTGGCATTGTTAACAGAACAAGAATATAGGGAAATCTTACAATTGGGCATATTTTTCCCACATAGCCTCATGTGATTGACTGCTTGGCACCCCCCTTGGGTGCTTCTGTCAGTATACAGCTTCCTCCAGTCTGGAACCAGGTATTATAGCTAAATATTGCACCCAAGGACTAGACGACACTAGCTTAGAATCAAACTGGAACTCACTTTATTGTAAACTCACACAGAATATATATACCACACAACATCAGATAAGAGCTTGATCACGTTATGCAAACAGATCATTAACATAGCTAAGGAACAGCCAACATAAACATAAACAGTGATCAAATTAAACCATAAGCTAACTAGTCACCTAGACAAGCCTAGGTGACTCAGTGCCCAGCCAGAACGTTCAACACCAGTTCCTCAGTAAGAAGACCTAGGGCTGTTCAAATCTCTAAAGGATTAGCAGACAGAAAAGATAGGTGGCTCAAGAACAATGAGAATTCACACCTCGGAAGCTCACAATAGGGAAATTATACCATGGGAGAAAGACACCTTAGTAAACAGATTATAGCATCAGGTTGTCTTAAGCTGATTATAATAACATCTGCTCTGAGTCTCACAGTCTAGCAATGGATGAAGCAGTCATTGCTGATTTGGGCACAAAGGCCCCAAATCTGTATCCAAGTCCGAGGTTCCTAGGGTCTGTGTGTTTTGGGAAGACATGGACCAGAATCCAAAGCAAGACCACTCCAAGAGTCCCCCAGTTACACACCCCCAGGAATAGAGCCCTTTCAAAAGCCAGGGTCCATAGTCCGAAGGCGAGAGGCTACCCTGCAGTGCCATCCAAAAGCCCCTGTTCCATTTGTTTCTGTCACACCACCTAATTAGATACATTGTCTAAAAATATCTCAAATTCAGCCTGCCCCCAAAATACAAAGTAGTTGCCTCACGTCTCTGGTGGCATGATTACCCTATGAGATACAGGCAAACATGCTAGAACAGGGTTCCTCCAGTGGTTGCTAGGGGTTCCTTGATCAAGTGATTTCTAATTCTCAGTTGAGTAATAACAGATACCATTGATCTTTTTTATCTATCTGGCAGGAGGGATTCTTCCAAATGACCCCAAATGTAAGGAGCATTCTTCCCACTGATCATCACACTAATGTACTGTGAGCTGTAAATATAGAATCTTTAGCAGCGGTTCTCTGAAGTCAAAAAGTTATTTCAAGGGTTCCTCCATGTTAAAAAGAGAAAGGCTGTGCTAGAAGGTAATTTGGGGCTTAAAGCACACCTAAAGTTTATAAGTAAACATGAATGTCGATGAGTAAATTACCCACTTTTTTTTAGAAGAATGTGGTACGGGTATGACTGGAATTCCACTTTAACACTACTTTTCCTTATTCTGGCTTTTCAGCATATCAAGTGCAGTAATTCAAAGACTGAATGGATTACTGTACTATAAAACTTTCAGTAGTTAAATAATATATATATATATATATATATATATATATATATATATATATATATATTTTATAGAGGTTTATACATTAGAGCCAAAGGAGGGACAAGTCCTTTTCATAAGTGACCCGAAATTGCAACCTATAAGCCAAAAAATAAAATTGTACCATTGTAAAGAAGATAAATTGTTCCCCACCCCTTCCTGGTTACGAGTTGGCTCTGCTTTCCAGGTTTATACTGTGTCACCAAGCCTTGGCCCTGTAATTTGCCCAGATTTGAAAGGCCACTGAAAAACTTCAGTGAAAATTGGAGGCACATTCAAGTGAATCCAGACAAGTGGTGACAGTTACTTTCTTGCCTATTAGAGATGCACACATCAATTTTTGTACTTGCTACAAAACGAAGGGGGTTAGGGTTCCATACTGCACTAATTGCAGTACTTTGATTGGCTCCACACGTGTCATCTGCATGCAGGGGCCAGTTCACTATCTGCCATCGATACCACTTGTCAGTCCAATAAGCCATGCGTTCACCCGTCTAGAAGACAATGAGCAGTCTGAGGAAGAAGACCTTGTCAGCCTTTAATTGCCTGTACAGAAAGTCCAGGCCACATGGGAACAAATTCCAAATGCCGATGTCACCTCATATTCCAGTTACAGAAATAAGACATTCTGCATTTAAACAATCGGTTACGGCTTGGAGGAAATTTCAAAAGGCCAAAGGATGAATAGGTCACACCGCAATTCATTTACAAAAGACTGGAGCAATCAAACGAAAGATTACATTACTCTTCTAGACCAAGAAAGAGTTGGAAACATCTGTTGCTAGGGGTTACTGCACTTTTGCACTGCATTAATTCAGTAAGCTTGAAATAATAATCCTGAAAGCCTTTTCTCTGTGTTGTTTAAAGAAATATTTAGTGTGTTTTTCTATTTCAATTGTTTTTTATTGATTTTCAAGAGAGAAAAAGGGAACGTATTACAATAATACAGAGCGGTACAAAGGAATAAAGAACAAACACACGTAAATACTTTTATTTTTATATATAGTCCCCGGATAGGGAATGTATCAGATAATAAACTGATAAGAACAGTTACTACACGTGATCTTAGCCATTTAGTGTTTTTTCTACATTTTGTTTATTATGTTTAAAACTAAAAATAATACATTTGAAATATTGAACACAATTATTTCACATTTACTACCTGCAGTCAATGGGTGCTAAGTGTGAGGCTTATTTACTACTATATTGTGAATAGCCTAAACAGCTTGTATTGGGAAGAGACCAGGGTATCAGGTTTTCAGCACATACAGCCGAAAGAGTTCAAGAAGGGGCACCCTCCCCAACTAGCTCTGCTTAGATGCATGCATTAATCCATTCAAATGGAAAGTCTATACTCCTCAGGTCCCAGTGGAGCACAAGCTTTTCTTTGGAATCAGGTTTAAAAATTTTCAGAGATGCTTGAAAGTTTCAGGGGAGTGGGGAAAGGTAAGTCTGTGACTTGTCATGGGGTGATAAGCGATGGTATTAGAGCCTACTAATAGGCACTTATATTTTAATAACTGTTGAGATAAGATATCAGCCACACATGATATTGTTTTCAAGGGTCAGCTGACTCGTGAACCGCATTGTAAGAAGGAGCAGTAAAGCACAATAGTTGTGTAGCACTGCAAGTCAGCAACCAGAGCCTGTAATGAGCAAGTATGGCTGCCTCCGTGCACTTACAGTGGGGACGGAAAGTATTCAGACCCCCTTAAATTTTTCACTCTTTGTTATATTGCAGCCATTTGCTAGAATCATTTAAGTTCATTTTTTTCCTCATTAATGTACACACAGCACCCCATACTGACAGAAAAACACAGAATTGTTGACATTTTTGCAGATTTATTAAAAAAAGAAAAACTGAAATATCACATGATCCTAAGTATTCAGACCTTTTGCTGTGTCACTCTTTAATTTAGCTCAAGTGCTGTCCATTTCTTCTGATCATCCTTGAGATGGTTCTACACCTTCATTTGAGTCCAGCTGTGTTTGATTATACTGATTGGACTTGATTAGGAAAACCACACACCTGTCTATATAAGACCTTACAGCTCACAGTGCATGTCAGAGCAAATGAGAATCATTAGGTCAAAGGAACTGCCTGAAGAGCTCAGAGACAGAATTTTGGCAAGGCACAGATCTGGCCAAGGTTACAAAAAAATTCTGCTGCACTTAAGGTTCCTAAGAGCACAGTGGCCTCCATAATCCTTAAATGGAAGACGTTTGGGATGACCAGAACCCTTCCTAGAGCTGGCCGTCCGGCCAAACTGAGCTATCGGGGGAGAAGAGCCTTGGTGAGAGAGGTAAAGAAGAACCCACAGATCACTGTGGCTGAGCTCCAGAGATGCAGTCAGGAGATGGTAGAAAGTTGTAGAAAGTCAACCATCACTGCAGCCCTCCACCAGTCGGGGCTTTATGGCAGAGTGTCCCGACAGACGCCTTTCCTCAGTGCAAGACACATGAAAGCCCGCATGGAGTTTGCTAAAAAACACCTGAAGGACTCCAAGATGGTGAGAAATAAGATTCTCTGGTCTGATGAGACCAAGATAGAACTTTTTGGCCTAAATTCTAAGTGGTATGTGTGGAGAAAACCAGGCACTGCTTATCACCTGTCCAATACAGTCCCAACAGTGAAACATGTTGGTGGCAGCATCATGCTGTGGGGGTGTTTTTCAGCTGCAGGGACAGGACGACTGGTTTCAATCGAGGGAAAGATGAATGCGGCCAAGTAAAGGGATATCCTGGACGAAAACCTTCTCCAGAGTGCTCAGGACCTCAGACTGGGCCGAAGGTTTACCTTCCAACAAGAAAATGACCCTAAGCACACAGCTAAAATAACGAAGGAGTGGCTTCACAACAACTCCGTGACTGTTCTTGAATGGCCCAGCCAGAGTCTTGACTTAAACCTAAATGAGCATCTCTGGAGAGACCTAAAAATGGCTGTCCACCAATGTTTACCATCCAACCTGACAGAACTGGAGAGGATCTGCAAGGAGAAATGGCAGAGTATCCCCAAATCCAGGTGTGAAAAACTTGTTGCATCTTTCCCAAAAAGACTCATGGCTGTATTAGTTTAAAAGGGTGCTTCTACTAAATACTGAGCAAAGGGTCTGAATACTTGGGACCATGGAATATTTCAGTTTTTCTTTTTTAATAAATCTGCAAAAGTGTCAAAAATTCTGTGTTTTTCTGTCAATATGGGGTGCTGTATTAATGAGGAAAAAAATGAACTTAAATGATTTTAGCAAATTTCTGCAATATAAAAAAGAGTGGAAAATTTAAGGGGGTCTGAATACTTTCCGTCCCCACTGTATATAATTGCAAATTATAAAAAGAAGTAATGGCTAACATCATTAATAAATTATTTAATAAATCCAAAAAACTGAGGACTACGTGTGCCCCTTAAACTGCATCAGCACCCTCTAGTTACACGTGAAGCATAGTATTCAAACACACCTTTGGGGAGCCGCTGGTCATGGTTTAAAACCTGCACTCTTTCTAACTGGTACATCAGATTTGATGGTACATCCATTGTCCCTTTGATGTGTTGAAGTTGTCCTGTCCTCTTAGCAAAAAAAACCCCCAAATCATAATGTTTCCCCCTCCATGTTTGACGGTGGGGATGGTGTTCTTGGGGTCATAGGCAGCATTCCTCCACCTCCAAACATGGTGAGTTGACTTGATGCCGAAGAGAGCTCAATTTTGGTCTCATCTGACCACAACACTTTCACCCAATTCTCCTCTGAATCATTCAGATGTTCATTAGCAAACTTCAGACGGGCCTGTACATGTACTTTCTTGAGCAGGGGGACCTTACGGACACTGCAGAGTTTCAGTCCCTCATGGCGTAGTGTGTTACCAATTTTTTTCTTGGTGACTATGGTCCCAGCTGCCTTAAGATCATTGACAAGATTCTCCCATGTAGTTCTGGGCTGACGCCTCACCGTTCTCACGATAACTGAAACTCCACGAGATCTCGCATGGAGCCCCAGATCGAGGGAGATTGACAGTTATTTTGTGTTTCTTCCATTTGCGAATAATAGCACCAACTGTTGTCACCCTCTCACCAAGATGCTTGGCAATGGTCTTGTAGCCCATTCCAGCCTTGTGTAGGTCTACAATCCTGTCCCTGACATCCTTGAACAGCTCTTTGGTCTTGACCATGGTGGAGAGATTGGAATCTGATTCATTGCTTCTGTGGACAGGTGTCTTTTATACAGGTAACAAGCTGAGATTAGGAGCACTCCCTTTAAGAGAGTGTTCCTAATCTCAGCTCATTACCTGTATAGAAAACACCTGGGAGCCAGAAATCTTGCTGCTTGATAGGGGGATCAAATACATATTTCACTCATTAAAATGCAAATCAATTTATAACGTTTTTGGAAATGTGTTCTTCGAGATATTATTGTTGTTATTCTGTCTCTCACTGATAAAATAAACCTATCATTAAAATTATAGACTGATCATTTCTTTGTCAGTGGGCAAACGTACAAAATCAGCAAGGGATCAAATACTTTTTTCCCTCACTGTATGTGGATAAAATAAAGCCGGCAGCTCGATCTTCCGCAATGCATACATTTATTAATCCAGGTGTGGTACAAATTAATACAGGCCTTACATGTTTCAGTGTGTAGCCTTAAAGTGGGAGTAAACTTCCATGCATGATTTTTACCTATAGGTAAGCCTATATTAAGGTTTACCTATAAATATTGTAAATTTCTGAACGTGCACCGTTTAGGAGATACAGTATATACTTTAGATGCAGCCAGTGACATCACTGGCGCATGTGCTGTAAACGGCATGCGTTTTTCTGGATATTTTTGTTTTTATTCTGCCTCTCACTGATAAAATAAATCTATAATAAGGCTTACATATAAGTATTGTAAATATCTCCTAAACGTGCACCATTTAGGAGATACAGTATATACTTTAGATGCAGACAGTGACATCACTGGCGCATGTGCTCTGAAGGAAGGCGCCTCTGTGCCATAAACAAAATGTGTTTTTCTGTATATTTTTGTTGTTATTCTGTCACTCACTGATAAAATAAACCTACCATTAAAAATATAGACTGATCATTTCTTTGTCATAATAAGGCTTACCGATAAGTATTGTAAATATCTCCTAAACGTGCATGTGCAGGAGTGACATCATTGCGGCTCTGGCCATTCACACAGCCGCGAACCCGGAAGGAAGAGTGGGTGAAGATGGGAGCGCCTTCAGCTGTGACAGGAGTGTTTTGTTCTAAGGTAAGTTTCCCATAATGTGCTAACATGCGATGCATACTAGCACATTATGACATTGCCTTGCTGGTTACATAGTTACATATTAGGTGAGGTCGAAAAAAGACACAAGTCCATCAAGTCCAACCTATGTGTGTGATTATACTGTATATCAGTATTACATTGTATATCCCTGTATGTTGCGGTCGTTCAGGTGCTTATCTAATAGTTTCTTGAAACTATCGATGCCCCCTTCTGAGACCACCGTCTGTGGAAGGGAATTCCACATCCTTGCCACTCTTACAGTAAAGAACCCTCTACGTAGTTTAAGGTTAAACCTCTTTTCTTCTAATTTTAATGAGTGGCCATATGTCTTGTTAAACTCCCTTCTGCAAAAAAGTTTTATCCCTATTGTGGGGTCACCAGTATGGTATTTGTATATTGAAATCATATCCCCTCTCAAACGTCTCTTCTCCAGAGAGAATAAGTTCAGTGCTCACAACCTTTCCTCATAACTAATATTCTCCAGACCCTTTATTAGTTTTTTTGCCCTTCTTTGTACTGGCTCCATTTCCAGTAATCCTTTCTGAGGACTGGTGCCCAGAACTGGACATCATACTCTAGGTGCGGCCGGACCAGAGTCTTGTAGAGCGGGAGAATTATTGTTTTATCTCTGGAAATAATTTCCTTTTTAATGCATGCCAGTATTCTCTTTGCTTTGTTAGTAGCAGCTTGGCATTGCATGCCATTGCTGAGCCTATCATCTACTAGGACCCCCAGGTTACTACCACTTTAGTTATAGCTATGGCTATGATTAAGGCTATGTGGCGAAATGCGTAAGCCTGTATTATTTTGGATTAACAAATTTATTCATTGCGGAAGATCGAGGTGCCTACATGTTTGCTCAGGTGCTAAGAGGACACTATAAGCCAGTGCACCAACCGCTCACCACCTTGGGGAATTACTACAGGTGTTTTCTACTATATTTAAACTGTGAAACTGTAACTAAATTCAAAGATTTCCTATTGGGGAAATCTCCCCAATAGGACATACATGACAAAACCCTCCCTTACTCTATACAAAATGGAAAAAAAAAAGAGTTGTCTTTCATTCTACTTTAAATAAGCTACTCCAAGAAAGCCACCAATTGAATACTGACTTGTCCATGAAGCACGTGTGGGGCCTTTATGACTGCAGGCACACGGGGCCCCGAGCACATGTTCGATTGTGTTATCAATATTGCGCATCTGCTGACGGGAATTATGTTCAGGAACTGGTTCTGCAATGTGTTCCTACAAAGTGTTCACCTTTTATCACCACAGGGAAAGCCAAGGAATTGATCATGAAAGATTAAACAATTTCTTACTACAATTACCAGCATATGCTGCTCAGCCCCGCTCACCCCTAGAGTCTGAATTATTAACCGCGGCTTTCAGAAGTGCAAGGCATTTTCATTACAAAAGCGGAGTGAAAAGCCTTGTTCTTCTTTTTTTTTTTTTTTTTTTTTTCTTCTTTTTAACCCTAGTTTGTGTAAAATATTTACAAGCATGTGCTTGGTTACTGTTTAGAGTGAGATCAGATTTGGTTTCACATTGTGGATGTAAATTTGCTGTTGCAAGTACATTTTCAATGGCTCTAACCGGGGCAGAGAGTGTAACAATACCCTCTTCCCCAAAACAGCTCAACCTGTGTTTTGATCCCCATTTTCCATGTGACAGGTATGAGCAAAATTGAGGGTTTATGCTTACCCAAGATTTTGGTAAAATTTGGAACAGTTCTGTAAAATTTGCTGTTTTGTTAATTGCATTAGAGTGAGCTGGGAAGTGAAATTAAAGCAAACGTGCCATTATGTATTGCAGTTTATTATAGGCATACCTAAAAAAAAGCAAGGATATACTCACCTTTCCCATTTCCTAGAATTTTGTAAAATGTGGAACATTTCTGTAAAATTTGCCGTTTTGTGAATTGCATCAGAGTGAGCTGGGAGGTGAAATTAAAGTGACCGTGCAATTAAAAAAATTGCAATTTATTATAGGCATACTTAAAAAAGAAGTGAGGAAATACTCGCCATTCATATGTCCATGTTACCAAAACGCCACTCCATTTGCAAGAAAATGTATGCTCTCCCAAGAATTTGGTAAAATTTGGAACATTTCTGTAAAATCTGTCATTTTGTGAACTGCATTGGAGTGAGCTGGGAAGTGAAATTAAAGTGACCGTGCCATTAGGTATTGCAAATTATTATAGGCTTACCTAAAAAAGAAGCAAGGAAATACTCACCTTAACTATGTCCATGCCACCAAAACACCACTTCATTCGCAAGAAATTCCAGGCTGAAAGTGAAAAATAAACGGACATTTCTGGCAATATCAATCTTCTTGGTCCCCAGAGTGTTCAGCGGTTTCTTCTTCTGACTCCACAGCACTACCGAGTCCTGTCATGTGGTAGGAGAAACCACTAAACACTCTGGGAGCCCAGAGGATGGACTCTCCCGAACGTGTTGGTTTCTCATCAGATCTTGGGTTTTCTTTCAAAAGGAGCAGCTTGAGGGTATGGCAGGCAGTGGGAAAGGTAAGAAATGACTTCCCTTTTTCCCAAATATTCCAGTTTTGATATGTAATACTTCACCCATCCAGTTTCTATTATTCCAGTCCTCTCCGCCTCCTCTTTTACAATTTAAACTTTATTAATATTGTCATTTATTTATTACCATTTCCAGAGATCACATCCCCATACTTTCTGTATTCTTGCCTAGGCGTGAATAACGTATGCAGTACCTGCCGCCTCTTGGAATACACATCATGTACCCCAGGAGGCCATGGGGTATTCTACTGCATATTTGCCTCATTGCATCTTCGGGGGGGCAAGGTCCCAGAAAAGACAGCCAGTCCCCCTGATGACAAATGTGCAGTAGACTACCCTGCAGCAGAAGAAGATGGCAACTTGCAGCAGTGCAGAAGATCCCTACAGAATACAACGGGGCATGTGAGTATATTGTTTTGTGGATAACTCAGCGAAAAGTTAATGGGGGGAAACATTAGGGAGTGCAGTTCAACTTTAAGCACAGGCTGTAGGGTAGTATTTTTATGGTTTTAATGGATGCATTGGGCTCTAAAGGGTTCCTGAAGGTTAGGGAAGCCCCTTTCAACTATCCTGGACATTTGACCTATTAACTTGAAACATGTTAGATTTTGAAAAACACAATCCTTACCCACCAAACTATTTTTGGAATTTGTAAGTAGGTGCGCTAATAGGACTTGGTGTTTTAATTCCTGTGGTACATCAATGGTTTCGTAAAAGATGGAGGGTAGGTACCTCATCGGGTCATCGGGTGGAAACCCTCCTTCTTTGATGTTTGGTTGATGAACCCACTACTTATTTAAATGGCATAAAGGTGATACCTGGCAACCTAGGTACACTCTCTCTGTTCCATACCCTCCTATCTCATATACCACAATTTTTTATTTTTTATTTAATTTGCATTTTTTTTAAGAGTTCTGTCTTCTTTAAAACCCAAGTCTGGCTTGGACATAACAAACAAATGTAGCCTCTGCGCAAATTAACATTTGTAAAAAAAAAATGCAGTTCACTACAATGTTCACATATATGCATTATGGTGCATTATCAATTAGGTTTTTTGTGGCTATGTTGGGCTGCTGATTCGCCCCAATCAGGCCCGGACTGGGACAAAAAATAGGCCCGGGCATTTTGGAATGAGCAGCCCATGACATCTTAACCGGCCCCTTCCCCACTCTCCATCCTGACGGATCCCCCAGGAGAGGGGAGGGGGAAACCCGGCAAAGGTGCGGGGGGTGAGGGGGACAGGGAAAGCAGGTGGGGCAGAGAGCACAGGGAAGAACTTTGAGAACATGGGGTGGGGCGAGACCACAGGGGGGCTGGAGAGCACTGTGGGGGGAGGCGGAGAGAATGGGGGGGCAGAGAGCACAGGGGAGAGGCAGAGAACACAGGGAGGAAGAGGAGAGCACAAGGGGGCCGGAGAGCATGGGGGGCTGGAGAGCACAGGGGGTGGGGGGTTGGAGAGCACAGGGGGAAGCAAAAACACAGGGTGGGGCGTAAAGCACAGGGAGGGCAGGAGAGCATGGGGTGGAGAGCACAGGGGGGAGGTGGAGAGCACAGGGGGGAGGTGGAGATCACTGGGGGGCTGTAGAGCACTGGGGGGAGGCGGAGGGCACAGGGGGGCAGCAGAGAGCATGGGAGGAGGTGGAGAGCACAGGGGGTAGGCAGAGATCAATGGGGGCGCTGGAGAGCACTGGGGGAGAGGCGTAGGGCACAGGGGGGCAGCGTAGAGCATGGGGGAGGTGGAGATCACAGGGGGGGCTGGAGAGCACTGGGAGGGCTAAAGAGCACTGGGGGAGAGGCAGAGGGCACAGGGGGGCAGCATAGAGCATGGGGGAGGTGGGGAGCACAGGAGGAGAGACAGAGGGCACAGGGGGGCAGCGTAGAGCATGGGAGGAGGTGAAAAAGCACAGGGGGAGAGGCGGAGGACACAGGGGGGCAGCATAGAGCATGGGGGATGTGGAGAGCACAGAAGGGAGGAGGAGAGACAGGGGGGCTAGATACCACGGGGGAGCTAGAGGGCACTGGGTGGGCTGGAGAGCACTGGGGGAGAAGTGGAGGGCACAGGGGGGCATCGGAGAGCATGGGGGAGGTGGAGAGCACAGGAGGGAGTTGGAGAGAACAGGGGGGCTGAAGAGCACTGGGGCTGGTGCTAGAGAGCACTGGGGGGGCTGGGGGCATTGGGGGGAGGTGAAGAGCCCAGGGGGAGGTGGAGAGCACAGGGGGAGAGGCAGAGGGCACAGGGGGCAGCGTGGAGCATGGGGGGAGGTGAAAAGCACAGGGGGAGAGGCGGAGGGAACAGGGGGGCAGCATAGAGCATGGGGGATGTTAAGAGCACAGAAGGGAGGAGGAGAGCACGGGGGCTGGATAGCACGGGGGACTAGAGAGCACTGGGTGGAGGTGGAGAGCACAGGGGGGGCTGGAGAGCACTGGGGGAGAAGTGGAGGGCACAGGGGGGCAGTGGAGAGCATGGGGGAGGTGGATATCACAGGGGGCAGTGGAAAGCACAGGGGGAGAGACGGAGGGCACAGGGGGGTAGTGGAGAGCACAGGGGGAGAGACGGAGGGCACAGGGGGTAGTTGAGAGCACAGGGGGAGAGACGGAGGGCACAGGGGGGTAGTGGAGAGCACAGGGGGAGAGACGGAGGGCACAGGGGGGTAGTGGAGAGCACAGGGGGAGAGACGGAGGGCACAGGGGGGTAGTGGAGAGCACAGGGGGAGAGACAGAGGGCACAGGGGGGCAGCATAGAGCATGGGGGGAGGTGGAGAGCACAGAAGGAAGGTGGAGAGCACTGGGGGGGCTGGAGAGCAATGGGGGAAAGGAGAGCATTGGGGGAGGTGAAGAGCACAGGGGGAGAGGCGGAGGGCACAGGGGGGCAGCGTAGAGCATGGGGGGAGGTGGAGAGCACAGGGGGGGCTGGATAGCACTGGGGGAGAATTGGAGGGCACAGGGGGCAGCGGAGAGCATGGGGGAGGTAGATATCACAGGGTGGGAGGTGGAGAGCACATGGAGAGAGGCAGAGGGCACAGAGGGGCAGCAGAGAGCATGGGGGAAGTGGAGAGCACTGTGGGGGGTAGAGAACACTGTGGGGGCAGCAGAGATAAGCAGGACAGGAGGAGCGGTGGGGGGTGGCTGCATATAGAAGAATTATTCTCTCCATCTTCCTCCCGCAGTACCTGACAGCCTGCGAGAGGGAGAGGAGCAGAGGCAGGCATTCAGAGACTGCGGGAGGAAGATGGAGAGAATAATTCTTCTATATGCAGCCGCCCCCACTGCTCCTCCTATTCAGGTTACAGGGCGCCACACTTACCTTCGTTCTCTTTGATCCGCCTGCAGCAGACTCCTCTCCCCTTCGTGGTCACGCCCCCGGCACCAATGGCTGAACTATACTGGCGGCCGTGGAGAGGTGTCTCCTCTAACTCCTCCCCCCTTCATGTTTCCATCCCCCTGTTGCCGATGGCTGAGCCTGAGCTGAATTGGAAGCCGGGCGGCCGCGGAAAGGCCGGGGACTGGCGCGGGCTTAAAGAGCAGCCTGCCTTGTCCCTGCAAGCAAGAACATGCAGCCCGGCGGCCCCGGCCCACCGGGCATTTGCCCGGTTTGCCCTATGGCCAATCCGGGCCTGGCCCCAATGCACAAACGTGGATGTGGTCATTTTGTCTCTGGCAAATCATCTCTAGTGTGTAATGAGCCTGAGTTGCAGATCCCAAGATTTCAACTTCTAAGACGCAGTGATGAAAAAAAAAAGGGGAACCGAAAAAAAAAATCAGGACCCCAGGGACACTTCAGTTTAAAAAGTCTACACTGAATGGGTTTCATTTTTTTGATGCTGATTAGGGTCCTAAAAATATGTATAAAAATAATGGTTGTCCTTTTTTCTTACTGATCCCCAGCAGGAGAAGCTCTCAGCTAGTTCAGTAGTTCCCAGCAGGCTCTGGCTCTGGTTAAGTACACTCGCTCTTCAGTTCTTCTATGTTGTGTCCCCGTAAACTTGAAGCCAAACGTAGAATATCCAATTTCGTGCACATAGCTTTCAATAATTTTAAACATTAGAACCAGCCACAAAAGGGCTTGAATATGAAATTGAATATTTCTTGTTACATTTTTATAATTGTGGAACATACCATATAACAAAATATGTATTTGTCCACTTATTTATTTTTCCCTATTTTGTCTGATAACAACAGTGAACTACCTATCCACAAACAATTAAACATTAAAGCAAAGCCTACTCAATTCACTATTTTGTTCAAAGTTATATATAAGCCAGATTCCAAATGGGCATATCACAAGTCTCCTGCATAAGGTTGCAAGCTCCTTTCAGATGGCTTAGAACTGAGCAACCACCCTCTTATGCCAGTGTGGTTTGTCTATGAATACCATTCACTTCCTGCCCTGGACACAAGTCGAGCTCTTTCACATGGGTGGGTGGTGGGGAAGCAAAAGCAGAGGGTTAAGCCACGGTTTTACTGTCACCCTGGCTGCCAACTTAAATTCTAACACTACAGATGGACAGGGCAGCCTACCGCATGGCCATGATGCTTTGTGGGCACAACGCATGTAACTCACCCATTGAGATCTATAGGAGTGGCAAATGTTTGACTCGCGCTTGCAGTGTAGTATGTTAAAGTGGTGTTAAAGTCTGGAATTTTATATTTACCCACAGGCAAGCTTATACTAAAGCTTACCAATAGGTGAGATGAATATTTCCTTAATATTCTTGCAAGCAGCAACCGGTGATGTCATCGGCACATGTGCTCTAAAGGAACGGCATACTCATGCTGTTCCTTCAGAGCTGGGTTGTCCCGGCTAAGACTCCTGCGCGCATGTGACATAATTACAGCTCGGCTAATAAGACGCCCAAAGTCCCCGAACCCAGAAGGAGAACCGGGTTAAGATGGAAGCCTCTGCAGCAGTGACAGCGTGTCATTGGAGGGCTTAGTTTTAATGTAAGTCTTTCATAATGTGATAGTATGCAGTGCTAGAATCAGTATTCTAGTTCCTTACATGTGAACTATTACCACTCAATGCCATTCAAAAGAAAAAAAAAAAGAAAGAAATTCTGGATGCACAAACATTGTACACTCATGACAAATTTTCTGGAATTTCTGGATATTATTATCCACATACTTCCCTATTATTGTGTTGATAACAAAACTTATATTAGCGTAAACGACACATAATGTGGTGCCCCTATCCCATAGGACACAGTCTGCTCCCATCGGGGTGTCAGGGTTGGCGGGAATCGCGTATAAAACGCAATAAGTTCATTACACCAAATTAAATGGTATTGACTTGTCTTCCACGTATTCATGTATGCTGTATAGAATACTTTGTTAACAACTATACAACCCGAGCTCAATATGCCAGTGTGCCTACTGGTTTGCGCCTTGTTACCTCTTTGTCTTTTTGTGTTGATGAGACAATAAAAACTATTGAACCTAAAACAAAGTTCCTCTTGAAGCAAAATAAAAAAGCAGACATTTAGAAGGTAGTGAATCAGCGCCAACCCTTGCTCTTCTGCCCTTTGAAAAAGGATCCCTTTTCAGCAGGCGGTAAGCACTGCTGCCCACGTCAATGGACTCTTAGTGAAAAGAAAACTAAAACGAAAAAAAAATGTTGGCATTGGCTACAGTTTTAAAAACAGGGCAGGCAGCTACAAGACAAAAGGTATAATGGAAATAACAACTACTCTACGGTATGGGTAAGCTGTGACCCCATGATTAAAAGAGAAGTTTGTGAATTCAAAATAACAAACATACATACTTACCTAGTTGGATTCAGCATCGGTCCCCCGCCACCTCTACACAGAGAACTCAAAGACTGCTGATCGCTCAGTTCTCGGTATTCAGCCTGCAATGCTCTGCCCCTCCAGTGTTTACTAGAGCACAGGGCTGTGCAGGGGGCAGGAGCAGCTGGCTCAGGCTCTCAGCTGTGTGCTGAACCAGCTGCCACTCGGGCCTTTGGGTGGATCCCTCGAGAGTCTGAACTGGCTGAGTGATGTCAGCTGATAGCGGACTTTAGCCCGCTCTTGGTTGAATCTAAGTGAAATCCTGTGACCCACAGGAGAAGTAGGGTCAAAAGAGCTTTGGCCCTACTTCTCCTTTCAGTTAAGAAATGTTTAAGATATGATTAGCGTTTAACTTTAACAACTTTTTCTGACATCTAACAAATCACACCAGGCATTACTTCCAACTCACAAAAGTTAGGATCTTTAGTGTTACCTGAATGCCAAATTAATTAGATGTCTGTATATCTGAAGAACCTCCTGCAGCGTTTTCACGTCTTCTTGTTGGTGAGTCAAGGATTGCTCACGTTACCGAACGGCTGTTGCTCAGACTGTTCACTCACCATCTAAGTGCTGTATATTGAACTCATAACATTCTGAGAGGCCGCCGCAGAGGAGGAATCAATCACTCCTGCCTTGTACGATCCCATAAGCAGCAGGGTGTGAGAGCTAGAGGCTGTGGTCTAGGCCGTCACTGCGTCACGTCTAATTCGCTGATCAAATGTTCCGATTACAGTCAATTGTTTTACCCAGCACTTCACCTGTTCTGGGAAGGAAAGTGAACATTTATTAATACTTACTTAAAAAAAAAAAAAGTTGAAAGTTTAACAATTGCGAGAGGGGATTTTTTCTAGAGGTTATGTAATGCAGAGTTGTATGGTCTGGACCTTTTGGACCTCCAGCAAAGGGAGTCGACCAGAACTCAAAAAGAAAACCTTTATACATTGTAGGGAACATTTAGAAATGCTAATTGTGCCTAAGTGGTACTAAGCGTGTGAGTGTGGCTAGGCACTCCTGTGCCCTGTATATCTGAAGTGTTAGATTTAAGACACTGTTGAGAGATTTGGCAATGTCATTACTGTGCTGCTCATTGTCCTCCCTGCCTGGGGGCTCTGGCATGGGACGCAAAGATCTACCTAACTAAAACCATTTTTTTTTGTTTTGGATAGAGTGGGATTAAAACCAGATTTTTAATGCGGTTTGTGTCCCTGCTAGGGAGAGTCACTCTCTCTAATTGTCCTGTTGATCAGTGTCACCGGGATCAAAGGGAGGGCAAATCCCAACTTTGCCCAGAACAGGAAAAGAGAGGAAATTTTTCAATGGGGATTCTTGTTCCTATGATACATGTCTAACAGGGGATTTCCCTTACCTTAGAAAGAGATCCTATGACTCCCTGTTGAGTCTACATCAGAGTGTCTGAACCTGGTTTCCATGGAACCCTGAGGTTCATCCAGTAGTGGTTAGGGGTTCCTTGAACAATAAGCAATTTCTGGTATAAGTTTCCACTTACACCAACTGATCTTTTTAGCTTTATGTAAGGGGGTAATACTTCCCAATGACCCAAAGTGTACAAATTGTTCTTTCCACTGACCATCACACTAATGTATCATAAGTTGTAGATATAGTCATTTTTAGTAGGGTTTCCCTGAGACGTTCCCTGAAAAAAAAAAAAAGAAAGGCTGGTCTACGGGAAGTGAAGGGAAATCTGCCCGATAAGAGATGACAAAAAAAAAAATTATGGCAGTTGTAACCCTCCCCTACTCTAAACCACCCCCCCCCCCAAAAAAAAGGTGTTAGATATACTTTAACCACTTTAGCCCCGGAAGGATTTGCCCCCCCTTAATGACCGGGCCATTTTATGCGATACGGCACTGCATCGCTTTAACTGACAATTTTGTGGTCGTGCGACGTTGTACCCAAACAAAATTGACATCCTTTTTTTTCCCACAAATAGAGCTTTCTTTTGGTGGTATTTGATCACCTCTGCGTTTTTATTTTTTCATTTTTATAAAAACAAAGAGCGACTTGTTTACCCTGGCAGATCCCCATTCTGCCTCTGTACTAGGCGATCGCGGGTCACCGTCTGACATCGAGTCCGCCCGACCCATAGGCACGTTCCCAGCGGCGCGCACCTGAGCGAACCGACGTACAGGTACGGTGATTCGAGCAGCGCTGCCGCAGTGTATCTGCATGAGCTGGTCGGGAAGTGGTTAAAGTGAACCTGTACTTTGTAACAGAATCTACAGAGGTGCATGCTTGGGACAGGGGTATCAACCTCTGGCTATTTAGTGTAGTAGGAAATGTACATGCAACATATGAACATAAGAATATATTTTTGTGTTGCCCATAGCAGCCAGAAACTAGTTCAGATTTTCACATTCACAAGGCCTGGCTCGCAGTCTCTGCTCTAATTCATCCCAACAGGTGTTCTAATTTTTTGAGCTCAGGCCAGTCAAGCTCCTCCACCACCACAAACTCACTCATCCACACTATATTTCCAAAAGTATTGGGCCACCCCTCCAAATCATTTGGTGGAGGGGAGATTATGGTGTGGTGTTGTTTTTCAGGGGTTGGGCTTGGCCCCTTAATTCCAGTGAAGAGAACTCTTAAGGCGTCAGCATACAAGACATTTTGGACAAATTCATGCTCCCAACTTTGTGGGAAGAGTTTGGGGTTTTCTTTGTGGGAACAGTTTCCTGTTCCAACACGACTTTGCACGAGTGCACACTGTATCCAACAATGCTCAACGCGTTTCGTGGATTCGCTCCACTTTGTCAGGAGCGGATGCATAATGTATATATCGGCTAGCGTACAACCTGTAGTACTGTAGACTGGGGACTGCTAAAAATGTCTATACCGGGAGCTGTGGTGATAAAGACCCGTGGGGAGACAGGCCGCACACATAAGGGTCGCCAGGAGGATAAGGGTCTCCACAAAGTGGTCTGTGATGGTGCAAGGTAGTGACTTCAAGTTCTTGTCTTTCCACATAGAATCCAGGAGGTGATGTACAATGTGCACAGGATGTGCTGGTGAAAAAGGTGTGTGTGTATATATAGTGTATATATATATATATATATATATATATATATATATATATATATATAGAGGCGTATAATCCTATATGCTTCATTTAACCACCTCAATATCGGGCACTTTCACCCCCTTCCTTACCAGACCAATTTTCAGCTTTCCGTGCTCTCGCACCTTCAATGATAATTACTCAGTCATGCTACACTGTACCCAAATAATTTTTTTATAATTTTGTTCACACAAATAGAGCTTTCTTTTGTGGGTATTTATTCACCACTAGGGTTTTTATTTTTTGCGATGTAAGCGAAAATAAAAGAGCGAAAATTTTGAAAAATAAACCCAATATTTTCTACTTTCTGTTTTAAAAGAAATCCAATAAAATCCAATTTTGTCAAGAATTTAGGGCAGAATGTATTTTGCTACATGTCTTTGGTAAAAAAAAAATCCTGATAAGTGTATGATAATAGGTTTGTGTGAACGTTAGAGAGTCTACAAGCTAGGCTACATATCAGTGAAAATTGATCAATCCTGATGTATTGACGGCCGATCTCATTTCTTGACCCCTTTTTGTAAAGTTGACAGTCCAAGGTATTTAGTAAAAGGCATAGTGAGTTTTTTGAAGTTACAATTTTTTGCCCACAATAGTTTGGAAAATGACTTTTTTTTTCCCCACAAATTTTTTTTTCTCACATATGGCATAGATAAACCTGCAATTGCACCCCCAAAATATATTCTGCTACTCCTCCTGAGTACGGTGATACCACATGTGTGGGACTTTTCCACAGCCTGGTCACATACAGAGGCCCAACATGCAGGGAGCACCATCAGGTGTTCTAGGAGCATAAATTGCACATTTAGTTTCCTGATTATCTATTACATTTTTTAAGGCCCTGGAGCACCAAAACAATGGAATTACCCACAAAATGACCACATTTTAGGAAAAAACACCCCAATGTATATTCCACGAGGCATAATGAGTCTTTTGAACATGCCATTTTTTTCCACAAGTTTTTGGAAAATGTGGAAAGAAAGTGAATGTGAAAGTGAACGTAATTTTTTTACACAAAGTTGTCAATTTATAAGATTTTTCTAACACATAGCATGTACATAGCAAAAACTACCCCTCAAAAGAAATTCTGCTACTGCTCCTGAGTACGGCGATACCACGTGTAAGACTTTTACACAGCCTGGCCACATTCAGAGGCCCAACATGCAGGGAGTAGCATCAGGCGTTCTAAAGGCATAAATTACTAATTTCATTTCCTGAGTACCTATCACATTTTTGAAGGCCCTGGAGCACCAGGACAATGGAATTGGATGTGGCAAATGATCACGGACAGATGTGCGCAGATGCTCACGGACAGATGTGGCAGATTATCACAGACAGATGTGCGCAGATGATCATGCACAGATGTGACAGATCACAGATGTGCGTCAGGTGATCACGGACAGATGTGCGCAGATGTTCACAGACAGATGTGCGCCAGATGTGTGCAGATGGTCACGGACAGATGTGCACAGATGATCACAGACAGATGTGCGCCAGATGTGTGCAGATGATCACGTACAGATTTGCGCCAGATGTGCGCAGATGATCACAGATAGATGTGCGCCAGATGTGCGCCAGATGATCACAAACAGATGTGCACCGGATGATCACAGACAGATGTGCACAGATGATCACAGAGAGATTTGCACCAGATGTGTGCAGATGATCACAGATGTGCGCCAGATGTGTGCAGATGGTCACGGACAGATGTGCACAGATGATCACAGACAGATGTGCGCCAGATGTGTGCAGATGATCATGTAAGATTTGCGCCAGATGTGCGCAGATGATCACAGATGGATGTGCGCCAGATGTGCGCCAGATGATCACAAACAGATGTGCACCAGATGATCACAGACAGATGTGCGCAGATGATCACAGAGAGATTTGCACCAGATGTGTGCAGATGATCACAGACAGATGTCTGCCAGATGTTGAGCAGATGATCACGGACAGATTTGCGCAGATGATCACAGACAAATGTGTGCCAGATGTGCGCATATAATCACAGACAAATGTGCACAGATGATCACAGACAGATGTGCGCAGATGATCACAGAAACATGTGCGCCATATGATCATGGATAGATGGGACAGATGTGCCAGATGATCACGGATAGATGTTTAGTGTGGCAGATGTTCAGTGGGACAGATGTTTACTGGGACAGATGTGGGACAGGTGTTGGTGTTTTCACTGTTTGGGAACACTAGCTTGGTGATCAGTGTGTAAAAAGCTGTAAAAAACAGCTCATACACACTGATCCCCAGCTCGCAGATCTGCTCTCCTTCTCACTGACTCTGTGTGAGGAGAAGCAGAGCCGATTGCCTGGCAACTCTCTGCTTACATTACATGATGGCTGTGATTGGACACAGCCGTCATGTGATCAGGAGGGCCAATCACAGAGCCCTCCTGCAGTGCATGTTGCCCTGTCTCTGGGGGACTCAGGCACATTGGGACTGCGGCCATGCAATCCCACTTTTTGTGACATCCCCCCGTGCTGTTTACATCACACGATGGCTGTGACTGGACACAGCCATCATGTGATCAGGAGGGCAAATCACAGAGCCCTCCTGCCGATCTGACATGGGGGACACCAGCACATCGGGATTGCGCAGCTGCGTGGGCACGCGGCCGCATGATCCCGCACCTTCTGTAGGATGTTCAGGAATGTCCACTCAGAAGGGGCGTATATGTGCATTGGTGGGAAGTGGTTAAAGTCCTCCAAAAAAAAAACTCTAGTCCATAGACACACTCCTAAACCTTGTGGACGGCCTTCCCAGAAGAGTTGAAGCTTTTATAACTGCAAAGGGTGGGCCAACTCAATATTGAACCCTATGGACTAAGACTGGGATGCCATTAAAGTTCATGTGCGTGTAAAGGCCCAATACTTTTGACAATATAGTGTATGTACCAATCTTGGTGTGCTTTGTGCATTTCTTCCAGATCTGTGCAATAATGCCGTGTGAGACTTTGTCTCTGTACAGGAGCTTCCTGTAAAAAAGACCGGTCACTGCAGCTGGTGAGTGGGGAGAGCCGCTACAGATGGGCACAGCTCTGGATTGATTGAGATCAGTATAAGGGAGGCTGAGGAGGAGATACTGATACCTGAAGAAAAGGAAAAGACACTGAGGAGAAGGAAGGGAGTTGCTGCTCACCCCTTAGATGTTAAAACAGAAAAGAAAGAAGGTTTCCCCACAGCGGGGTTTTTAGGCAGCACAATAATGGATGTAGTCAATGTTGTAAGAAAAAATTATAACAATTTTATTGAAAGCTATACCAAAAAAGGTTAAAAACAATGAGCTCCAGTGGGGAGTGCTTAAAAACTAAATGGCTGAACATACATAGCAGACATATATTCATAACACAATTCCTATCATGAACATAAGACCTGACGCGTTTCAACCCTTAATAGTTGGGGTCTTCTTCAGAGGTTTGGTCTGCTAGAAAGAACATATAGATGGCATTGGTATATACATACATAACTTTCATTGCATAGTATAATAGTAATTACATTCATGATGCAATACACCAATATAGAATAGTTACCAGAAAGGATGTATGTCCAACAAGCGAAGGAAAACTTCCCACATGGAGATCCCTTAAAATGATATGTTGTATTTCCCTCTCAAACCAAAAGGGGGCACAGGATGCCTCCACCGCCACCTCAACCCAGACCGGGGTAGTGAGAGGCAAAGACACACCTGGGATGGGATGGGACAGGCTGTGTACGCCCCTAATCAATTAAGGATATATAAGTGCTATTGGCAATAAACCCACAATCCTTTTCCGGCTTGGATGATCATACACACCCTCCATTGCCTACCATCACTTTTTGCCACCATCTGCGGTCACTACCCAGTAAGTATGCCTTTCTAGCCTTATGCCTCTGCATCATTGTTTTACCCCATGTAATTAGGGCCTGGTGACCCTTTTTATCTGTTATTGATAGCTTACTGTTTGACCATTTATTATCATAATATGCTTATATTTTTTTCATAGATACAAAAACATTTCCTTTTCCCCTTTTGTTTTATTTCTAGACTAGTGGACTTAGATTTGGATACTAACCTTCTGAGTCCCATATGACCTGTGACCAATCCCGGGTTGGCAAACAGGTGTCAGTCTAGTCCTCATGGGGCTCTTTGATGCAGTCACATATAATGGCTAGAACTTTTTCGAGGTAATGAATATGCGTGTACCTCATCACTATTGCTTTCTCTCACCCCCCCCCCCCCCCCCCCCCATCATCTCCGTGCTTACACTTCACAGCACACCCCTTCCCCATACACTTCATTTTTTCTTTTCATGATGTTTTCATGCTCCCACCATTTTCACATCTTTTTCTCTTTTTTTCTTTTTTCCCACACCCCTCACTACCTCACTTTTTTCATTTGAAAGGAGTTTTTTTGCCAATATCCTTATAGCTATATACTATTTATTCTATTAGTCTCAAAAGACATACCATATAAATATGGTTGGAATCTCCTTTTTGGTTTGACTTGAACCACATGCACTATAGATACTACATATGGGTGACTTTTGTCCCTTGGTGGTTGTTTCCGCCTACAAAAAATCTTATCATTATTTTTTGAGTGTGTATTTAGTCTGTCCCATCAATTTTTCATCCTAGGTGTTCCTAGTGCCCGTCGTCCGGCTGTTTTGCTGTGGCGGGCGGCGCCCGAGTGTGTGGCCTCTTGTAAGTCACTTTGCCTCTCACTACCCCGGTCTGGGTTGAGGTGGCGGTGGAGGCATCCTGTGCCCCCCTTTTGGTTTGAGAGGGAAATACAACATATCATTTTAAGGGATCTCCATGTGGGAAGTTTTCCTTCGCTTGTTGGACATACATCCTTTCTGGTAACTATTCTATATTGGTGTATTGCATCATGAATGTAATTACTATTATACTATGCAATGAAAGTTATGTATGTATATACCAATGCCATCTATATGTTCTTTCTAGCAGACCAAACCTCTGAAGAAGACCCCAACTATTAAGGGTTGAAACGCGTCAGGTCTTATGTTCATGATAGGAATTGTGTTATGAATATATGTCTGCTATGTATGTTCAGCCATTTAGTTTTTAAGCACTCCCCACTGGAGCTCATTGTTTTTAACCTTTTTTGGTATAGCTTTCAATAAAATTGTTATAATTTTTTCTTACAACATTGACTACATCCATTATTGTGCTGCCTAAAAACCCCGCTGTGGGGAAACCTTCTTTCTTTTCTGAGATACTGATACCTAAACATTTTAACCTTAATGCAGGAAATGCTTTAGAACCACTTTAAAGTGGTTGTTAACCTCAGACATGAAATACGAACAAAGCATATCCCTCTATAGAGTGTGCTCACCTCAATCCAGAGAACTAAGTGACATTTGTCTCTGTTGCCTCATCCCTATGCTATCTAAATGAGTCACTTCTGACTAGTGGCGGTGTGTCCATATAGGCGCTGCCCCTCTCTCCTGCCATGCCCTCTAGCACCAATAG
Source organism: Lithobates clamitans (assembly GCA_037952925.1). Taxonomy (NCBI): domain Eukaryota; kingdom Metazoa; phylum Chordata; class Amphibia; order Anura; family Ranidae; genus Lithobates; species Lithobates clamitans. Next base: position 1,332,141 of record JBBGZY010001720.1, on the reverse strand, counting down.
ATAGATTCATGCATTGCATGAATCTATTTATGGCCGCCGCTGCCATCCCCTATTCAGGCACCCGGCCTCTTTTCGGGTGCTGGGTGCCTGAATTACAGAGGCGGGGGTGTTTTTGAAGCACCTGATTAGAGCCATAGGCTCTAATAGGTGTCAAAAAAGGTGACCTGCGAGCGCCATCTAACACTAAACCGCCTCTCCGCCAATCAGGTGCTCGGATCTGTTACCCGTCACCTGATTGGCTGAAATGACAGGCGATGTGATTGGACGCCTATCAGTCGTCCAATCATAGCAGAGGACAGAAAGAGAGGACGGGAGAAGACATAGAGGAGCATCGAGGAGCTGTCCCACCGAGACAGGGTAAGGGTGGGTGGGGGGCACACTGGCAGCTTTTGATATCGCATAGTGGGAGCATTTGATGGGGCACAGTCTGAGCATTTGATGGGGCACAGTGGGAGCGTTTGATACGGCACAGTGGCTGCGTTTGATGGCACAGTGGCGGCAATTGATGGGCACAGTCGCTGCGTTTGATGGCACAGTGGCGGCAATTGATGGGCACGGTGGCTGGGTTTGATGGCACAGTGGCAGCGTTTGATTGCACAGTGGCGGCAATTGATGGGCACAGTGGCTGCGTTTGATGGCACAGTGGCAGCAATTGATGGGCACAGTGGCTGCATTTGATGGGCACAGTGGTAGCGTTTGATAGGCACAGTGGCTGCATTTGATGGCACAGTGGCTGCGTTTGATGGTACAGTGGCTGCAATTAATGGCACAGTGGCTGCATTTGATGATACAGTGGCTGTGCTTGATGGTACAGTGGCTGCATTTGATGGCACAGTGGCTGCGTTTGATGGTACAGTGGCTGCGTTTGATGGCACAGTGGCGGCAATTGATGGGCACAGTGGCTGCTTTTGATGGTACAGTGGCGGCAATTGATGGGGACAGTGGCTGTGTTTGATGGCACAGTGAGGCTTGCAATTGATGTTTTTTTTTCCAGAAATTTTCAGTTTGCGTCTCCCCAAAAATTTTGAGCACCAGCCACCACTGCTTCTGACAAGTTTTCCTGACACCAAGAGAAAAAAAGAGATAAAAATGTGACATGGGAGGTACCAGCACACAATCTGTCATTGACAGCCTCAGCTCTGTTTCTGTGTGCTGTGTGAAGGGGGGGGGGGGGGTGTCCCTTCCCTCCAATCAGCTGTCAGAGCTCTCCTCATTGGCCTCTTGCTTTCCGAAAGCTGAGACTAGCTGTATAAATTCAGTACTTAGCTGTAGGTAAGAGAGGGCTGGAGATAAACGGGTACAACGTATGTGGGAGGATTTGTTTCACGTCTGGGTATCACCTGAGGCCAGTCACTTGACTGAGTATATGTTAGGCTTTACAGACACTTTTATTATATTTTATATATAATCCAAACTTGTACATATACCCATTTGTGAAGTCACAGATACAAAACCAGGAAGACCGCACACACCAGTGATAAATGCACATTATTTTTGAAGTGCAGATATTGGTATTCCAGCTTTTGATTGGTTGCTGTGAGTACCGTAGTTTGTGAAGCTACGCTGATATGCTGACGATTGATGCGAATGTAAATAAGCTAAGACGTTTCCTAAACATTTTTACTTCCTCTAATCTTTTATTTAACAGCAATCTAAATAGTGCATGTGTTGTAATGTATAATTCACAGATTGTAAAAGCACAACCTTCTAAATTTTATTTACAGGAGCCGAAAACACAGAAAGGCACATTGAGGATTGGCTTTGCTTGTCTGAAAGGCTGTTTCATGTTACCTTTCAACACACAGAATTTGCCCTCTATATTTGACTATTTTTTAACATCTGCCTGGCATTTGGCTATAAGCCAGATAGTAAGGATTAAATGATTCTTGTATAAAGTTGAAAGATAATCATGCTTTCAGATCTACCTTAAAAAAAAGGTTCAACTTCACCCTTGATAACCGTTTCCCGATGCATTTCGAAGCTATCCTCACCTTTACTGCATCGATACCAATTGGAAATGTAGGGGTACTTTTTGAGTATCTTTGATCACACTGGCAAATCCCTGACTGGTTTTAACTGTTTTAGAAAGGTCTTTTTTTAAAGGAAAATGATGGTTTTGTGTCAGTTTTATTTTATTGGTTTTATACATTTTAAATTTATTGCTTTGTATCTTTTAATTTTTATTTTTTTTTAATACCGTTTTATATACCATGTACATTTTACCAAAAGACACCCACCTCTGGGCACCCCAGCTTGTATGTTATATATTTTCCAACACTTATGGTCTGTACACACGATCCGAAACTCAGATGAATGATCGTCCGTTTTTTTTTTTTTTTGCATGCTAGTCACATATCGAAAGTGGAGAGGTTACGAAAATTCTCATACGGCAGAAAAAAAAATGGGAAGGGATGTAATGTGTTGTAGTGTATTTGTATTGTATTTTCGGATGACAACTGTACTGATTAAACAAAAATCATACGATCTGGTATTATACGAGAAATATTTTCTTGCTTGTCCGATCGGATAATATCTGCTGAACTGTCGTGATCGTCTCTTGAAAGCTGTGTACTAACAATCAGATTATTGTACAATCGCTTCGAAAGCGGTATTTTTCATCTGATTTTCGGATTGTGTGTACAGGTCATTACCCTTTCAGATGCTTTCAGGCTAGTTATGTGATGTGCAGGGTCCCCTTTACCTCCTGTTTAGAGCAGGGTGGCCCTCAATGGAGTCTCTCCATAACATAATCCAGATAATGCAACTGGATGATTTTGGTGGAGTTGCAGGATGCCTACCTGCATGTCCGGATCCGTCAGTCATTCCAGCAGTTCCTCAGATTTGCGTTTGGGGACAGTCATTACCAATTTGTCTGCCTTCCCTTTGGCCTATCCACTTCTCCTCAAACCTTCACCAAGGTTCTGATCGCAGTCTTGGCCCCAAGAGGGAGAAAGGGCTCAGAGTCCATCATTTCTTGGACAATATCATCCTCCTGGCCCAGGGCCAAGGCCTTTTGCAGAGTGAGAAGGGAGCTCCTGTTGTCCACCTCATGGACATTCGGCTGGATAGTCAACATCAAAAGAGCCAGCTAGAGCATACACAGAATATGGTCTACTTAGGGGCCCAATTCAATATTCAAGTGGCCACAGTTTCCTTACCTCTTCAGAAGCTCCCCAAAATCAGGGAGATGTTCCAACAGGCATTGGCTGCACCAGTGATGTCAGCATCCCATGGCATGAGTCTTCCCTCGGGACGATGACTTTATGTATCAAGATGATCCCCTGGGCTCACTGGAAACTCAGAATTTTCCAACAAGGCTTCCTGATGCAGTGGAAGAGGGTTTGTCTAGCCCAGCCAATCAGGATCACTAGCCAGATGCGCAAGAGTCTCTGGTGGTGGACAAGACAAGAAATGCTAGTACAGCATCGTCCATTGTGGCTGCAGCCATGCATCATTGTTATCGCAGACGCCAATGCAGCAGGGTGGGGCGCCACCTGCGAACAACTCAAAATCCAGGGCCAAGTTTCCAATATTCTGGAACTTTGAGCAGCATTCATGGTGTTAGCCACCTTGCTGCCTCACATACAGGGTCACCCAATTCTGCTCTGTTTGGACAACATGGCAGCAGTGTTCTACATAAAGCGGCAAAGTGGCACACACGTCCAATTCCTTTTGAGAGGGGTGGAGCATATCATGACATTGGCACAACAATATCTCCCAGATTTGAGGGCCATTTTTTTCCAGGCCGTCAGAATTTGGAAGCGGATCGCCTATCCAGATAATTCAAGGTACCCAAAAAATGGTCCCTGCACCCCGAAAAGTTCAAGCAGATTGTCCACGAGTGGGGGTGTTCACAACTGGATATTTTCTCCTCATCAACCAACTGCAAGATGAGCCGGTTCCTCTCATGCTACCCTCATCCATTAGCGGAGGGGACAGAAACCTTGACCCATCCTTGGGCCTATGCCTTCCCTCCAATTTCTTTAATCCTGAAATTCCTGAAGAGATTGTTGGCAGAGAATCTGACAGTCATCGCAGTACTACTCTACTGGCCTCAAAGACCATGGTTCTCTCTGGCAATGGATCTCAGCGTGTGCCCACCGATCACTCTGCTGGTGACGCCTCATCTCCTGTCACAGGGAGATATCCTACATACGCAACCATCACAACTGGCCTTAGTGGCCTGGAGATTAAAAGGCAGGGGTTACAAGAGTTAGGATGTTCTCCAAAGGTTATTAGAACTTTACAGATTTCCAGAAAGGGGTCAACCAATTCCATCTACTCCAGAATATGGGATAGGTTCACTAGCTTTGCAGCTGGATGTCAGTTTGACCCTAGTGACCCAAATGTATCTCAAATCCTGTCTTTCCTGCAATCCAGGTTGGATTTGGGGCTTAAGTGTGCTTAACCACTTCCTGCCCGGCCTATAACAGAATGACAGCCGGGAAGTGGTTCTGTTATCCTGACTGGGCGTCATATGACGTCCAGCAGGATAACATGCTGGCGAGCCGGTGGGGGCATGCAGTGTGCCAGTCTGACACGCCGCATCTCCGATCGTGATAAGAAGCCTCTGACAGAGGCGTCCTACCACGTGATCAGCTGTGACCAATCACAGCTGATCATCGCGAGAACCAGGAAGTGCCGGTAAACGGCATTCCTCGGTTCGCGATGACAGGGAGAGTCGATCTCCCTGTCAGAGGGGGGGTCTGTGCATATAATCAGCATACTGATTATCAGCACAGCCCCCATCAAATGTACCCATAAGCCTCCAATCGGTGCCCAGTCAGTGCCCCATAACCCCCTGCCAGTGCCCAATAAAGTGCCAATCAGTGCCTGTCACAGTGCAAATCAGTGACCACCATAGTGCCAATCAGTGTCCATCACAGTGCCAATCAGTACCCAGCATTACCACCTGTCAGTACCTGCCCAATCAGTGCTGCCCATCAGTGCCATCTATTAGTGTCCATCAATGCCGCCTGTCAGTTCCAATCATTGCCGCCTATCAGTGCCAATCAGTGCCACCGGTCAGTGCCCATCAATGCCGCCTGTCAGTGCCCATCAGTGCCGCCTGTCAGTGCCCATCAGTGCCACCTTTCAGTGCCCATCAGTGCTGCCTGTCAGTGCCCATAAGTGCTGCATATCAGTGCCACCTATCGGTGCCCATCAGTGCTGCATCTCAGTGCCGCCTATCAGTGCCCATCAATTCTACATATCAGTGCCTCCTCATCAGTGCCCATCAGTGCCACCTTATCAGTGCCAACTGATCAGTGCCTATTGGTGCCGCCTCATCAGTGCCCATCAGTGCCGACTCATCAGTGCCTGTCAGTGAAGGAGAAAACCAAATTTTTTAACAGAAACTAAGAAAAACTTTTTTTTTCCAAAAATGTTGTCCTTTTTTAGTTTGTTTAGCAAAAAAAAAATAGCAGAGGTGATCAAATACTGTCAAAAGAAAGCTCTATTTGTGGGAAGAAAATGATAAAAATTTCATTTGGGTACAGTGTTGCATGACCGCGCAATTGTCATTCAAAGTGCGACAGCGCTGAAAGCTCAAAATTGTCCTGGGCAGGAAGGGGTGAAAGTGCCTGGTATTGAAGTGGTTAAGGTGCAATTTTCAGCTATCTCGGCTTTTACCCAAAGGAAATGGGCAGCAAACCTGCTGGTGGAGCGCTTCATGAGAGCGTGCTTAGACTATACCCTCCCAAGAGAAATGGGTTCCCTCAATGGGACCTGGCAGTAGTCCTCAATTTTCTAGTAAACCCTCCTTGTGACTGAAGACTGTTCACTATGGGATATCGCCTTAAAAAAAGCATTCCTAATAGCCATAACTTCAGGGGGAATGGTGTCAGAACTCCAATCATTGGGGGCAGCCAAACCTTATACCATGTTCTTCCCAGACAGGGTTGTGCTGAGACCATTGGATCACTTTATCCCAAAAGTGGCATCATTATCTCTCCAGTGAATGGGTGCTTCCAGCCTTCCCAGCAGAATCAGATGCTGACCTGCACGAGTTGGACATTCCCAAAGTCCTCAAAGCCTATCTCCAGGCTACTTCTGCAGTCAGACGTTCTAATAGACTTTTCATAAATTTCAAAGGGCAGGGGCGCTTTAGGAGCGGTGTGTATAGATTGATAGCAGCGCAGCCATTGGCTCCCGCTGTTGTCAATTAAATCCAATGATGCGGGGGGCGGGGCCGAGTCCGACATTCTGCGTCTATGGACGCAAATCCTGGACTCGGGAGCACACCCGCAAGATAACCCCCCCGGGAGAGTGCTTCTCCTATGGGGTTAAACGATGCAGGAAGGAGCTACCAGCGCCGCCGGGGGACCCCAGAAGTCAAGGATCAGGGCCACTTTGTGGTAAGTATGACATGTTTGTTATTTAAAGAAAAAAAAGAAAACGAAATTTTACAATCACTTTAAGATAAAGAAAAAAATGTCTGCCTTTACTACCACTTTAAGCGGATGTAGAGTAGAGATGGCTGCAGATAAACAGGTATGTAGGAGGATTTGTTTCATCACTGTGTATCACCTGAGGCCACTTCATTGAGTATATGTAAGGGTTTACAACCACTTTATCAAGGGGTTTTTTTTCTTCAGCAAAGCAGTTTAGGACACCTCTGTCAAAATGTGAAAAAAAAGCCTAGATATTCTCCTGGAAATATACAGTGCCTTGCAAAAGTATTCACCCCCTTTGGCTTTTTACCTATTTTGTTACATTACAGCCTTTAGTTCAATGTTTTTTTAATCTGAATTATATATGATGGATCAGAACACAATAGTCAAAGTTGGTAAAGTTAAATTTGAAAAAGATATACATAAAACTATTTTTCAGAAATAAAAAACTGATAACTGGCATGTGCATATGTATTCACCCCTTTGTTTTGAAGCCCATAAAAAGCTCCGGTGCAACCAATTACCTTCAGAAGTCACATAATTAGTGAGATGATGTCCACCTGTGTGCAATATAAGTGTCACATAATCTGTCATTACATAGACACACCTTTTTGAAAGGCCTCAGAGGCTGCAACACCTAAGCAAGAGGCACCACTAACCAAACACTGCCATGAAGACCAAGGAACTCTCCAAACAAGTAAGGGACAATGTTGTTGAGAAGTACAAGTCAGGGTTAGGTTATAAAAAAATATCCAAATCTTTGATGATCCCTAGGAGCACCATCAAATCTATCATAACCATATGGAAGAACATGGCACAACAGCAAACCTGCCAAGAGACGGCCGCACACCAAAACTCACGGACCGGGCAAGGAGGGCATTAATCAGAGAGGCAGCACCGAGACCTAAGGTAACCCTGTAGGAGCTGCAGAGTTCCACAGCAGAGACTGGAGTATCTGTACATAGGACGACAATAAGCCATATGCTCCATAGAGTTGGGCTTTATGGCAGAGTGACCAGAAGAAAGCCATTACTTTCAGCAAAAAACAAAGGTGCTCTGGTCTGATGAGACTAAAATTGAACTTTTTGGCCATCAAAGAAAACGCTATGTCTGGCACAAACTCAACACATCACATCACCCAAAGAACACCATCCCCACTGTGAAACATGGTGGTGGCAGCATCATGCTATGGGGATGTTTTTCAGCAGTCGGGACTGTGAAACTGGTCAGAGTTGAGGGAAAGATGGATGGTGCTAAATACAGGAATATTTTTGAGCAAATCCTGTACCACTCCGTGTGTGATTTGAGGCTAGGACAAAGGTTCACCTTCCAGCTGGACAATGACCCCAAACACACTGCTAAAGCAACACTTGAGTGGTTTAAGGGGAAACATGTAACTGTGTTGGAATGGCCTAGTCAAAGCCCAGACCTCAATCCAATAGAAAATCTGTGATCAGACTTAAAGATTGCTGTTCACAAGCGCAAACCATCCAACTTGAAGGAGCTGGAGCAGTTTTGCAAGGAGGAATGGGCAAAAATCCCAGTGGTAAGATATGGCAAGCTCATAGAGACTTATCCAAAGCGACTTGGAGCTGTGATAGCCACAAAAGGTGCCTCTACAAAGTATTGACTTTAGGGGGGTCGATAGTTATGCACATTGACTTTTTCTGTTAGTTTGTCCTATTTGTTGTTTGCTTCACAATAAAAAAAAAAAACATCTTCAAAGTTGTTCTGTAAATTAAATGATGCAAATCCACAAACAATTCCAGGTTGTGAGGCAACAAAACACGAAAAATGCCAAGGGGGGTGAATACTTTTGCAAGGCACTGTATATATGAAACATTGATACTTGACATAAAAAAATGATACTTTTTTTTTTTTTTAGTCCTAAACATAAAGAACGAATTCTATACTTTGCCTTTGAAATTGATGTTTCATCCTTTTATCATTTTTCCATGGCAGCAAATGCTGGGACTGATGGTTCTTTAGTAGTGTTGCCCTAGGACCGGATAACGCATGCTTAGTTATCGCAAACGACATGTGACATGTTCATAACAAGCTGAGCTGTGCAAGAGATGAGATCCTGGGATAATGACATTCATACCTGCCTGGGTTTGAATGTGGGAGAGAACACGTGGAGTTTCAGTGTGGACAGAAATGATGAGAGGGATCTGTGTGCGGCTGAGAGCCCTGACGGGTGGAAGCTCATGTTTTATTCTCTCAGTTATGCATTTATTGTTCATTCTCCATTCCACGAATCTCATATGCACACACACACACACGCTGCTCCCATCTCCATCAGTGCAATCGCCGGCCTGTCTCTTCAACACAGGCCCTGAAATTATCAGTGATTAAAGGAGGAGGGACAGGCTGTGTTATCGCTCCCTTCCTATTCCCCGTCCGCCCACTGAGCCGATGGAAAATCCAAGCATTCTGTCAATCACTTGCACCAGGAGACGTCAAAGCCTTTCAAGGTGGTCTTTTTATAGGGTGCCGCTGCTTCACCAGGCTGTACAATTTATAGAAGCTGGAGTCACTGACATCTTATCATAAGAATTAATAGAAGGCATAGTTGCCAACAGGCCCGGACTGGGAGAAAAAATAGGCCCAGACTTTTTAGACTGTGCCACCCATGGCATATTTACCAGCCCCTTCCGCAATCTCCATCCTAATGGAGGCTAGGGGGACCAGGAAAGAGCACAGGAGAGGGGCAGAGAGCACGAGGGGATGGCAGAGAGCATAGGACATGGGGGAGTAAAGGGCACTGTGGGGGGATGGTGAACAGGGGGGGGCTGGACTTGTCAACATTCCTAAGCCAGTTCCAGGGACACACTGCCGCTGAACCAGGGAACTACACCAAATGTACCCAAACGTACCCCATAGTGTTTCAGAAAACCACAGTCTGTAACAGTCCTCATTGCATAATGAGTCCAGGATAGCTTCCTAAAGTGTTACTAAACACACAACAGTAAAATCAGTCTGTATATGCAGTAAAGCATGCTTGTTATACTCACTGTGGAACCTAAGGGGTTAATCCTCTGCATTGTGTAAAAAAGGCTGTTTGATCCTGTCTTCTCTTACCCTCCCCTTCTTCTACTGTCCCGAATCCATCTCCTGATAGAACAGGGTGCACTCTGAGCATGCTCAGTTTGGTGTGTATTGCTAGAGAGCAGGACCAGGACAAGGGGTGGGCAGGAGGTACGGTTTCCCTGGGCAGGGAGGGTAAGAATTGTTCTAGGAAAAGGGTAGGTGGGAGGAAAATGTTGGGGCGTTAGAAGATAAGGAATGGAGTGAAGCACTAGACCACTGCAAACTGGTATCTCCCAAATTGTCAGATCGCCTCACACAGATACCTTACCCCAACTAGAGTGTCGAGCTACAGACAGGACCAAACCGCCAACTGTCCTATGTGCACTCAGGCTTCGGGCACGTTCTACCATCTGATCTGGGATTGTCCTAAGATACAAGGCTTTTGGGCACAAGTAGTCCAATTCCTGCACGACACCATGGGCTCCCCCATCACACTAAACCCCAAACCGTGCCTACTAGGCATATACCCAGAACCAGACATCAACAAATTCATTAAGATATTCCTAAATGAAACATTGTTTTCAGCTAGGAAAACCATAGCGAAACAGTGGATGAGTCCTACCCCACCTGAGTTTAAAATGTGGCTAATGAAAGTAAATAATGGTTTAAAATACATGAAACTCATATATCTACATAGAGGTTGTCCTTCTAAATATGGTAAACTTTGGGTTAAGTGGCTACAAGCCCCTGAGACTATATAGTGAAGCCCCCTGCTTATACTTATACTTGTTTTTCTTTACAAATTACCGAGTTCCTAATATCATTCTCAGTGGAGCGGGAACCGTGAGAAGGATGAATATTTGCTGTACCATGCAAGCTATGTTTCTATATTTTCTGCCGTATCGCTCTGAACTGTTAAACCCCCTATTACTTCTAATTGTAATTTTCTTTCTACATGGGATGTCTTTTTCCCCTATGCCTCAGGGTGTAATTATTGTCACTCTTACTGACATTTACTTTGATAATGTTCTTACTGTATACTTCATTGACTGTACCAATAAAAGCCGGTTGAATGAAAAAAATAATTGTTCTAGGAGGAGTAATTTGAAAAAATAAAAAGCAGTGGTCTGGTGTCACCGGTGGCCCACCTTCATCTCTAAAATACGCAACAAAAGATTCCCCTAATGGGACTTTAAATGAGGTGGGCACCATTTGGCCAAAAAGCATCATAGCAGTAGTTGAAGTATAAAGTATATACGTTTATTCAGGTAAAAGTCATGCTTACATTGGTAACATCAGCGATGGGCAGTTGTAAAAACAACATACATATAAAATAGACAATGGTACATAAATGGATAATAAACATGTAATGCACGGGCATTGGTGTACCCTAAGAATAGAAAACATGTGATACACAAGCATCTAGTGTACTGACGCGTTTTGCGAGACCCAGCTCGCTCTTCAGGGGTTGATGCGTGTAGAGATGTACCACTAAATGAGGCCAGGATTACAGGTGTGAGATTCCCAGAGGTAGCAGCAGGTGTCTCAACCGGGAACTGAGGAGGCGGAGCCGAACGGGACCCCGGTAGGGCAAACCAGAGGACAGGCATGTGAGAGTGTATCCCCAGGAGTCTCATTGAATCCATGTGTAATGGAAACTGGAATTGGTGAAAGTAGGTGAGTCTGGTAAGTCTAGGCAGGTGAATCAACAGGTGTGTGTGTGTCCTCTGTCATGCTAAGACATCACAGAAGACACACACTCTTTGCATCACAGAGGATACACACACCTGTTGATTCACCTGCCTAGATTGAGAGCAGTCTCTTTAAATAACTCAAAAAGCAGGTACAGCTCTGTAAATGTATCTTTTCATCCTGCATGTAAACCAACAGTAAATGTAATACAATGTTGTCTAGGACGCAGAAGGAAAGTCATATACAAAAATCTCTTCATTTTATACCCACTATTATTAATGATAATAATAATACTGATGTTCAACCTTACTGTACCGATTTTAAATATATGAATTAAAATGTAGGGTATTAATAATGGGTTAATAAAGTATCATCACTCCAAACCCAGGTGTATTATTTAAACCCAAGGTCTATGTTGTATGGTCCGTGTAGGCAGGGCCGCCATCAGGGGGGTACAGCCGATAAATCTGTAAGGGGCCCGAGGGGCCCACCCGGGCCAGAAGAAGGCAGGACAGGTGAAGGGGAGCCATGCTGTGCACTATAGAAACAACTATAGTTGCCAACATTGTAAAAAAAAAATTAAGGACACTTTTTTAGCTGTAGGCGGAGTCTTATTATAAATCGGGGGCGGGGCATGCGTTTGTAGGCGTGACATAGCAAATAAAAGAAAATGTGGCGCATAGTGCCAAAAATGGGCGTGGTTTACGCGAACAGTGGGGGTGGCTTATATGGGCGAGGTTCGAATAGGGGTGTGGTTACAGTCTGGGATGAATGAGAGATGGAGAAAGAAAGGGGAAAAGAGCGAGGGAGAGAGAAAGAAGGAAAGAAGGAGGGAAGGCGAGAGAAGGAAGGAAAGAGGGATGGAGGGACAGCAGGCCTAGATCCTACACCACAATAGAAATGTGTATTCCAGAGTTTAACAAATCAGCAGATAAAGATACTCCAAACACCTGGTGTTAGCGCTTCAATCATCCCAGCACCATGGTTGTTGTGGTGTCAGGATGATTGAAGCGCATTATTACTATTATTACATTGTAATATAGAATGAAATCATTCTACTCACCATAATGCAGAATCAGTGGGACCCCTGAGCGTGTCACCTGCCACGTCGCCTGCCACCAGATGCCATCAGGTGCCCCCCAGCAGAGTCTGTCGTTGCATCAGGTGCCCCCAGCAGAGTCCGTCCTTACATCAGGTGCCCCCAACAGAGTCCGTGCTTACATCAGGTGCCCCCAACAGAGTCCGTCCTTACATCAGGTGCCCCCAGTAGAGGCCCTCCTTACAGATCTGTGTCCCTGGCAGCGGAGCCCTCCTTTACATCTGGTGTCCCCAGCAGCGGAGCCCTCCTTTACATCTGGTGTCCCCGGCAGTGGAGCCCTCCTTTACATCTGGTGACCCCAGCAGCGGAGCCTTCCTTTAAATTTGGTGTCCCCGGCAGTGGAGCACTCCTTTACATCTGGTGTCCCCGGCAGCGGAGCCCTCCTCACATCTGGTGTCCACAGCGCAGTGGAGCCCCTCCTTACATGTGTGTCGCCAGCGCAGCGGAGCCCCTCCTTACATGTGTATCCCCAGCACAGCAGAGCCCCTCCTTACATGTGTGTCCCCAGGCAGCGGAGCCCCTCATTACATGTGTATCCCCAGGCAGCGGAGCCTCTCCTTACATGTGTGTCCCCAGGCAGCGGAGCCTCTCCTTACATGTGTGTCCCCAGGCAGCGGAGCCTCTCCTTACATGTGTGTCCCCAGGCAGCGGAGCCTCTCCTTACATGTGTGTCCCCAGGCAGCGGAGCCTCTCCTTACATGGGAGCCCCAGGCAGCAGAGCCCCTCCTTACATGTGTGTCCCCAGGCAGCAAAGCCCCTCCTTACATGTGTGTCCCCAGGCAGCAGAGCCCCTCCTTACATGTGTGTCCCCAGGCAGCAGAGCCCCTCCTTACATGTGTGTCCCCAGGCAGCAGAGCCCCCCCTTACATGTGTGTCCCCAGCGCAGCAGAGCCCCTCCTTACATATAAACCTGTATATATATATATATATATATATATATATATATATACACACGGGTGGGGGCTGGCATATATACAGGTGTGTGTGTGTGGGGGGGGCTGACATATATATATATATATATATACAAGTGTGTGTGGGGGGGCTGCCATATATACAGGGGTGTGTGTGTGTGGGAGGGGGGCTGACATATATACAGGTGTGTGTGTGTGGGGGGGGGGCTGACATATATACAGGTGTGTGTGTGGGGGCTGACATATATACAGGTGTGTGTGTGGGGGGGGGGGCTGACATATATACAGGTGTGTGTGTGGGGGCTGACATATATACAGGTGTGTGTGTGTGTGGGGGGGGGGCTGACATATATACAGGTGTGTGTGTGGGGGCTGACATATATACAGGTGTGTGTGTGTGGGGGGGGGCTGACATATATACAGGTGTGTGTGTGGGGGCTGACATATATACAGGTGTGTGTGTGTGGGGGGGGGGCTGACATATATACAGGTGTGTGTGTGGGGGGGGCTGACATATATACAGGTGTGAGGCGGGGGTGGGGCATAGAAGTTCATCTTTAATATCATGTCCATACAATCTATGAATAACATATTATTTGCTTTATTAGCAACATGCCATATTTGTCCATTGCTAATTAATGAGGGGTTTTAGGAAGCTTGGTTAAGGTAGTTGACCTTTTTTTGTTTTGTATCATGATGTTTTTATATTGTTATATTGTTCTATTAAAAAAAAAAGAACTACCTGAGCTTTGTATCAATCTTGGGCCACTTAATTGCATTGGCCTGAGGCTATGCTGGAAATGTTTACAGTGGATTTTGATATAACCTAGTAAACTTTGCTGTGTCGGTAGATTCCCCCCGTGTACTTCTTCGAAGTAACTGGCAGTTCTTGATGCCTTTATACATCGAATAATCTATTTACTGTAGGAACACACTGTGTATTTTACAAAAAGCACATATCACTAAATAGAAATCATCTATCCCACTCGTGGTTCCTTTCATATCTGGTAATGAGGAACATAGTAGTAGAATTCCATTTCTACTGTGCTGTAATGGCCTTTCCTTTATGTGTGGTGACCTTGTTCTGTCTTTTTCGGATGAACAGCCATTTATATTATTGCCATATAATTTAAACTGAATCAGCCTCCGGGTTACAGCCTTCTTCAGGCTAGTGCCCACATACCTCAAGGCTAAAGAATCTTGGCCCTGGGAGGTACTTTTATACAGGGGCATAACTATAGACTATGGAGGCCCATATCAAAATTTTGATGGGTCCCCTTGGCAACCTTCCTACTGTCATTGATCCCAGCATAAAGTATTTCTGAATCAAGGCCAAGTAGCCGGAGAGCTGTCAATATAGTCATCACGCTACTAGGGGCCACTGCTGTGGGCAGAAATTTAATATTTTCCACCACTCTGTGCTAAAAGCAATAAAAACAAATTTATATTTCCCTATAAAAGAAAAAAAAAAAAAAACCTGTTACAAAAATCAACAAAATTCCCATTTATCTTAATAAATAAACACCACCTGCTGCTGCAGTAAATATGTTGAAGCAATAAATATATCTTATGAATCATAGTATTCCCAGATTCATCCTGCAGCGCTATAAAAGTGTATAATTCATTAGCCCATATGAAGTGCAGATTTATAAATATATCCAAATAAAATGTTCAAACGTGAAAAATATATCAGTTCATAAATCCAAAAAGTTAATCAAACATATCAAATCCAGTTATTAATTATGTTTTCCATGTGCTGTACACCATTTCCTTTCCTTCTTAATCAAAACTCTGATCTTTCCTTCCACCGTGACCCGCTCAGAAACACATACAGTATCTCACAAAAGTAAGTACACCCCTCACATTTTTATAAATATTTTATTATATCTTTTCATGTTACAACACTGAAGAAATGACACTTTGCTACAATGTAAAGTAGTGAGTGTACAGCTTGTATAACAGTGTAAATTTGCTGTCCGCTCAAAATAACTCAACACATTAATGTCTAAACCGCTGGCAACTAAAGTGAGTACACCCCTAAGTGAAAATATCCAAATTGGGCCCAATTAGCCATTTTCCCTCCCCGGTGTCATGTGACTCGTTAATGTTAAAGGGTCTCAGGTGTGAATGGGGAACAGGTGTATTCATTTTGGTGTTCTCGCTCTCATTCTCTCATACCGGTCACTGTACGTTCAACATGGCAACTCATGGCAAAGAACTCTCTGATGATCTGAAAAAAAGAATTGTTGCTCTACATAAAGATGGCCTAGACTATAAGAAGATTGCCAAGGCCCTGAAACTGAGCTGCAGCACGGTGGCCAAGACCATACAGCGGTTTAACAGGACAGGTTCAACTCAGAACAGGCCTCGGTAAGGTCGACCAAAGAGGTTGAGTGCACGTGCTCAGCGTCATATCAGGAGGTTGTCTTTGGGAAAAATATGTATGAGTGTTGCCAGCATTGCTGCATAGGTTGAAGGGGTGGGAGTCAGCCTGTCAGTGTTCAGACCATACGCTGCACACTGCATCAAATTGGTCTGCATGGCTGTCATCCCAGAAGGAAGTCTCTTCTAAAGATGATACACAAGAAAGCCTGCAAACAGTTTGTTGAAGACAAACAGACTAAGGGCATGGATTACTGGAACCAAGTCCTGTGGTCTGATGAGACCAAGATAAACTTATTTGGTTCAGATGGTGTCAAGAGTGTGTGGCGGCAACCAGGTGAGGAGTATAAAGACAAGTGTGTCTTGCCTTCAGTCAAGCATGGTGGTGGGAGTGTCATGGTCTGGGGCTGCATGAGTGCTGCCAGCACTGGGGAGCTACAGTTCATTGAGGGAACCATGAATGCCAACATGTACTGTGACATACTGAAGCAGAGCATGATCCTCTCCCTTCAGAGACTGGGCCGCAGGGCAGTATTCCAACATAACGACCCCAAACACACCTCCAAGACAACTACTGCCTTGCTAAAGAAGCTGAGGATAAAGGTGATGGACTGGCCAAGCATGTCTCCAGACCCAAACCCTATTGAGCATCTGTGGAGCATCCTCAAACAGAAGGAGGAGGAGCGCAAGGTCTCTAACATCCACCAGCTCCATTAAGTCGTCATGGAGTGCTGGAAGAGGACACCAGTGGCAACCTGTGAAGCTCTGGTGAACTCCATGCCCAAGAGGGTTAAGGCAGTGCTGGAAAATAATGGTGGCCACACAAAATATTGACACTTTGGGCCCAATTTCGACATTTTCACTTAGGGGTGTACTCACTTTTGTTGCCAGCGGTTTAGACATATTTGGCTGTGTGTTGAGTTATTTTGAGGGGACAGAAAATATACAGTTATACAAGCTGTACACTCACTACTTTACATTGTAGCAAAGTGTCATTTCTTCAGTGTTGTCACATGAAAAGATATAATAAAATATTTACAAAAAATGTAAGGTGTGTACTCTTTTTTTGTGGGATACTGTATTTTCTAATGAAAAGAAATAGTGTACAGCACATGGAACACTTTATTAAATGAGAATTACAGCCCAAGCTTGTTTGGCTGTACTCCTCCTATAGATCACAGGAGTGCAGTTCATTCTGCACTCCTGTGACCCATTTTCAGCAGACAGTGGGCTGAAGTCCACTGTCTCCTGACGTCACAGAGCCAATCCAGGCTCGGGAAAGATCACAACAATGAAGTTGGGATCTGCCCACATGCCTGGACCGGCACCTGGCTCAGTCTCTCAGCGCGCTGCTGAGAGCTTGAGCTGGCTGCTCCCGCCCCCTCCACAGCTCAGTGCTCCAGTAAGCGCACGGGGGGGGGGGGGCAGAGCAGACAGCGGTGACTGACAGTCACCAGCCCTCTGCTCAGGAAGCTCTGAGAACTGAAGAACTGAGCGGCTGCTCGGTTCTCAGTGTTAGAGCCGGCAGGGGACCGGTGCAGCATCGGACCAATGTTGCATCCACCTACATAATGATTCTATGATTCAAAAAAAAAAAAATCCCATACTTCTCTTTTAAGAACTGTATTTGATATGTTTAATAAACTTTTTGGATTTATGAAGTGAAATATTTTTTCACTTTTGCATGGTACATTTTATTTGGATGTACAATATTTATAAATCTTCATATGGATTAATTAATATGGATTAATTAATTATACACTTTTATAGCGCTGCAGGATGAATCTGGGAAAACTGTCATTCATAAAATATATTTATTGTGGATAGAATTTGTCCAGAAACAGTGGGGAATCAGAGCAGGGAATACACTTTTTTAATATTTATTTTCCAGCTAACTACTCTGTCCTTAGTAGCTAACCAGTCTTTTTCAGCATTTCATATTTGTTAGCAGAATTGTTAGCACTCCTGCACTGGGCCGATCCTGGGCGGGTGCACGGGGTGTCCTGTGCCCAGGCCCGGCAAGCTTCTGCAGAAGGGGGGAGCTGTAGCACACTTACTTATTGTTACATTCAGGCAGCAGCGGTGCCATCCCGAGACCCTTTTGTTGCACCGTTCTTTCTCCTGCGTCTAGTCAATTAGCTCCACCCACCTCCTCCATCGTCTTCAGCGTTATTTAGAGCGGAGAGAAGGGAGCACGTCTGAAGAGCTGCCTGAGATGTTGTGGCCTGTGTACATGAACTGGAGGCTCAGCATTGACCCTGTCCATTCTGCAGCAGGCTGTTCTGCAAGCTGAAGGTAGGGCATGCTGTGTAGGAGTGAATCATTCAGATATTTAAGGAGGTCAATTTAACATTCATTTAAATGTGCCAGATGCAGCTGCATTCCAAAAATGTTCTGTCGGTAAATAAAGAAAAAAATGTTCACCTTCGTAATATAATAAGACCCCTTTCACACTGGGGCTGCTCCACATTAGCGGTAACCTTTTAACCCCCGCTAGTGGGCGAAGAAAGGCTTAAAAGCGCCCATGTTGCGGCACTTCGGCAGCGCTGCCCACTGATTTCAATGGGCAGGGGCAGTTTAGGAGTGCTGTATACACTGTTGCTCCCAAAGACGCTGCTTGCAGGATTTTTTTTTCCATCATGCAAGCGTACCGCCCAAGTGTGAAAGCACTCAGGCTTTCACACTAGGGAGGCATCGGAGGCCCTTTACAGGCGCTATATTTAGTGCTAAAATGCCTGAAAAATGCCTTCAGTGTGAAAGGAGTCTTAATGTACACACTGCACCTGGATTTAGTAAGAAGATCCCTTTACCCATTATATTTTGTAGCTCCAGGCCTTTAGCATAATGAAAAGACAAGGGCATAAAAAACAAGTAAACTTACATTTTTATGCATTATAAATCTTTGCCAAGCTTTATTGCATTTCATTGGCCTTATACAGGGCCAATCCTGGGCGGGTGCACCGCGCGAGGGGTGCGTGCACTTACACGCAGCCTCCCTGTCTCTGTGGCCGGGGATGTGAGATTTGGCAGTGCGTGCTCTCCTTGCTCCTGGGCTCAGGCAGGCTTCAGGTGTAGGACTGCAGCGAGCGGCGCCTGCGCACAATGTTCACATCGGCAGGAGCGGCTGGGGTTTTCCGGTGTTCTGCCGAGAAAGTTCCGCCCGGCGGATAAGGACCCCCCTCTACTGCGCAGGCGCTGCGCCTGCGCAGTAGGATCCGGCGGAAATAGCCGAAGGTGAATAGGTGAAAATCAGCTGTACATGGTGCCTGTCAGAGGGCCCCTCGCGGGCTCACTTTGCTCGCCACACTTCGTAAACGGCCTCGCTTCGCTCGGCTCTTTTTTATTCCCCCTCTAGGTCCACTTGGATGGTGGGGAAGGAACCTGGACCTAGGGCGCAGGCGCCGTGTACAGCTGATTGAAGATTTTGAGCTTCGGCTATCTCCAGCGGCTGATAGTAGTTCGTACAAGGGGGGTCCTTATCCGCCAAGGGAACTTTCTCGGCAAGACACCGGTGCGTGTGTAGTGAGAGAGAGAGGTTAGAGCAAGTCTCGCAATGCTTGTGTGGCAGCCAGCCGAGTGTGAGCCTGCGGAGAGAAGCAGCGTTTGCTCTATTTTGTGTTGTGCTCGCATGTAAAAATCTGATATGCTGGTTGTACCCAAGTAGATCGATGGATCCACTTGGATACAATCAGCCTGCCCATAGGTAGTTTGAATCTGGGCCAGTCCCTGCTGAACCAGCCGAGATTCAAACCATCTATGGCTGGCTTCAGTGGTTTGGGTACCATTTGTTCTGGGCTCGCCACACTCTGTGAAACTGCTGAAATGCCTTTCTTTATTCAAATTTGGCATATGGGTTAAAAGCATTTACGTGTTTCAGTGGTTCCTCAGAGAGTTCATACCTCATGGTTGCCAATCACATAGACAATTAATGTCAATCAGCTGCCAATTAATGCATTGGTCAAATGACAGCTGGAATTCCCCTAACCTGATTTCAACTGACAGTCGAATAAAACGCAACTCATAGCAATTCTGAATGAGTGCCGGTTCACACTGGTGCGATGCCAAACATTGCACAGACATCGCATGTAATTCGCAGCACACTGCCGTTCACATTACATGCGATGTCTGTGTGGTGCGATATCAGCCATAGAGATAGTATGGCTGATACCGCACCGCATTCGGTGCAAACACGCACAGGACCCTTATTTCTGTTCGGACCAGAATCGGATCGCATGTGTGTTCACACATATGCGATCCGATTCATGTCCGAACTGTCAGTTCGCAGTGCGATATGCGAGCTGAACTGGGGGTGTCGTTAACAATGTATTGACACTCCCCAGCGATTCGCATATGGCAGTGTGAACTGACATGTGATGCGGGAGCACGCAGTGGATTCGCAGTGTTCTTGCAGTGTTCTCGCATCGCACCAGTGTGAACCGGCACTGAAAAGCAGTGTGTGTGTGTGTTGAGAAATGAAAAATTTTTTTTTTAATGTTTAGCTCCACCCAGATAACAAAATAGGTACAGACCTGTATATAGAAAGACAAAATAAACGTATGAAATTTTCAGATACAAATATATCTGATTCCTCCTGTATTGAATTGTATTGTAACTGTACTGTCTGCCTGTGCAAATTGTTGGCACTATAAATCCTGTATAATAATAATATTTATAATACCAAAAAGAAGATATAAATATACCAGAAGCATGTTAAAATCATCTATGGTGTTTATATTTTCTCGGGTGGACTTATCTTTTAAGAACAATAAATAATCTATAATTTTCTACAAATATGACATCCGCAAACATGACAGGGGACATGACTGCAAACAATCAGCTGAAAACGATCCTGCAATTCTGGTTTAACTTCTCTGCAGAGAAGCCGTGCCATTTTTTTATTGGGTCACAAATTGCAGCTGATCTGTATCAGATCAACCCCCCGCTCCTCATCTACTTCTATGAAATTTTCAGTGTTATAACAACATATTCTGATCTTCCTTCACTCTAATGGGCCTCCAGGGAAACGGACGACCCCTGATCCACCATCTTTCATCTGATTTTGATGCGTTTTACAGCAAGTAGGCGGCTGTGCGGGAAGCCCGACATATGTTTTGATGAAAATGCTATTCCTCTGTAGAACTGACAGTGTGTAAATGGACCTCATAGGCAATGTTTATACTTTAATGGACAGCAGGCCTTCATATTTGGATGTTCATTGGTATTCATTTCTTTGAAATACATTTTTCTGATTAAAAGTAGACACTTGAAAAGTAACTGCAGGCATAAATCTTACCCACTTAAAAGAAACATAGCATCTAATATATATTTTTTCATAATATGTGAGCACAGGTTAGCCACTTCAGCTCCAGGAAGATTTACCCCCCCCCCTTCATGACCAGGCCATTTTTTGCAATACGGCACTGCGTTACTTTAGCTGACAATTGCGCAATCGTGCGACACTTTACCCAAATATTTTTACTTTCTGCTATAAAAAATACCCAATAAAAAATGTAAAAAATCTAATTTCTTCATAAATTTAGGCCAATATGTATTCTGCTACACATTTTTGGTAAAAAAAATCCAAATAAGCGTATATTAATTGGTTTGCACAAAAGTTAAAGCATCTACAAACTATGGGATATTTTTATTTCATTTTATTTATTTTTTTTACTACTAATGGCGGCGATCAGCGACTTATAGCGGGACTGCGATATTGCGGCAGACAGTCGGGGCACTAACTGACACTTTTTTTGGAACCAGTGAAACTAATACAGTGATCAGTGCTAAAAAATATGCACTATTACTGTACTAATGACACTGGCTGGGAAGGGGTTAACATCAGGGGCGATCAAAGGGTTAAATGTATGCCTGTACTTACTCACTGTGTGGGAGGTGCTTTTACTAGGGGAAGGCAAAGATCTGTGTTCCTGCTTTGCAGAAACACAGGATCAATACCTTCCCCTCTGACAGAATGACAATTTGCCTTGTTTACATAGGGAGATTGTCGTTTTGCTTGTGTCCTGTGTAATCGGCAGTTGCCGGCGGACATCGAGTCCGTGGTCCCCGCCGCTGGGCTCCCGCTGTGTATAATCACAGTGGGAGTGGGTCGCTGGCGGGGCGCGCGAGCCTCAGACCCGGAAGTGTCAGATCACGTACTAGGTACATGATCTGGCACAGAGTGGCCGCCCTGCTGCAGTAAATGTACGGTGGGCGGTCCGCAAGTGGTTACAAACGTGTATGGTATTTACTATCCCTCAGAGACATCAGAGTACACTTCAGTGGCATCATAGTAATGCTCATCAAACACATTACAACCCGTCCACACAATCTATGTACAATCAACTATAGCTCTATAAAAACTATGTAATATTGGGACCTACCTAATCTCTTCAATCAATATGGATCCAATCAGGCAGACCCTTGCATTACACAGTTGTTGGTAGATCTAAAAGAGATTGTACAATCAGACTGTAACATGTGTGGTAAACTTAAAAGATACAATATGTCACAGAATAAATGAACAAAAAGCAAAATACAGTGGCACTCGGGTAAGGGAGGAGAGAGATAGGGAAAGACAATTGTCAAATAAAGGCACTAGCCCCAATAATGAATAATGATCATGTACAATATTAATAGTGATACAACAATTAGAGGAGAAATGTCAGAAGAAGTCTGAGAACCTAATTAATTTGCAGCTAATACTGATTTAATGAGAGTAGTGCAGCCAGCGACCAGAGGGGGAGCTCCAGTCTATAATCTATCGGGACAAGAGATAAAAGAGTGGCACAAACACTGCCATAGTGTAGGATTTTAATGTAAAATTTACTAATAAAAATACATAAAAAATGCACTTAAAGTGGTTGTAAACCCTTTAAAAAAATCCATTAAAAAACCCTGCAAGACAAAGGCATAATGAGCTAGTATGCATAGCATACTAGCTCATTATGAATAACTTATCTGAGATAGAAGCCCCCGCATCAGTCCTCATTCAACGCTCCGGCGGCCGACATCTCTCCAGGGGGTTACTTCCGGGTATCTTGGCTCCGGCGCAGTGATTGCGCGCGGGAGCCGCCGGTAACGGCACAGTACAACTGAAGCAATGACACGTACGTGCACATGTGCAGATGACGTCGGCACATGCAAATACAGGGGATATCTCCTAAACCATGCAGGTTTAGGAGATATCCAGTGTAGCTACCGGTAAGCCTAATTATAGGCTTGCCTGTAGTATAAAGTGGTTGTAAAGGGTTTACAACTACTTTAAAGAAGGTGGCAACCATCCCAAAGGATCCATCAGGTAGGTGAAACCAGTCATCAGGCATTGTATGGAAGGAGAGTGGTGACATTGTGCTAGACTCCTCCTCTTCTGGGTATGACATCACAGAGATGGAACGCGTTTCGAGGATAACACATCTGCACTATCAGCCTCTAATGCTGCCTCTCATCCTTTAGAGCAGTGGTTCTCAACTCCAGTCCTCAGGACCCACCAACAGGCCAGGTTTGCAAGATAGCTGAAATACATCACAGATGATATCACTTGCTGCTCAGTGATTGCAGTATTCTAGTCTGCAACTCCCCAAGGTAATACTTAAAAGCTGGCCTGTTGGTGGGTCCCGAGGACTGGAGTTGAGAACCACTGCTTTAGAGCAACCAGAAGGTTACAATGCTCTCACAGTCCTAGTGAGTGGGGAGAGGGGACTAAGGAAATGCTTCCTTTTGCCTGCAGCAGACTTACATCACTCTCGTAGGATGCCCTTCTCAGCCTAGGCATTCAATGACTTGGGTTCAATAACTAATTTTTCTTAAAATGTACAGTATTGGAAAAAAATTTATCTGTTACTGTAATTGTCAGCAATTTAAATATGCCAATTTAAAAATGATAGATGTGTTTACTTTAGCATGCAGGCTAAATGGTTATTTTGTCTTATAGTTTTAGGATCTTTGTTTCAACTTTTCCCAACCAGAAACCACATGGAATTTGTATTTTATTTTGTTATATGTGTTATATTTTGTTTACAGTGTTTGTTGCTTTTTTCCATGTGCTTTGATGTCTTCCCAAGTTCCAAAGATGTATTGACACATTTATTGGTTCTATCCAAACTGGCCCTACTGTTTTCCCTTTGGGGACATGGACTGACATAGTTTAAAATGATCAATACTCTCTGGAAATTGCTGTGAAAAGGATGTCTACACTTTGTCAATGTAATACAAATTGTGAGGATGAGAGTGACAGTACAAGAGTCTGGTAGCAATAAAGTAACTGCATCCTTTTTATGGTTTTGCTAAATTAGAAAAAGTCTAGAATGGTAAATGGACACCATAGCAGGAGGAGGGTAATTTATTTCAGCTTTGCAATAACTTAATTCTAGACTGTTCTAGCCTGTCGCTGAATTATTTTATTTATTTTTTTACATTTTTTACGTTTTTTTTCTTAGTATTGGTACAGTTTTGTATTTTACAAATAAATATTTGGTAAAGGGTCTTTGCTTCACACAAGACCCACAGAATTTGTAAAAGCACAGTAGTAGCTGTTTACTTTCTGACTGTCTCTCTCTAATTCAAACTCTTTACAGAACTATACAGAGGGTATAGGGATGGGTATGAGTCACTTCTCTGAGCTTCAGTTATTGAGCTTTGTTAACAAACGCCTTTTTTGAAAATAAGCCTACAACACCCCCTGCTGACTGGAAATTCTAAATATGAAAAATTCATAAGCATTACATTATATTCAAACTGAAAACACAGAAAAGTCTTGAACATAATAAAGAAAGTATATACAAAATACAATACATTCCCTTTTACATAGCATTGAGTTTGCATTTAGTTATAGATCTTTTTATATTGATGAAAAGATCATTATTTTTTTAACATTAGAAAAATCTTGGTGTGCAAAGTCACCTTTGACCACCTTTGATTAGTTGCCACCATACTAGTATTGCCTAATAAGTGATATGTTATACAATGTGCTGGTTTCCTAGGTTCTAATCTAGAGTCTCCATAGCAAGCATGTATTCTGGTTAATTAAGCCATATGCAATTCAGTCAATAACAATATCAATGCATTGCACTTTCTGCTGTTAACCCCTGGACCCCTGCTATACAAAACAAGTGCATATTGAAGTCTTGCTACAGAATGTAGTATTAATTATCTTAGCTTTTTTGCACATATGGTCAATTAGCAGACTTCACCAACACTGCAACTCCCATGGAACCACCCTTATAGGAATATACTATTATGTCTAGTTTGCTTTCTAGTCTGACATTGGACTGGCACTGGCAGTGCTCTACTACAAGCAAACTGCATTTTGTTGTGCATTATTGTGTGTTATGTCTTAGTACATTCTACTGGTTCCTCCTCCTGTTATACAATAGTTATACCAGCCCCTACTTACTTTACAATGTTAAGTTTAGTTTCTTCCTCGTTGTGTTAAAGCCCATCTCTATTCAGCATGTTTTTTTGTTTTTTTTAAACAGTTTTATTGTCATGGTCAGGGGTCAGGCTCAGAAACCTATAGCTACAGCAGTAGAGAGGCTGCCACCGACCAGCAGGGTAAATACGCAGATGATGCAGGCTCGCCTGAGATGCGGAGTCTAAGCACTAACCAGTATTCATCAGAGCTCCTTATGGCGGAGATGGGTTTTGCTGTGTGTTAGTACCAGGTCGCAGTCCTCAGATTCACTCCGCTGGGAGGTGAGCAAGCTGGGGTTTAGTAGCAAAAAGAGTAGGTATCGATGAAGCAGAAGTGTAGTCAGTAAACAAGCCAAAGGTCAGTAACAAGTGGCTGCAGGTTGGGATTAAGCAGCAGCATAGTCTAGGGACAAGCCAAAAGTCGTTAATGACTGGTAGAGAAGATACGGATGGCAGCAGGAGTGACAAGAGCGAGATATTGGCTGAAGAGATCACAATAATCTGGCAAACAGGAAGATATGGTTAACCACTTCAATACTGGGCACTTTCGCCCCTTTCCTTCCCAGGCCAATTTTCAGCTTTCAGCGCTCTTGCACTTTCAATAAGAATTGCGCGGTCATGCAACACTGTACCCAAATAAAATTTTTATCATATTGTTCACACAAATAGAGCTTTCTTTTGGTGGTATTTATTCACAAATCAGTTTTTTATTTTTTGCGATATAAGTGAAAAAAGGAGCGGAAATTTAAAAAAAACAATATTTTCTACTTTCTGTTTTAAAAGAAACCCAATAAAATCTAATTTTGTCATAAGTTTAGGCCAAAATGTATTCTGCTACATGTCTTTGGTAAAAAATATCCTGTTATATGTATAATACTTGGTTTGTGTGATCACGGACATGTGTACGCAGATGATCATGTACAGATGTGCACAGATGATCACGGACATATGTGTATAGATGATCATTGGCACATATGATTTTACTGTTACATATGTGGGGGACAGGTGTTTTTACTGTGTAGGGACATGTGTGGGGACGTGTGTGGGGACAGTGTTTTGGGGACGCTATTTTGGGGACATTGTGTGTTTACATTGCTTGAGGACATGTGTGGGGACATTGGGCCGGTGATCAGTGTGTAAAAAGCCGTAAAAAACAGCTTATACTCACTGATCACCGGCTGGCTTCAGCGATCCGCTCTCCTCTCCTCACTGACAACTTCCGTATGAGGAGAGTAGAGCCGATCGCCTAGCAACTGGCTCTCTATTTACATCACACGATGCCTGTGATTGGACACAGTCATCATGTGATCAGGAGGGTCAATCACAGAGCCCTCCTGCTGATTGGAGATGCGCCGTGTCCGGGTGACACAAGCGCATCGGGATCGCGCCACTGCACGGGCATGCCTCCTTCTCAGGGATGTTTCTGAAGGTCCACTCAGAAGGAGGAAGTGCCCACCCAGCCGTATATGTGCAGTGGCCAGGTGGGAGGTGGTTAAACAAGGAAGTTCATGGGAGAAGCAATGGGTTCAAAGTTCAAGAGAAAAAAAGTTCAAGGCATTATCATTCAAGAACTTGTCCAGGGAACTGTGCAGTATCCCAGGTGGCTCAGCAAGATGAGACATTGCCAGACACATCAGAGGTTGCAGGTTCAGACCCAGGTCCTGACTTTATACTCCACTGAGCCCGCTGTCCAGGTCCCTCCCAGAGCCATTTCTGGGTGCCGGGGGTCTAGTATTCCAACTCTGCAGATGTGCCAACATATCTAGTCCTCTCACACTGACATCATTGCCTGCAAGACACTCTCAGTGAGAAAACTCCAGTGCTGGACAGCGAATAGGAAGAGTCTATATGGTTAAGGCAGTCATGAGAACACCCAAAGGAGGAACCCACCTCCTGTAAACATAGCAAGAAGGAAGACTCAGGACTGGAGCGTCACATGACCAGGGATTTAGGTGAGTTAAAGAGGCAATTCGTTTTTTTTTGCCAGTGATTAGTTAGGAGGTGGTGTGGGAAGGGGTGGAAGAAGAGTATCCCGGAGTTCAGTTTTAAGAGCTTTTTTTACAAAGGTTTTCAGAAACAAATGTTTTGACAAACAAGTCAGATTTTTTTTTTTGTATATGCAGGAGTGCATAAACTACATTGGATTCTACTCTTAATCTTTTTTGGAAAGTTAGAAACTGTCTGTAGATCTTGTAGCGTTAGTAAGCTGCCATACTGTCCATATAGATTGGGCCACAGAAAGTAAATCTGTTGCACCCAGCAACATTTGAATTAGAGAACATGAGAAGGGCGCACCTGCCTAAGGTAACATTTATTGGAATATATGCTAATTCATTTCAATGGGTATACCCTCTTCTGCAGAGCTCTGAGGAAGAAGGTATAATCCTCAAAACATGTTATATCTGGTTCTGCTTTGTAATGTTGTTGATGCACACCTAGAGTGATGGTTCCAATCTATTGTTGGAGTTGGTTTCACTTTATATATCTAAGCCCGATACCCAACTGGGTTTGTGAGTATATTGCATTGTTTTGATATATTCATATAAATGGTACTTTAGGTAATGCATGAGGCTGATGTGCTCTTCTTGTGTTCTTTAATTCAGTTTTCAGGATCCCACATATCCAAATAGGGCAGCAAGGCCTGAGGTGCACCTGGATTGCCATATACAGTAAAACCTTGGATTGAGAGCATAATTCATTCCGGAAACATGCTTGTAATCCAAAGTACTCGTATATCAAAGCCAATTTCCCCATAAGAAATAGTGGAAACTCAGATAATTCGTTCCACAACCATTTTTTCATAAGCCTTTCAGTTTATAGTCCATATAAAAAGATTATAGCAATGTGGTTGTGTAACCATAAAATGTCCATCCACAAATGGAAGCCTCCACAAAGGGATTGGAAGCAAAATCCAGCAGGAGCTACAGGGTATAAAAGAGAAGAGAGGCGCTTCTAAGTGTAGCAATATGGTTAGATTTAATGAAGGTACAACATTTAGCAAATCACATGGTTGATGATTAAAAGAGGCACATCTAAGTATGCAGGCATCCGGGGTAAAGGTGTCCACGTAGACCATCCTCCTCATGGCCAGCTCTCACCGCTGTCAGTCTGCAATTGTGACCGGGAAGACTACTCTGCAGTAGAGCGATCTGAAAGCGAGGCTTGAAGAGCTTGTGGAGCGCAGCATGGAAGGGATGATGTTGATGGTGGTGCGGAGGATGGTCTATGTGGACAGCTTTACCCCGGATGCCTGCATACTTAGATGTGGCTGCTTTAGGGCAGCACAGTGGTGTAGTGGTTACCACTTTCAAACCTGTCACCTTTTGTTTTTTTCATACAAATGAGGTATCGTACAACACTTCTGACCTATCAGTAAGCCACACAACCTTTGGAAAGAGTGGGGAAGAGTTACATTCTTTGTCAAGTTTTTATTGCTGTCTGTGCCCTGCAGGGGAGATTCATCCCAAATGTATTCTGCTGGCCATTGTCACAGGAAAATCAAAACTTTTGTGAAAAAATTAAAGCAAGAGGTGAGGTAGCCACTGGGATTGGATTTTGCAAATAGAACACAATAGGGGAGATTTACTAAAACTGATTCCCCCCCTCCCCAGGTGCTTACTTATCTCTCTGTAATGGCAGGGTTTATGGGGAGATTTACTAAAATTTGGAGCAGCTGTGCATAGTAACCAATCAGCTTCTAGGTTTTATTGTCAACGTTTAATTGAAGAAGCTAAAGTTAGAAGCTGTGTACCAGTTTTTAGTAAATTTCCCCCACAAGATACTGCCATTACAGAGAGATAAGTAAGCACCTGGGGGGGAGTGGGTTCCAAGATTGATGGGTTTAGGGGGCTGCGGCTCCTAGGTTGGTAAGACGCAGGCAGCTCCTGCCACCTAGCCTCCTGGGTTTGTAGGACGCAGGCAGCTCCTGCCATCTAGCCTCCTGGGTTTGTAGGACGCAGGCAGCTCCTGCCACCTAGCCTCCTGGGTTGGTAAGACGCAGGCAGCTCCTGCCCCCTAGCCTCCTGGGTTGGTAGGATGCAGGCAGCTCCTGCCACCTAGTCTCCTGGGTTGCTAGGAAGCAGGCAGCTCCTGCCACCTAGCCTCCTGGGTTGCTAGAAGGCAGAAAGCTCCTGCCCCCTAGCCTCCTGGGTTTGTAGGACGCAGGCAGCTCCTGCCACCTAGCCTCCTGGGTTGGTAAGACGCAGGCAGCTCCTGCCACCTAGCCTCCTGGGTTTGTAGGACGCAGGCAGCTCCTGCCACCTAGCCTCCTGGGTTGGTAAGACGCAGGCAGCTCCTGCCCCCTAGCCTCCTGGGTTGGTAGGATGCAGGCAGCTTCTGCCACCTAGCCTCCTGGGTTGGTAAGACGCAGGCAGCTCCTGCCACCTAGCCTCCTGGGTTGGTAGGACACAGGCAGCTCCTTCCACCTAGCCTCCTGGGTTGCTAGGAAGCAGGCAGCTTCTGCCACCTAGTGTCCTTATTATTCAGGGCCAATAGTGTAAATTTATTCTAAATGCTGTACTCATTTACATATGAATGTTATACATAGTCCGTACACAAGGTGCCCTGATTTTTTTTTTTTATATATATACAGCTGTGCACACACCATATGCATATAACATTTGTGCTAATGTGTACATGTATACAGTGAGAATAAAGATTTAGGCAACTTCTGCCACCTAGTGTGCTTGGTATTCAAAGAAAATAGTGAATATTTATGCTAAACACTGTACGCATGTAAATGTTAGCTCAAATACCATTAATCACGCTCCATACTTAGGACTGTGGACACAGATTTTATTTATTTTTTTACAGCTGAACACAGCAGCAGTTCATGGAACTGTACGCAGCTTTCTGGATGGTTCCATCACAAAACATACAGCTGCATTCACATCTGTAAAGAATGTACGCATTACAGATCTGCATGCAGTGTATTTTGCGCCCATGTGCAGGAGTACTAAGTAGCATTACACTGTCCTTCAAAAATAACAGGTGTTCCTTTTTTGACCAGACCAGCCAATCTCAACCAGGATTCCATGGAGCCCTAGGGTTCCTCCAGTTGCTAGAGGTTCCCTGAGCTGTGGCTGATTGACCCCCTATCTGATAGTGCCTGCACTCTTCCGGGTCTAACATCAGGCAGGAGGTCAACAAGCCATTCTCAACTAGGGTTCCTCCAGAGGTTCATAGGGGTACATTGGGGTTCCTTGAACTGTGAATGATTGACCTCCAATCTGATGCAGTCTGCGCAGTTTCGGGGTCAATGACACTTGGCAGAGCCAACTACATGAAGCCAATGATCTTTTTTAGCTGTCTTTATAGGTTGCAGTTTGACCAGCCCTATAAAGAAGGCATTCTGTCTACTGATCACTAATGTAAGGGTCAGTTTTCTCCTTGACCACCAATGAATTGGTTTTATCAAGGGTTGCCCAAGACCTGGAAATCATTTCAAGGGATACTCTGGGGTTAAACGGCTAAAAAAGGTTGGACTAGAACCTCTGATTTAGGGTCTTCTGTACTCAGTACTATGCACCTAAATTGTTATAATGTGGTTCTAATGATTTGAGTATACTAGGAAAGGGTTATTCTCTATTTTACGCTTGTCTGTACTAGAATCTCTGGTTCAGCCTTTTCATTGTCATTGTAATAATAGAAATTGTATCCTCCTGCCAGTCACAGCACTCTGCAGAGAACACTATTTACACGAGCAAAGATCAGGAACAATCAGAGTATTTTCTATTTTATATGCCGATCTATTTAAGCATAATTAGCATAATTAGGTTTCACGTTCTTGAATGACTACAGGTGTTGCTCTATATTTAACAACTAAGGACAATGCGGTCAGAGAGGAAGACCGGGAAGTAACACTTTAGGAAAAAGGATTGTATTTCTCATGCTGGCTTCATTATAATGCTGATATAAATAGCCAGGCTGCTGTTTGTGATTCAGTGAGCAGATACATTGTATAAAATGTATACAACTGAATTTAAAGGGTCAGTACACCTAGGACTAAAATTTGAATTGTTGTGTGTCAAAGGTTTGTATAACCAAAGATGACCTATAAATGTTTTTTTTTTTTTCATTCAACCATTGGGTTGAACAAAAAAAAATGACTTTATTCCCCCATTCAAACATTCAAGGTGGATGAAGAAATCCTCCCTGCTTAGCTATTCTGTATTCTGACAGCGGGGAGGCTTCTCTGTTGTCAGAAAACACTGATCAGCTCTGCCGGCTATAGCCCGCGGCATTGATTGAGCAGAAAACCCGACAGGGTGGTTGTACAGAAGTCGATCAGAAGATCGACTTCCGTACAATCAGCCTGACCATACATGGAACAAAATTTGGGTGGTCCTTGCTGAACTGGCCAAATTTCGATCCATGTTTGTCCGGCTTAAGGGTTTCCCTTAAAGCGATATGTGATGGAGATTTTGAATTCCATATTTATATCAAGGAGTTCCAAGCGAACCATTGCAAGGACTCTAATTACATTGCCGTGCCCCATAGGATGTATGTATATATGTGTGTATATGTTTTTAATATCATGATAGGGCCTAGCTCACCAACAGTAAGCATTTTTATGTCCTTGTTTGTATGCCTGTCTCCCCTGTCTGAACACCCAAACTAGCAAGCTTCTTTGAACATTGTTTATCTTTTTGCCCTGTTATCGTTCCTTTTTATTCTAATATAGACAAAGGTTTAATCACTTATTCCTGTATCGTTAATCGTTTAAGTGAGGTATAAACATTTCCAACACAGATATTAAAGCCTTGTTTTTTCTTTTTTTCTTTTTTTAAATAACAAGCATGTTACACTTACCTGCTCTGTGCAATAGTTTTGCATAGAGCAGCCCGGATCCTCCTCTTCTTGGGTCCTACACCAGCGCCCTGGCTCCTCCCTCCTGCCAGGTGCCCCCACAGCAAGCAAGCATGTGCCCGAGCCGTGGCTCTATGTGTCCATTTTCACACATGGAGTCGTGGCTTCGGGCCGCCCCCCCCCCCCTTCTGTCTCCTGATTGGCTCACTGTCTGTGATTGACAACAGCGGCTCCCACTGTTGCCAAAAGACAATCAGGAGTGCAATGCTCTCGTGCACATCGCCGGATCGACAGGGAGGCTTAGGTGGATATCGGGGGGGGGGGGGCTGGATAGACTGCTGCACACAGAAAGTTTTTTACCTTGCATGCATGAAGGTAAAAACCTTGTACTTTTAGGCTATGTTTCCACTATTGTGTCCCCAAAGTCGCGTGATTTTTTGCTGAGATTTTACCGCGACTTTTTGCTGCGACTTGAAGCAATGCCTGTGTCTATGGACCTCAAGTCGCATCAAAGTGGGACCAAAGTAGTGCAGGGACTACTCTGAAGTTGCTGTGACTTGAAGTTGCACAGATATGAACGGTACTCATTGGAAATCATGGGGTACGACTTGTCATGCGACTTTTCATTCCCAAGTCCCATAAAAAGTCGCAATAGTGGAAACATAGCCTTACAACCACTAAGGTGGTTGTAAGGCTACAACCACTTATTATTATTATTGTACAGGATTTATATAGCGCCAACAGTTTACGCAGCGCTTTACAACTTGAGTGTAAACAGTACAAATACAATATACAGTAGGAATCAGAGGGCCCTGCTCCTTAGAGCTTACAATCTAATAAGGAGGGTCAAGAGATACAAGAGGTAACAACTGTATGGAATGTGCTGATGGAGAAGATAAATGTACAGTTGTTAGGTGGAGGACAGATAGGCTTCTCTGAAGAGATGAGTTTTCAGGGATCGTCTGAAAGTGGATAAAGTAAGAGAAAATCGGACAGATTGGGGTAGAGCATTCCAGAGGATGGGATGAGGACTCTGGAGATATCATGAAGGCGAGCATGGGATGAGGTGACAAGGGAGTTTGAGAGCAGGAGGTCTTGGGAGGAGCGAAGAGAAGAGAACGATTAGGTTGGTATTTTGAGACTAGGTTAGTGATGTAGCTGGTGGCCAGGTTGTAGATGGCTTTGTAAGTTATAGTTAGTATCTTGAATTTAATTAGTTGGCTGAGTGGCAGCCAATGGAGGGATTGGCAGAAGGTTATAGCAGGTTTGAGAGGTGGATGAGCCTGGCAGCAGCGTTCGTGATGGACTGAAGTGGGGATAGCCTATTTTCGAGGTAAGCCAATGAGGAGGGAGTTGCAGTAGTCGAGGCGGGAGATGACCAGGGAGTGGATTAGAAGCTTTGTGGTGACATTGGTTAGGAAGGGGCGTATCTTGGAGATGTTGTGGAGGTTGAGGCGGCAAATTTTGGATATCGATAGGATGTGGGCCGAAAGGCTAGTTCAGAGTCCAGAATTACACCTAGGACCTTGGCGTGGGGGGACAAGTTGATAGTTGAGCCGTTGATATTGACAGAGAAATCAGAGGAAGTGGCACCTGGGGGAGGAAATATAATGAGCTTAATTTTGGATAGGTTGAGTTTGAGGAAGTGATGTGACATCCAGGCTGATATGTCTGCTAGTAAGTTGGTGATGCGTGAGGAGACAGATGTTGAAAGAAGCCTTAAGGATAGAAGCCCCCTGCAATGTGCTCCCCCTTTATTGGGGGTCATATTGGGGGTTCTTCATTTTGGACTTTCTGACCTTTGATTCGGATTTGGACTTTCTGTTTTAATCCAATATCTGGTGATGCACATTGATATGTATTTTTCGAATGACTGCGATGCACGCATTTCTTTGATTTTTATTTTGGCGCTTCTGTCTTGAGATGCTGGTAGATTGTTTAGCTTCTGTCTAAAGTGGCCCTAGTATATTTATGTATGAATGTGAGTTAGGGACCTTAGATTTTAAGCTCATTGAGGGCAGGGACTGATGTGAATCTACAATATACAGTATCTCACAAAAGTGAGTACACCCCCACATTTTTGTAAATATTTTATTATATCTTTTCATGTGACAACACTGAAGCAATTACACTAGTGAGTGTACAGCTTGTATAAGTGTGTAAATTTTCTGTCCCCTCAAAATAACTCAACACACAGCCATTCATGTCTAAACCGCTGGCAACAAAAGTGAGTACACCCCTAAGTGAAAATGTCCAAATTGGGCCCAAAGTGTCAATATTTTGTGTGGCCACCATTATTTTTCAGTACTGCCTTAACCCTCTTGGGCATGGAGTTCGCCAGAGCTTCACAGGTTGCCACTGGAGTCCTCTTCCACTCCTCCATGACGACATCACGACAAAAGTGAGTACACCCCTGAGTGAAAATGTCCAAATTGGGCCCAATTAGCTATTTTCCCTCCATAGTGTCATGTGACTCATTAGTGTTACAAAGTCTCAGGAGTGAATGGGAGCAGGTGTGTTAAATTTGGTGTTATCGCTCTCACTCTCTCATACTGGTCACTGGAAGTTCAACATGACACCTTATGGCAAAGAACTCTCTGAGGATCTGAAAAAAAGAATTGTTGCTCTACATAAAGATGGCCTAGGCAATCAGGCCAAGACCCTGAAACTGAGCTGCAGCATGGTGGCCAAGACCATACAGCGGTTTAACAGAACAGATTCCACTCAGAACAGGCCTTGCAATGGTCAACCAAAGAAGTTGAGTGCACGTGCTCAGCATCATATCCAGAGGTTGTCTTTGGGAAATAAACATATGAGTGCTGCCAGCATTGCTGCAGACTTTGAAGGGGTGGGGGGTCAGCCTGTCATTGCTCAGACCATACGCCACACACTGCATCAAATTGGTCTGCATGTCATCCCAGAAGGAAGCCTCTTCTAAAGATGATGCACAAGAAAGCCCGCAAACAGTTTGCTGAAGACAAGCATACTAAAGACATGGATTACTGGAACCATGTCCTTTGGTCTAATGAGACCAAGATAAACTTATTTGGTTCAGATGGTTTGAAGCGTGTGTGGCGGCAACCAGTTGAGAAGCACAAAGACAAGTGTGTCTTGCCTACAGTCATGCATGGTGGTGGGAGTGTCAAGGTCTGGGTCTGCATGAGTGCTGCCAGAACTAAAGAGCTACAGTTCATTGAGGGAACCATGAATGCCAACATGTACTGTGACATACTGAAGCAGTATGGACCGCAGAGACTGGGCCAACATGATAACGACCCCAAACACACCTCCAAGATGACCACTGCCTTGCTAAAGAAGCTGAGATTAAAGGCAATGGACTGGCCAAGCATGTCTCCAGACCTAAAACCTATTGAGCATCTGTGGGGCATCCTCAAACAGAAGGTGGAACAGTGTAAGGTCTCTAACATCCACCAGCTCCGTGATGTCGTCATGGAGGAGTGGAAGAGGACTCCAGTGGCAACCTGTGAAGCTCTGGCGAACTCCATGTCCAAGAGGGTTAAGGCAGTACTGAAAAATAATGGTGGCCACACAAAATATTGACACTTTGGGCCCAATTTGGACATTTTCACTTAGGGGTGTACTCACTTTCGTTGCCAGCGGTTTAGACATTAATGGCTGTGTGTTGAGTTATTTTGAGGGGACAGCAAATTTACACTGTTATACAAGCTGTACACTCACTACTTTACATTGTAGCAAAGTGTCATTTCTTCAGTGTTGTCACATGAAAAGATATAATAAAATATTTACAAAAATGTGAGGGGTGTACTCACTTTTGTGAGATACTGTATATACACTATACAGCAGCCCTTAAAAATTCCACTCACCTGCTCGCATTTCCTGGCTGATTGCTTCTGGCAGAAGCGGTACGGCCATCAGAGCGGCCCGGAGGGGGGATTCCTTGCCCTCCCCGCCGCTCTGATGTCCTGTAAAAAAGCCTGCACCGCTTCTGCCAGAAGCTATCAGCCAGGAAACTGTCAGCCGTAGGACACAGAGCGGCAGGACAGCTTTGAGCTGAGGCTGCAGCGCTCCCCTCCCTCTCTCCTCCTCCTCTTGTGTATCACACACACAGCCAGCATCTCCCGCTGTGTGTCACGGAGCTGGGTGTGTTTTTGGTGGCGCTGTAACAAGGTCCCACCCCCCTAGACTGGCTCGTGTTATAGTAGATGGAACACAGATTGAATCAGTGTTCCACCTATTACACGAGCCAGTCTAGGGGGCGGGACCTTGTTACAGCGCCACCGAACACAGAAACAGCTCCGTGACACACAGCAGGAGATGCCAGCTGTGTGTGTGTGATCCATCATCCATGGTGAGTATAGTGATGGACACAGTGAGCTGCATTTATGGGCACAGTGAGGCTGCATTGATTGGCACAGTGAGCTGCACTGATGGGCAGTGAGGCTGCATTTATGGGCACAGTGAGCTGCATTGATGGGCACAGTGAGCTGCATTGATGGGCACAGTGAGCTGCATTGATGCGCACAGTGAGCTGCATTGATGGGCACAGTGAGTTGCAGTGGTGGGCAGTGAGGCTGCATTTATGGGCACAGTGAGCTGCATTGATGGGCTGTGAGGCTGCATTTATGGGCACAGTGAGGCTGTATTCATGGGCACAGTGAGCTGCATTGATTTGTAGTGAGGCTGCATTCACGGATAGTGAGGCTGCATTGATGGGCAGTGAGGCTGCATTTATGGGCACAGTGAGGCTGCATTCATGGGCACAGTGAGGCTGCATTCATGGTCAAGGTGAGGCTGCATTTAAGAGCACAGTGAGCTGCATTGATAAGCAGTGAGGCTGCACTTATGGGCACAGAGAGGCTGCATGCATGGGCACAGTGAGCTGCATTCATGGGCAGTGAGGCTGCATTAACAGATAGTGAGGCTACATTCATGAGCACAGTGAGGCTGCATTTATGGGCACAGTGAGGCTGCATTCGTGGGCACAGTGAGGCTGCATTCATTGGCACAGTAAAGCTGCATTGATTGGCACAGTGTGCTGCATTGATGGGCACAGTGAGTTGCAGTGGTGGGCAGTGAGGCTGCATTTATGGGCACAGTGAGCTGCATTGATGGGCTGTGAGGCTGCATTTATGGGCACAGCGAGGCTGTATTCATGGACACAGTGAGCTGCATTGATTTGTAGTGAGGCTGCATTCACGGGTAGTGAGGCTGCATTGATGGGCAGTGAGGCTGCATTTTTGGGCACAGTGAGGCTGTATTCATGGGCACAGTGAGGCTGCATTCATGGTCAAGGTGAGGCTGCATTTATGAGCACAGGGAGCTGCATTGATGAGCAGTGAGGCTGCACTTATGGGCACAGAGAGGCTGCATGCATGGGCACAGTGAGCTGCATTCATGGGCAGTGAGGCTGCATTAACAGATAGTGAGGCTACAGTCATGAGCACAGTGAGGCTGCATTTATGGGCACAGTGAGGCTGCATTCATGGGCACAGTGAGGCTGCATTCATGGGCACAGTAAAGCTGCATTGATTGGCACAGTGAAGCTGCATTTATAGGCACAGTGAGGCTGCATTGATGGGCACAATAAAGGCTGCATTTGCTGGGCACAGTGAGGCTGCAATAATGGGCACAGTGAGGCTGCATTAGATGGGCACAGTGAGGCTGCACTGATGAGTACTGATATGCTTTATGTTAATATTGTTAAGTTGTTGTTAATATTTATTTTTTGAACTTCATTCTGCATAAAACATTTAACAGTGTAATTTCATGAGATAATCTATTGGGCGGGGCAGGGGAGGGGTTGGGCAACTGGTGGCAGGTAACTCTTAAGGCCTGGCTAGTGGCTCAGGACTTGAAATTTTGAGCCCAGATATACAGTATATGTAAAGTGCTGAGTAAATTGTCGGCGCTATATAAGTACCTGTAATGAATAAAGTCAGATCACAGCAGCAAAAAATGAATTTGGAGGTTTTGAAGTACAAACAGTGCAGCGCTTAAATAGTTAGAAAACTGTTAAATGTACCATAAGGTATAAACCACACTAAAAATCATGTCATTAAGTAATACAAAATATGTAAAAATCAAAGAAGTCCATATTTAAATATACAATATAAATATCAGTCTTGACTAGTGATAATCCATTAAGGTGTTAATGCTTTACAGTGATATAAATGTCTCTCTAAATCACTTCCACAAAGTAGTTCAATGTGTCCCACCACCAATCCAATCCACTCACCAGAATATATTGCAGCACGGA
The DNA here is from genome assembly GCA_037952925.1 of Lithobates clamitans. NCBI lineage: Eukaryota > Metazoa > Chordata > Amphibia > Anura > Ranidae > Lithobates > Lithobates clamitans. The sequence goes on along the minus strand of JBBGZY010001720.1, from coordinate 1,294,182 downwards.
TTATAGGCAGCAAACTGGGCTCAATTATATCATCCAAACCCAACGGTATAACCCTGGGGACGGACTCTCAGACGAGTTGACCTTTTGAAGATGACAGCAATTTGCCTTTGAGGACAGCGAATGGATGGCAGGACTTTGTGGGACAGATGCTCACCAAAAAATAAAGTCAAAGAAAAGTGCAATAGTATAGTATATAACTGTTTTTTTTCGATTATATGTGCTAAAATAAAACGATAAAATAAAAAATAAAAAAAGACACAACAGTGTGCTCAACCATCAATCCAATGCACTCACCAGATCCAATGGCTGCACAAAAAAGTGTGAACAGCAAAAGAGCACAGTGAAAAAAAAAACACCAAATCACAGCAATCCACAATTGAAGGACAGTCCCATTTAAGGGAGTATCCAGTGATAAAATCACCACAATGTGCACCACCACCAGTATATTGTGCTCACCAGATCAAATGGCTGCACAGAGATGTGAACAGCAAATATACACCATAAAAGTCACCAGGTCCCGGGAATCCATATATTTAAATTCACCACAATGTGCACCACAACCAGTATAATACACTCACCAGATCAAATGACTGCACAAAAATGTGAACAGCAAATAAGCACCAGCGACCCGCACTTTTAAGGATTGTCCCCTGTAAGGAAAAGGTCTTCTCGTAAGGACACCAACCAGGTATATGGCATGTAGTAACATCAGTGGATAATAGGGCTGTATGGGACAAATGCTCACCACAGACAATAATGGAATCAGTAAGCGCTCAGGAGGTGGAGCTGCTGGCAATAAAGGTGATCAACCCAATATAGCAATAAAATCCAAAAAAGTGCAGCGCTTATAAATATTAAGTTATATTCATATAATAATCATAAAATAAGTGAAGAAAAAAACATCTAAAATAAAAAAATAAACCAAAATAATTAGTAATAGGGCACCATGCACATGAATAAATGGTGTCCATCATAAACGTTCATAAAGTGAAAGAATTTCCAGTGACAATTAGAGACAAAAAATCCTCTGTAGATATTACTTTCTAGTGCAACAATAAGAATACACAAAGTGACTCCAGAGCTCTTCCTCCACCAATATGCACTCACCAGAATGCTATTGGAAAACAGTATATAAGTATCCATCCTAGAAGAATCCACAGCAGCCATTTAATCAATCCTCCAAATAACACAGTGCTCAATCAGTGGGAATCCTAATTGGAGAAATGCTCACCAATCAAGTGTGGTCACCCGGCTCACAGTCACCTTCTAAACACCAGGACTGCTGTACTAAGTCTCCTTAGTACAGCAGTCCTGGTGTGTAGGAGATGAGTCTGTGAGCCAGGTGACCACACTTAATTGGTGAACATTTCTTCAGGTAGGATTCCCCCTGATTGAGCACTATGTTATTTGGAGGATTGATTAAATGGCTGCTGTGGATTCTCCAAGGATGGATGGATACTTACAGTATATGCTGTTTTCCAATAGCATTCTGGTGAGTGCATTTAGGTGGAGGAAGAGCACTGGAGTCACTTTGTGCATTCTTATTAGTGCCCTGGGAAGTAATAACTTTAGAGGTTTTTTTTTTTTCAATTGTTACTGAAATTCTTTCACTTTATGAACTTTTATTATGAACACTATTTAATCATCTTCATGATGCCCTATTACTAATTATTTTGGTTTATATTTTAGATGTTTTTTTCTTCACTTATCTTATGATTATTTTATGAATATCACTTATTATTTGTAAGCGCTGCACTTTTTAGAATTTTATCACTACAGACGTAGCCAAATTGAAAATATATAGTGTAGTATTTAATTGAAATAAGGATAAAAACAGGCAAGGATAAAAACTGCACTTTCAAGAACTTACAGCTGAGGCCGCCTCAAACACACCATGTGGCAGCAATGACAGCGCTCTTTCTCCGCCCAACACATTTCATGCTCTAGCGCATCTTCAGGGGTCTGGATGATATCATTGAGCCCAGTTTGCTGTCAATAATCTGTGCATCAATATATTCTGGTGAGTGCATTGGATTAGTGGTAAGACACATTGAAGTACTTTGTGGAAGTGATTCAGAGAGGCATTTATATCACTGTAAAGTGTTAACACCTTAATGGATTATTATCACTAGTCAAGATTGATATATATTAATGGACTTCGCTCATTTTTACATATTTTTACTACTTAAGGACATCATTTTTGGCATAGTTTATACCTTATGCTACATTTCACAGTTTTTTAACTATTTAAGCACTGCACTCTTTTTTCTACATTGTTTCACTAAGATTTGGGCATATTTTACATTTAGTGCTAGCAGCGTTTTTTCATGAAGCGCCAGCTTTTGTTTCTATTTTTTTTAATTTGGAGATTTGGTAGGCGACTGAGATCAATACAAGGGATAATTCTGAGTTAAGAACATATACACATATAGTTTTTTTTAAAAAAAACAGAGTTTAATGTCATTTTAATAATCATTAATGACAACTTACCGTGGACATGGAAAAATATATCTGATGTAATATCCACTTTAAAAGGACCAGGCGATTCTAGACTGTTAATATTCATTGTTAAAGTGAACCTGTCAGCATTTATTAAAAAAAATATATCACAGGAGGGTAATTTCAGCAGAGACTGTCAAAATGTCAAGACAACTGTGTCAATCCAAGCAAATGGAAATCGAAAGTGATATCCAAACCTTATTTTTAAAGTCAAATTCAACCCTGTCACCCTTCTATTGATCACTGCGCCTGTCCATCACATTAAGGCCTCATTCAAATGAGCGCTGAGAACTGTCCTCCATGCTGGACTGCTTTTTGCTGCATGTGCATTCACCTCGGAGTGAAAGGACACTGTGTGTTTGAATCAGTGTACCTGCTCATGTCTGCTGCAGATCCAAACCAACACTTCAGTGCTGGGTTAATTTCTTCTACACAGAACAATTTCTTGTTTTACTGGTTCAAAACTGTTCTAGTATGTTGGAATAATGTGCCAGAACAAAGGAGGTTACAATATCTAATGATAATGGGAAAAATATATGGCAGACTTGTGGGCAGGACCTACTCGCCCTGCTTGTGGGGGTACCTTTTGCCATGGATGAACTTATCAATGCCCAGAACCAGACGGGGACCACGGTCATGTGAAAGTCAAACATGATGGTGGTTCCCTGCTTTAGAAATTAGCTATATGCTGTGTGCAGTAGAAAATGTATAGAGTCCTTCTGTAAAGTGCTGTTCTGTGTCACTACACGCCTTCCTCATTGTATATTGCATTTAGGAGGGACATTACTGAGCCATTGCCCACTCCACCAGTCCAGCGTACCTCTGCCACCTCACTCCCAGTGACAGAGTTGGGTCCCGCCAAGCACTAGTGCAGACCTTATGTGTGCTCTCACTTGACTCTTCTTTTTCCTGTACCATGCGGCAAGGCATACAAGGTCTCCGTACTGCGGGTTTGGCCCTGGATAATTTTGGGGAATTGACCACTAGGGAGGGAACTAGATCACCAATCCTCTCACTACTGGAGGACCTGTCACCTACACCAGGTACCACGCTTCATGACTGGCTGCAGTGTGCATTACAGATCAAGTTCTTTTGATATGCCATAATCTACAATGCACCCCTTTGAATAACTTCAAACCAGGCTTAGAAACAGTTCTGGTACAAGCTTTTAAGTCAGACTGCTCTCTTCAATTTCTGAAGCCACGGGCCCAACAAACTTTGTGGCACAATTATAAATCAACAAGTTATAAGGAATGCAAAATTTAATCTCTGAGTAGCGTTCTCCTTTCAGTGGGGAAGAAGAGGAGAGTGTGGGAATCCTTGTGATGTAGATGTTCAGTTTCTTCAGCTAGCTAAACAAGGGCCCAGAAGGATTGTTGTTCAGTGGCGACCAGCAACAGAAAATAACATGTGCAAAGTGTTTCCTTTTTAATGTAAAGAGCTGGGATAACGGTGTCTGCATGCAGTGTCTTTGTAGGGTGTACACAGGGTGGTCTTCTGCCCGCTCACCAATCCTGATGATACCAAGGCTCAAGGGAATAGGATGTCCTGGAACAGGCTCTTGAAGAATCTGCAACCAGTGAAGGGAGCCTGGCCGTGTACCTAGCGATGGAGGGATTCAGCTGGGACTGTACCAGTGACAATGAGAGTGACCCCCAACAGTCACTTGGCCAACAGGGAACTGGCAATGGTGGTTCTGCCTACTCGCTCGCTGGTGACTCTCTACGCCGTCTAGACCGGCGCCTGCTTGCATCCCCTGGAGTGGCAGGGTCCCTGCTCTCAGCTTAAGGCCGTGGTCCCAAGAGAGAGACTCCTCCCCAGACCAGGCTATTTATGTCCTCACCCAGCATTCTTCTCTCTCTGCCAGACGGCTGAAAATTGTAGTCTGGAGCAGTCTGGCTCCAATGCAAATCCTGGCTCCTCAGACCACATATCCCATGATCCCTTGCTCTCAGCGGTGGTCTCTGCTTGCTCTACATTTAGGAGATAAATAAGTAATAAATGGTGCTGCGCTGTGGACTCTGACATGAGTGATTAAAGTGAACTATAGTAAAGTGCAAATGCAAAAAAATAGCAATGTGAATCTCAAATACTGATGAACAAGGTCTATAATAAAGTGCAAATCCAAATTACTTAACTATAAATCTTGAAACATGACATATTATGCATAAAACATACAGTTGAGTTGGTGCTAAAGTGCAAGGTGCAGATTATGCCGTGTGAGACACTGCATAGCAGGGAAAAAAAAAAAAAATTAGCACATGGTGATAATACAAAGCATTGAAATTAATATAAATCAAACAAAACATCCAATGAGCCACCCCTGGGCTCAAATACAAATACACAGGGTGTGGACAAGTCCCAATAATTATTATTTCAGCTCCTGTGCAAGATAAAGTAAAACAGTCTAAAACAGCCAATCAGCTGTGGTGGCACCTGAAAGTACACTAGCCGCTCACCTTACTGCTGTAAGGTTACAGCATGAACTGGATCTGATGCCTCAAACAGGGGTCTTCAGAGAGTCCCTCTATGGGTGGATGTAGCAGGAGATCCCTAGAGTGGGTGGGTACAGCCTCCTCTCCACTTAGCTCGATCGGGGTGGTAAAAGTGGAAGAAAGATCCCAAATAGCATAATACCGCTTAAAACTTAGGTTTATTAAAAATACCCAGAGTTGGTACACTCACTTAGATTAAAAAAGCTCAGGTAACACTCCACGAGCCACGAGCTTGTACGTTTGCGTCACTTCTGGTTTCCGCCTATTGCTCCAATTCCAACACGTATCGTCACATCACGTGACTTCATCAGGAGTCAATTTAGGAGATGATGACACAGTGTTCTGAGCACTAGAGGGAAACAGGCTCACTGGAGCTGGTGTTACAGAATGTCCCACAATGACACAAGCAAAGTTAGCCAGCACCTGGCTACACTGTTATAGGGTGACAACACTCTATCCCTGCCTCTCCAATGTGTTCTTGCCTTGTCACCCTGTAACAGGGGCTTCCCATGGCTACAAACAGCCATTTTAATACACGGGCATTGTCCACTGCTGTCACCATAAGCAAACCAGCCCCAACAAATGTCATGCAGCCATCACTGGAGTGCATGTAGACAGGAAGTGGCTGCTAGGAGAATGGAGGAGATCAGTTAGATTCAATATTATATGTAAAAGTGCTTTATCAAACTAAATATCATTCATTGGGGGTTCTTTCTGACAAGCTCTTGAAACATTTACATACGGTCTGAGATATGTTATAAGATGCATTTATGCAATTATAATAAAAAAAAATGTTTATATTTACTATTCCTTTCTAAATCTCTAAGATAAAATGTTGCTGCAGTCTGCATCTCATACTGCTACCTGTCTGGCTCCACTTTATTTGTATGTAGCTATACATGTGTCTGTGCTTATGGGGTTAGCTGTGTTTCGTTCACATTGTCATTTGAGAATAGCCTTCTGCCGGCATTTTAAGTGCATAAAAAGATTATAGATATGAAAATACACTAAACCACAGGACTGAATTATTCATCTTCCTACATTATTTGTAAATATGACTTGACATGTGTTAAAGAAAATTATTGCATATAATGCCGCCTATTCTGAAGCTCTATACAATGGGGAATTAACCTCTTTTTATCACACAGCCCTTAGGCACATACCTATAAATATATGAACCTTAGCTTTGATTAACAAAGATCTCCAGGCGAATCTATAACACCCTTTAGTCCTACACATTACTTCAGCAAGCATTAAAGAATATATATGTTTCATTCAGGTATTGCAATATCCTGAAATAGGCAAGCTGAAAGACAAAATCAGACTTGTAATGGGGGAGGTGGCAATTGAGGGCTGTATTTTGGCAGGGCAGCTATGGTGATCTTAGGGCTGGAGCACATGGTCAATTTTTAATAGCATAATTTACTTTGCTTTGCAGTATTAAAGTGTAACTAAAGTCAACATAAGTTGCAACATATTAAATTTTTCTTTTCAGTTTCAGGTCTCATTGACACGGGCGTACTTAAAGCGGGGGTCCACCCACACCGCCAAAAAAAAAGAATATTAAAAGCCAGCAGCTACAAATACTGCAGCTGCTGACTTTTAATACATGGCTACTTACCTGTCCCAGTGTCCAGCGATGTCGGCAGGCGACGCCAAGAACCCGCTCGGTTCTCGGCAGCTGCCGCCGCCATCCTAGGTGAGGGAATCAGGAAGTGAAGCGTTGCGGTTTCACTTCCTGGTTCCCTACTGCGCATTTGCGAGTCGCGCTGCGTGTCCCAAGTGGTCCCCGCACTCTCCTGGGAGCTGTGTGTTTCCCAGGAGGCGCTGTGGGGACGGGAAGAGACGTAGACTCCCATGGGAGTCTATGCCGGAAGTGGGTACAAATACCTGTCTTAGACAGGTATCTGCACCCCCCTCCCCCCTGAAAGGTGCCAAGTGTGACACCGGAGGGGGGGAGGGTTCCGAAAAGCGGAAGTTCCATTTTTGTGTGGAACTCCTCTTTAAAGAGGAAGTAAAGCCTTCCTGTTTAGTTATACCTACGGGTAAGCCTATAATAAGACTTAGCTGCAGGTACTGTAAATATCTCCTAAACTTGCACTGTTTAGGAGATATTTACTATATACGCAGGCACTCTAAAGGAACGGCTGCTCGTGCCGTTTCTTCAGGGCATGCGCGGGAGTGACGTCACTACGGCTTTGGCCAATCACAACGCCGGAGCCTGCGAACCCAGAAAAAACACCGGGGAAGATGTCAGCCGTCTCAGTGGTGTGCAGGCGCAGCTGCAGGGCTTCGTTCTAAGGTAAGTATTTCATAATGAGATAGTATGCGATGCATATTAGCTCATTATGCCTTTGTCTTACAGGTTTGTTTTTTTAACCCACAACAGTAAAATCATTCTATATATGCAGTAAAGCATGCTTGTTATACTCACTGTGGAATCTAAGGGGTTAATCTTCTTCATTGTGTAAAATGGCTGTTTGATCCTGTATGCACAGATCCTCCTCTTCTTCCACTGACTCCAAAACAGGTCCAGATAAGACAGAGTCTATGGAGTCAGGCTGCACATGCTCAGTTTGGTGTGTATTGCTAGAGAGTTTTTTGGGTTTTTTTCCTAAGAGAGTGCATGTGATCAGCACAGGGCCAATCAGCACTGTCCAGACATGTCCAGGCAGAGGGTCCTGCATCCTAATAAGACAGCTCAGTGCACTATGAAAACTCCTCCTACAAGCTTTAACCAGACACTGATAGAAGTCACAAGACTGCCATATACTGCTGATGAGAAAAGATATTTATCAGTTTATATTTACTAAAATGATTGCATTCCTGTACTGTAGGAGACCAGATATAGTGAATGCAGGGTCCTGGGTTTAGTAACACTTTAAGCGTACACCTGTGTGAGGGCTATGCTTTACCTGCACGGGACACAGCGGCTGCACAGACACATCTGCTGCACCCAATTTGACATCCGAGTAGGTGCGGGTCCCTGAATGTAGATAGTGTGAGTTCAGGGACATGCACCCACACACCCACAAATTGTGTGCAGGGGCTGTGTCCCAATTGACATGAATGGGACTGTACACACGCTGGTGCACAGAACACCTGTGCATCCCATGCGCTCCCAAGTACGCCCATGTGAATGAAGCCTAAGATACACTTTAAGGGTAGCGATCAATTGCTACACTGATGGAACAAATGGTGTGGGTTATACATGTAGCTCACACCATTTTTTAAGTAGATTGCTTGGTCATCTAAGAAAAATTATGCCAGTTTATAGTAACAGCAAGCCTAGCAATAGTCAGAAGCGTAAAGAACAATTATGTGAAACAAGAATTTCCCAGATATTTTCTATCATACAAATTATCTTTCAGCATATCTATTTTGCCATCTTACATGACATTAATCATTCTGCTCTTCTAGATCCAGTATAAAGTACACTTAGTAAAACTAAGCTGTGTGGGTGGCAGCAAGCACCATTCAGTGACTGCCCGTATTCTAGCATCTTGAAATAGCTCTACACTACCTGCCTGGAGCTGGCTGAACCTGTGTACAGACATAATGCTTAGAAACCTCCCCCAGTGCAATATGGAAGTGAATGAGAGATGCCAGCATGGTATTATTTAATGCCATGTAGGCATGGGAGTGTTGTTTAAAGGTGAACTCCAGGCAAACAGCTGAAATAGATATATAGGACCTATTTTACCCATCAAAGGAAGTGTAATTCTTTCTCTGCCAGTGGGGTACTAATGGGGGTGCAGTCCACTCCGGGTGCTGACTCTCTGGGGGTGCTGTGACCTCCCAATGTGCAACTCGAAAACAAAAGAATGTTGGGTGGTCACAGCACCTCCAGAGAGTTGGCACCCAGTGCTGCCCTGACAATGGTAGTTCAGAGTGAGAGGAAGCCTCCTTCCCTGTACAGACAGAGCTGAAAGGAGGTCTTCCCCTCACTCTAAACTGCCACTGCATCTGGTCGGGTGAGTACGTTTAGGGAGGGAGGAGTCTTTTATTGGAGGTCTCTACTGGAAAGGGGGAAGATAGAAGTGGTGTCTGAGGGAGCCCTACTGGGGGAGGGGATGTCTGTACTGAGGAGTCTGTACTGGGGTAAGGGGGTGTCTGTACTGACAAGATTGTATTGGCGTGTGGGGCAGGTCAGGGTGGTGGTCATGTCCTCCAAGTTTCACTCCTCATTAGCCACCAAGCAAAGATCACATGAGAGACCTACCCTGCGGTGGGGACTTCTGGTCTATGCTAGGCACCTTGTACAGTGTCACTTTGTTCACATGGGGTACCTTTGGTTTGCAAAGTCTTCATCAATGCCCTAGGACAAGGCTGAGCCTGCGTGGGGGAATACTCAACATTAAGGTGGGCCTCTACTTTTCAACCGTACTGAGGAGTCTGTACTGGGGAGGGGTATCTGTACTGAAGGGTCTGTGCTGGGAAGGTGTGACTGTACTGGGGGGGCTATACTAAAGAGAAGAGTCTAGACTGAGGGTTCTGTTCTGGTGAGGGAAGGGGGCTCAGTCTGTACCAAGGGGGTCTGTATTGGAGGGGTGTCCTTACTGAGGGCTCTGTGCTAGAGAGAGGTGTCTGTGTGTGTGTGTGTGTGTGTGTGTGTGGGGGGGGGGGGTGGCCTGTACAGAGGAGTTTATGCTTGACTGGTAGGGGAATCTGTACTGAAGGGTTTGTTCTGAGCTGGGGGAATTGATGGCTGTTGAAGGAGATCTGTCCTGTGTTGGATGTGGGCTTGGGGGAGGTAATATTACTCAAGCATATGTGTGCAGTGTATAGAGGAAGTGGGTTCAGGTTTTATTTAACCATGAACTTTTAAGCCCCTTTCACTATTTGGGGGGGGGGGGGGGGGGGTGTCGGATATCCTAAGTATGCCACTGGTTCCTTGATCCAGCAGGGTCCCTCTTGTAGTGCAACCTGTACCCTGTAGTCTCCTAGGGCACTCCCACACTCACCCTTGATGAGTATAATGCAGGGTTAATAGCACTGTAAATGATGATCCTGAGGGACTGCCCAGGGGCAGAGAAAAGAGGGCAGCACCAGTTCTGGCTGGAGCGGGGGATAGATTACGTAACAACACCTGTTCTTCTACCCCTAGACATAACAAGCAAATATAGTTCCCCCTGCACTGCAAGGGTAGATTGTTTCTTTTTGTCAATTCTTTATGTATCAGAAGTACAGAGAAGATATCACACATAGTTGCATGTATTACAAGGGGTACAACAAGAAAAGCTTACAATACTGTAATAACCAAGAATGCGTCACCTGGGACACACATAGGGTAGGCAACATAGAAAAAAAGATCAAGCAAAATAGAATCAGTTGGTAAAAAAGAAGACAATATAAGTACCCCAGAGAACTGTGGGGGTCTCCGTACCCTGCTTTGACTTTTACTTTATTTTTTAAGGTCTAGAACACAGAAAACACAGAGAACAAAGGGGAAAGGGAAGAAGCATAAGAAAAGGGAAATTGGACGAAGGATGGGAAAAATAGAAAAAAAAGGGGGAAGAAAGGGGGGGGAGTGGGGGGAAGGCGATAAAAAAAGGGGGGGGGGGATAAAAGGGCTATGGAAACATTGCCTCTTCACTCCCTCACCCACCAGTGCACCCCACATATGCCAAGGTATAGAGCCAGAATTAGTATTCCATAGACATGGAATATGCAGTTCAGTTTTGGGCACCAGTTCACATGTTGGGGAATTAGAGAAAGTGCAGAGAAGGGCAACCAAACTGATAAGAGGCATGGAGGAGCTCAGCTATAAGGAAAGGTTAGAGGAACTGAGTTTATTCTCTCTTGAGAAGATTAAGGGGAGATATGATCCACATGTACAAATACATTAGTGATCCATTTAGTGAACTTGGTGTTGAGTTATGCACTTTAAGGTCATCACAGAGGACAAGGGGGCACTCTTTACGTCTGGAGGAAATTAGATTTAATCTCCAAATATGGAAAGGTTTCTTCACAGTAAGAGCTGTGCAAATGTGGAATAGACTCCCTCAAAAGCTGGTTCTGTCCAGCTCAGTAGATTGCTTTAAAAAAGGGCCTGGATTCTTACCTAAATGTACATAACATAACTGGATGCTAACATTAGGTATAGGTAAAGTTGGGAATATCTGATTACCCCCCCCCCCCTCCCCCTTCGCTGGAGAAAATTGGATTATGCTTTGGTTTTTTTTGCCTTCCTCTGGATCAACTGTCGGTATAGGATTGTGTATATAGTATTGCATGATTTTTTTTCCTTTTACTGGTTGAACTAGATGGACATGTGTCTTTTTTCAATCAGTCTAACTATGTAACTATATGTAACCATGGACGCATACTCCTCTGAGTATCTAAATTCTCTCCAGTAAAAACATTTCTTAAGAAATTTCTCTCATTTGCAACCAAGGGTAGATTGTTTCTAATGGTTTCTAATTCTTGGAGTTGGGCAATAAAATCTTTCTTCACCTGTACCAGAAATATCCTCCCTAACTGTACTTCCTACCGGGTACAAAACCTATTTCGTATTTTCACAGGAAGGCGAATGAAGGTCACTCCATCAGAGGTGATGATTAATTGCTGTAGCGAGACTGCCCCAGAATTGCAGATGGAAATTGGGACACTTTGCTTCCCAGAGCTACATTCTGGCAAACATCTGGGCTCCCAGAACGCATTTGTGCTTCACTAAGCCTGCCCGTCACGGCAGCGTGGAGCTATCAGTGATCGGAACTGACCTGTCAAACATTCTGCTTGTTTTCCTGTGCTATATGGTGGCACCAACCCTCAACATTGCGGTAAACAACCGGAGATTGCGTCACTGAATGTTCAGCTCTTGTCTCTGCAGATATTCCCCCCAGACACGCTGCTATGAATATTTTCTTAACAAGATACAAATGACAGGGAGGAAGATGTACATTTTGTTACTATTACATCCAACATGAGAAAATCAATTAGAAAAGAAATGTCTTAAATTACCCAGTGTGAGTTTCTGGTTTACGCTCAGAAAAATACAGTATGTAAATGCAGAGAGAGGAAATTAAAGGTACATTCTAGCCCTAGTGACTGGTATTTGCTCTAGCCTTCACCTTGCTAACCTGCAGTTGTTGTACCCATATCTTCTAATGGGCCCCCCGATTATGTACCTTACCCAGTGGAACAATAGCTGTAGAGTCACACAGAATTGTGTGAAAAGAGGCCTATCTTGAAGCACATTTGATCGATTTTACTAAAACTGGAAGGTCAAGGTTTTAGTGGGAAACAGCAACCAAGACCAGAAGGTTGGACAGCAAATAAAAAAAAAAAATCCTGGCAAAGGTAGTAGAAGACACTTTACATTTCCAGTTTTTAGGCAGTGCTATTTTCTTAACATTTTTCTGACAGGGTCACTGTAAAATAGATAAAGAAAATAAAAAGGTTGCGCTAATACTATTAAAACATATTGAATAATTAGCAGTGACAAAATTCGTGTAAATCAAAAAAAATCAATATGCAGAACTCTACTGGTGAAAAAGCAAGTCCATAAATTAAACCTCAATTCGGTGTTAAAGGAAGTCCAAAGAGTGAACATCAATAAAGTGTTCACAAAGTGTCCAAATCACCAAAAAAAATATATATAAGTGTAAACAACAAAAAATCAAAGTGATGAATATTGAAGATCAGTGACAACGGGAAAGGGTCCACCACCAGGTACTGAAGGGGTTACTCCTTACCAAAATGCCATGACCCCCCACTACAGAGGATCACAGCAAGCAGAGATCTTTTACAGCCAGAATGGGGATAAACAGCGGTGTCCACCAGGGGTCGTCTCGTCAGCAGCCGCTCCAATAACCCAGGGCATTGATACCAAAAAATAGAAGGGGCTCACATAGTGTAAAACCACTTAACGTTTTATTAAAATAGATAAAAAGACAAATGTGCACTTACAAAGTGTCAGATGAAAAACAGCCTTAAGTCCGGCTCCGTGGCCACCGGAGCTCGGACAAACCTGTCCTACTGGAATTCGGCTCGCTTGGGGGTGACGTCAGCGCGTCGTCTGGCTCGCGCTGACGTCACCCCCAAGCGAGCCGAATTCCAGTAGGACGGGTTTGTCCGAGCTCCGGTGGCCACGGAGCCGGACTTAAGGCTGTTTTTCATCTGACACTTTGTAAGTGCACATTTGTCTTTTTATCTATTTTAATAAAACGTTAAGTGGTTTTACACTATGTGAGCCCCTTCTATTTTTTGGTATCAATGCCCTGGGTTATTGGAGCGGCTGCTGACGAGACGACCCCTGGTGGACACCGCTGTTTATCCCCATTCTGGCTGTAAAAGATCTCTGCTTGCTGTGATCCTCTGTAGTGGGGGGTCATGGCATTTTGGTAAGGAGTAACCCCTTCAGTACCTGGTGGTGGACCCTTTCCCGTTGTCACTGATCTTCAATATTCATCACTTTGATTTTTTGTTGTTTACACTTATATATATTTTTTTTGGTGATTTGGACACTTTGTGAACACTTTATTGATGTTCACTCTTTGGACTTCCTTTAACACCGAATTGAGGTTTAATTTATGGACTTGCTTTTTCACCAGTAGAGTTCTGCATATTGATTTTTTTTGATTTACACGAATTTTGTCACTGCTAATTATTCAATATGTTTTAATAGTATTAGCGCAACCTTTTTATTTTCTTTATGCTCTTCTACAAATTGATGTTTTTGTGAGGGTTGCTGCTTTTCACTGTTTTTACTTTAATATTTGGTTTTTAGCGCAGTTTCTTTTACTAATTTTACACTGTAAAATAGATTACTGTCATAATTTGCGTCTTGGGCGACGTGCTAATAATACATATTATCAGACTTATTCAATAGAGAAATCATACCTTAATCCACCCCCCACCCCCCAAATACATATACAGTGCGGAAAATAATTATTTGATTTCCTGTAGATTTTGTAAATTTGCCCATTTACAAAGAAATGAAGTGTCTATAATTGTTATCATAGGTGTTTTTTAAATGATAGAGACAGAATATCAACCAAAACCCTGAAAAAAACACATGGTACAAATGTAATAAATTGAGTTGCAGTTTAGTTCATTTCGTAAAATAAGTATTTGATCCCCTACCAACCAAAAATAATTCTGGCTCCCACCAGCTGGCTACTGTATGTGTTCATGTGGTGCACAGATTAGTCCTGTCAATTTAAGAAGGTGTTCCTAACAACAACTCATTATGTGTATAAAAGACTCCTGTCCACAGAATCTCTCTTTCTTTCATTCAAACCTCACCATCATGGGCAAGACCAAAGAACTGTCAAAGGGTGTCAGGGACAAGATTGTAGACCTGCGCAAGGCTAGAATGGGCTACAAGACCATCAGGAAAAAGCTTGGTGAGAAGGAGACTGTTGAAGCGATTATTTGCAAACAGAAGAAATACAAAATAACCATCAATCGCCCTCGATCTGGAGCTCCATGCAAGATTTCGCCTCATGGGGTAAAGATGATCATGAGAAAAGTGAGGTTCAACCCAGAACTACACAGGAGGAGCTTGTGATTGATTTCAAGGCAGCTGGGACCTCAGTCACCAAACAAACCATTGGTAGAACAATAAGCCGCCATTGATTGAAATCATGCAGCGCCGCAAGGTTCCTCTCCTCAAAAAAGCATATGTACAGGCCCGTCTGAAGTTCGGCAATGAACATCTAAATGATTCAGAGAAGGATTGGGAGAAAGTGCTGTGGTCAGATGAGACCAAAATGGAGCTCTTTGGCATTAACTTGACTCGTCATGTTTGGAGGAAGAAAAATGCTGACTTTGACCCTAAGAACACCATCCCTACAGTCAAGAATGGAGGTGGAAACATTATGCTTTGGGGCTGTTTCTCTGCCAAGGGTGCAGGCCGAATTTGCCACATTGAGGGGCTTATGGACTGGGCCATGTATTGTAAAATCTTGGATGAGAACCTTCTTCCCTCAGCCAGAACACTGACGATGGTTAATGGACAGTGGTGGCCCGTCCATAGGGGGTGCACGGGCGCCGCCCCCCCCCCCCCCCCCCCCCTCCAGGCAGTCACAACATTTTTTTAATTTTTTAAAAATGGCCCTAAAAAATAGAAAAAAAGACACTTAAGTGCACTGTGTTCGGGCGCTGGACACAGTGCACTATGGGAAACGCCACGTCTATGCAATCACGAAATTCATTTGCGGGCCTTAACACGCCCTGCGGCGCAATCCATCGCGCCGAGCAGCATCCGCCTGTAGTAATAAGGGATTGTTGTTCAAGTTACTTCCGGCTTCCCTGTTCCAGAGACCAGATGGAAACTGGAAGTGATGTCAGCAGCTCCGTGGGATACATGGCCCGAGCTGCCTGTGTAAGGTAAGTATGATGGCTACCAGGCTGTTGTATTATATTTGTAAGGGGGGGGCCGGAGTGAATAATATTATAATTCATGTGCGTATCTCCCTCTTATGCTTCACTTACACTGCACAGTGGGAACATTTGATATGGCACAATGGGAACATTTGTTATGGCACAGTGGGAGCATTTGATATGGCACAGTGGCTGCATATGATGGGCACAGTGGCTGCATTTAATGGGCACAGTGGCTGCAATTGATGGCACAGTGGCTGCTTTGGTGGGCACAGTAGGGCTGCATTTGATGGCACAGTGGCTGCATTTGATGGGCACAGTGGCTGCATTTGATGGGCACAGTGGCTGCAATTGATGGCACAGTGGCTGCATTTGATGGGCACAGTGGCTGCAATTGATGGCACAGTGGCTGCTTTGGTGGGAACAGTAGGGCTGCATTTGATGGGCACAGTGAGGCTGCAATTGATGTTTTTTTTCAGTATTTTTCAGAATTTTACAGTTTGTTTGTACCCTCCCCCCCCCAAAAAAAAACCAATTTGAACACCAGCAGCCACTTGTTGGGATATAAACCAACGACCCTAGTGCTGCCAGGCAGAAGTGCTAACCACTTAGCCACTGTGTTCATTATTGGTGGGTCAAACACTTAACAAGCCAGAGGATAACTGATGCCGTGTATACACGAGCGGACTTTACGGCAGACTTTGTCCGAATGAACGGACTTGCCTACACACGATCAACCAAAGTCCGACGGATTCGTACGTGATGACGTACGACCGGACTAAAACAAGGAAGTTCATAGCCAGTAGCCAATAGCTGCCCTAGCGTCGTTTTTTGTCCGTCGGACTAGCATACAGACGAGCGGATTTTTCGACCGGACTCAAGTTCGTCGGAAAGATTTGAAACATGTTTCACTTCTAGATCCGTCGAACTTTTGGGGAAAAAAGGTCTGCTGGAGCCCACACACGATCGAATTGTCCGCCGGACCAAGTCTGCCGTAAAGTCCGCTCGTGTGTACGCGACATCAGCCTACCTCCCTTAGCTTAAAGCTGCAATGCAGTGGCTGCATTTGATGGTTTTTTTCAGTATTTTAAAGAAATATTTCAGTTTGTTTGCGCAAACCCCCCCCCCCCCCCCCCCCCCAAAAAAAAAAAATTAATTTGAGCACCAGCAGCCACTGTTGGGATATAAACCAACGACCCTAGTGCTGCCAGGCAGAAGTGCTAACAACTTAGCCACTGTGTTCATTATCAGTGGGTCAAAGACTTAACAAGCCAGAGGCTAAATCAGCCTACCTCCCTTAGCTTAAAGCTGAACTCTAGCTAAATATAAAAACATAAATAATGCAAATCTGTAACCATTAATACATCATTACATTTTTGTTTAAATGCAAGCAGTATAAGTACCTATAAATGACCAGGTACTCACTTGTGCTGCCCCCCCCCCCCCCCCCCACCAGCAATGCTCTGTCTGCATTGCACAGAGCAGAACAGAGACCCAGTAATTACATCACTAGGTCCAAAATAAGATATACAGTATAATGAAAACAGAAAGGTTAAAATTGTCATTAGCATGTTGATTAAAGGGGGAGGGTCAAACCAAAGAAGGCAAAATGTAAGCAGATTAACCACTAGCCCCGGACCATTTGGCTGGCCAAAGACCAGAGCACTTTTTGTGATTCGGCACTTCGTCACTTTAACTAACAATTGCACGGTCGTGCGACGTGGCTCCCAAACAAAATGGATGTACTTTTTTTTCCCCACAAATAGAGCTTTCTTTTGGTGGTATTTGTTCACCTCTGCGTTTTTTATTTTTTGCGCTAGAAACAAAAAAGAGTGACAATTTTGAAAAAAAGCAATATTTTTTACTTTTTCCTATAATAAATATCCCCAAAAAATATATAAAAAAACATTTTTATTCCCTCAGTTTAGGCCGATATGTATTCTTCTACATATTTTTGTTAAAAAAAATTGCAATAAGCTTTTTTTTGATTGGTTTGTGCAAAAGTTATAGCGTCTACAAAATAGGGGAGATTTTTATGGCATTTTTTATTAATATTTTTTTTTTTTTTACTAGTAATGGCGGCGATCAGCAATTTTTATCGTGACTGCGACATTATGGCGAACAGATCGGACACTTTTGGCGCTATTTTGGGACCATTCACATTTATACAGCGATCGGTGCGATTAAAAATGCATTGATTACTGTGTAAATGTGACTGGCAGTGAAGGGGTTAACCACTAGATGGCGCTTTAGGGGTTAAGTGTGTCCTAGGGAGTGATTCTAACTGTGTGGGGAGGGGCTATGTGTGACACAACACTGATCAACGCTCCCAATCACAGGGAGCTGTGATCAGTGTCATTAGGCAGAACGGGGAAATGCTTGTTTACATCAGCATTTCCCCGTTCTACCTCTCCGTGAGGCGATTGCGGGTATCCCCGCAGACATCGAGTCCGCGGGACCCGCGATCCCGATCATGGAGCTCCCGGCAGGTGCGCATGCCCGCAAGCCGCCTCTTAAAGGGCAATGTACAGGTACGTTAATCTGCCTGTACTTGCCCTTCTGGCGGCGGTTGGGAAGCGGTTAAACCTGGAATGGAAAATACAATTTTATTTGTTGCTGTGTTTAATACGCATAGCTTGTATTTTTATTAAACATTTACTAAGTATGTAAATATAAATAATAATGTTCTATCAGGATATAATATTTCAAAGTCAATGCAAGATGCTTTAATTTTGAAAATCCTTTTACTCGGATTTGCTGTTACAGGAGTAACAAGAAAACATTCCCATCAGCGAGAAAAAAAAACATTATAATTATTTGTTGACTATGGAATTTGTTGTTATTTATTTTTATTAACTCAGAAATTTAGCGGGGGATGGGCAAATGATAAAAAGTCAGCAGCTGCAAATACTGTAGTTGCTGACTTTTAAAAAATGCATATGTTCCAGTCCCTGGAGTCCCCTGGCCGGGCATGCATACCAATTTTCCCCAGGGCTTCTGCTTATCAATGCCGCCATCTTGGTTTTGGGAGCCATCTGTGACTTTCTGATATCTCATAGCTGGCTCCCCTACTGCACATGCGTGAGCTGCACCCTGCAGTAGGACTGGCCCTCCCGCCTTCTGGAATGTGCAACGTGACCCCTGGAAGTGCAGCTCCTTCCCCCGCCATGTTTCCTGCGTTCTTCTATCCCAGGGGTGTCAAACTCAATTTTCATGGAGAGCCATTTAAGCATTAATATTTGCTCTCAAGGGGCCGGTGTATTTGTAAGACTAGATGTGCAGAGCACCCCACTTCCTCTTTACATCAGATGCCAAGAGCCCCCACTTTTGCTGGAGTCTGCTAAATGCTGAGATCAGGGGAAGCAAAGAGGAGGGGGTGCTGTGGCTGCACAGAGAGGTGCAGGATCTGTAGGAGGAGTTCTGTCCTCCTCTCTGCTGCCAACTGCTGAGATGATGGGGGAGAGACTAGCCTCTCCACTGCTGCACAGAGAGCCACAGGATCTGGCAGAGGAGTTCTGTACTCCTTAGGGCTCATGCACACAGGGCGTTAGAAAAAACGAAAAACCGCCACTACTAAAACCAGGAAAAAGCAGCTGTAAAAACGTGCTTTTAGCAGCTTTTTTTTATTGGCGTTAATGCACGTTTAGCCGCATTGGCTTTTAGCTGTGTTTCTCTGCCTCTATTCAAAATCAATGGTTCCTTATGAGAGCCCATTGATTTGAATAGAAGTCGCTCCAGAAGTTAGATCATGATGATCCGACTTCTGGTGCAACTTGTGTGCTGAGGATCTTGAAGGGGAAAAAAAATGGTGTTGGGTACCCACCAAAAATTCATACCAGACCCTTATCCGAGTACGCAGCCCAGCAGGTCAGGAAAGGGGGGGGGGGTGAGCGAGCCCCCCCCCCCCCGAGCATAGCAGGCCACATAGTTACATAGTAAGGTAAGGTTGAAAAATGACCCAAGTCCATCAAGTCCAACCTATGTGTGTGCTCTCAACATGGGGGGGTGGGTGCTTTGACTGTTGGTTGTCGGGGGGGACGGGGGCTTATAGGAATCTGGAAACCCCTTTTGACAAGGGGGCCCCCAGCTCCTGGCCCCCCCACCCTATGTGAAAGAGTAGGGAGTACATTGTACCCCTACTCATTCACCTAAAAAAAAAGTGTCAAAAATAAACACAGTACACAGGTTTTTAAAGTATTTTATTAAGGCAGCTCCGGTGTCTCTTCCGATTTCTTCTCCCCTCTATGGCTCTTCTCCCTCCTCTGGTGATGTCTTCTCCCTCTGCCAGTTCTTCTTCTCTTTGTGCTGTCTTCTTGCTCTTTTGCTGGGTCTTCTCCGCTGTCTTCTCCCTCTGTACTTCCTCTGATGTTGACTCGACGTGATCTCCCGGTGTAATGCTGGGTCCGCCGTGTGCAATGACTTATATTGGCATGGGGCGTCACCTGAAGGCCCCACCCTCTTGTGACATCACCGCTCGGGGCATGATGGGGTGGTGACATCACAAGGGGGCGGGACAGCCAGAGGAGAAGAGCAAGGAAGTGGGACCGAGAACCATGAAAGGAAGGCACCTGCTCCCTAAAAAATTTTTTAAAAATCTGCCTTTCAGGAGATGAAAGCAGTAAGTGTAATTTTTGAGTGAAGGTACACTTTAATAAACAGCAAGGAGCTCAGAAATAAATGAGACGTATACTGTACAAGTCTCAGTTGCCTGTCTATGCACTCATTGCTACTGAGTGTTGTTCAGCCCCGGTGAACGAGAATCCAGCATTGAGGTGCGGGTGGAAGGCACAGGAGAACCGTCCAGCCCCGCTGCTGGCAGCCTTTAAAACTATGAAAAGCTGACAGCTGCTGTGGCTGGACATTGCACCGAGTGCTACTAACATTTAGGACAGTATACACTCAGTGAGACGAATACCTGGAACACAGGCTGCTTGCATTCAGTGCAATCGTCCCTGATCGCATAGCACCCTAAATGTTAGTAGCACTTGGTGCACCATCCAGCCGCAGCAGCTTTCAGCCTCTCATAGAGTTTTACAGGCTGCCATCAGCAGGGCCTTATGCAAAAAAAAAAAAAAAAAAAAACCATACAGTCTCATGCACCGATGTTAACACTCAGTGTGCATGAAGTCTATAAAGTGCCAAAGATATGTCTATAAAACAAGAAAGAGGTTAACAAATGGAGCTGTGTGTACCTACATGCGGTCCTGTCAGGAATGACACTCTGATCACGCAACTCATATATTCTATTAATAAACTGAATCATCATGGAATCCCTGCGTGTGTTCGCCAAGGGGCGGGTGGGGGAACTCTCATATTTTCATGACCCTCAATGCAACTATACAAACCAAAAGACCACAGGAGCAGCTCCCCTATTCTTCCAGTTGGTTACCGTAGTTTCTGTTGCTGTGGCAACCCTGTGAATGGATTGCGTGAAGATGGTTAATTAGTGAATCAACTGAGGAAGACCCTGCAAGGGGAGAAAAAAAAAAAAAGTTTCAATGCTCTGGAGGCCTGGAAAGGATTTATGGGCACAAAAGGGTTAAGATGGGTAGAGCCAATCAGATCCTTGATTCTGCCATGTATTGAAGAGGATGAATGAAATTAGCATAGTATTCCCTGCAGTGTTGCCAACTTTTCGGGAGTAAAAAAAATATTCCAGTGGTCTAGCGGTAGCTGCCGAGCTGTTATTTATTACAAATGTTCAGACATCATAAGACTAACAAGGGATACAACTGCAAGTGGGGGAGAGAGGCCTGCAAGGTCAGGGGACCTGAATGTAACTGTATGAGATGTTCTCACATTGCATTCTGTATTGTATAAAGCAGCATTTCCCTTTTATGAATACCATCATCCAAATCTTTCAGTGTCCCATAGGCATATTTGCATACCTGGGAACTACAGTATCTCAGAAAAGTGAGTACACCCCTCACATTTTTGTAAATATTTTCTTCTATCTTTTCATGTGACAACACTGAAGAAATGACACTTTGCTACAATGTAAAGTAGTGAGTGTACAGCTTGTATAACAGTGTAAATTTGCTGTCCCCTCAAAATAACTCAACACACAGCCATTAATGTCTAAACCGCTAGCAACAAAAGTGAGTACACCCCTAAGTGAAAATGTTGAAATTGGGCCCAATAAGCCATTTTCCCTCCCCAGTGTCATGTGACTCATTAGTGTTTTAGGTCTCAGGTGTGAATGGGGAGCAGGTGTGTTAAATTTGGTTTTATGGCTCTCACTCTCTCATACTGGTCACTGGAAGTTCAACATGGCACCTCATGGCAAAGAACTCTCTGAGGATCTGAAAAAAAGAATTGTTGCTCTACATAAAGATGGCCTAGACTATAGGGAGATTGCCAAGACCCTGAAACTGAGCTGCAGCATGGTGGCCAAGGCCATACAGCGGTTTAACAGGACAGGTTCCACTCAGAACAGGCCTCGCCATGGTCGACCAAAGAAGTTGAGTGCAGGTGCTCAGCGTCATATCCAGAGGTTGTCTTTGGTAAATAGACATATGAGTGCTGCCAGTATTGCTGCAGAGGTTAAAGGGGTGAGGGGTCAGCCTGTCAGTGCTCAGACCATACACCACACACTGCATCAAATTGGTCTGCATGGCTGTCGTCCCAGAAGTAAGCCTCTTCTAAAGATGATGCACAAGAAAGACCGCAGTTTGCTGAAGACAAGCAGACTAAGGACATGGATTACTGGAACCATGTCCTGTGGTCTGATGAGACCAAGATAAACTTATTTGGTTCAGATGGTGTCAAGCGTTTGAGGAGTACAAGGTCATTATGAAAATGCGGGAATGGGACTGCTGGGATTAATGGGTATGGTAATGACATGGCAGGCTTACTGTAAAAGAACAAAGTTTAATGTGGAACACCAGGCAGCTATATATACAAATGAAATACATATTATATATAGAAATTGTTTTACCTGTCAGAGGAGGTGTTTTTCTGTCTATCCAAGAACATATTTGGGGGGCACACCATATAATGCGTTTAAATTCAAGATGGTGCTGCTATAAGACCTACAAACAGTACAAAATATTTTACAGCGCACACATACAAGAATGACATTTCCTGCAGGGCTAGTTAAAAACACCTGAATATATTCAAAAAATACGGGGGTTTGGACACACTATATGGTCATATAGTGCTAAGCCCACTTACTGCGACAAAGCACCCCGAATTAGTGCGTCTTACCCTAGTAATAGAATGAAAGATCCTTTGTCTCAACCATGGGAACTGAACTCCTCTATGTGGGAGAACTGAAGGGGATACATCCTAAACACTGGTGGCCACTAAATAAGAGGTAATGAGGAGGGGGAGGGGTGCTCCAGCCCAAAAAACCTGGTCAGGGCCTATTACAATATACAAGAACATATTTGGGGGGCACACCATAAAATGCATTTAAATTCAAGATGGTGCTGCTATAAGACCTACAAACAGTACAAAATAATTAACAGCGCACACATACAAGAACGACATTTCCTACAGGGCTAGTTAAAAACACCTGAACATATTCAAAAAATACGGGGGTCTGGTCACACTATATGGTCATATAGTGCTATCCAGTCCTGAGATTTCCACAGCTCAGCCCTGTGAAAATGGAATGTCAAACAAAATTCCTATCAATCCATAAAACTGATTTGCTACTTGATGGATGAAAACTCGATGTCCAGCGCCTTATATCTACTTTTTCTTTTATACAGCACAACCCTCTCTGCCATGGAAGGAGACCTGATATTTATTTTCTGCAGGTCAGTAATACAGTTCTTATCCCTCCCCTAGTCTGTGATTGGGTAGTGAAAGGAGAAGCAGCAGAGTGATGAGCTCATCTCTCTGCTCGCTTTCTCCTCTATCCTCTGTAAGCACATGACCACTGCAGCTACATTCATTTATGTCTTTTATATCTTGCCTAGACTTCAGCTTTAACAATTGTTATCTGACCAAGCAGTGCCATTCTTAAAAGTTAACATTTTGTGTAATACAGAGGCAGCCAGAGATTTGTGTCTTGTCTCGATTTCTCATCCTTCAAGCATTTCTTGACAGATTGAAAGATTTGGAAACAGAGCAAGGATGCACAATGTGAATGAAATCCACTGCCTCTATACTATCGACTTCAGACACGAATGTTAATCTTGTGAAGGTATGTTCAATCTGGCCAGGGAAAGGTTGTCTTAAAGGGTATTTGCACTTTCGCAGTCAAATTCGCCAAAACTCCACCAACTGTTTGTTATATGTTTCCACCCACACAGCATCCAGACACAAGAAGACAGTCTCTGGGCTTGTTTTTGTTGTTTTTATTAGGGGTAATAACTTAGGTGGGGTAGAGGGGTTATGGGATGCCCAGCTTTATGGAAAACAATTAATGGGGACAACTTCCTTCCTATGTACAAAGTAAGGATTCTGGACTGTTTTCCTTCCAAGACACCCTCAGTCATTAAAGGATAAGTTCACCTTTTGGAACATGTTCAGTTTTTAGGGTGGAACATGTAACATGTTCCCAATGCTGCAGCCACTGGCTGATTCCAGCACTCCCTGTGACAGCAGTCATTTTAAGAAATCAGCGGGGCTCCGCCCACACGGCCGCGTCATTCAATTAAACCAGTTCTGTGTGTAAATCAACTACAAGCCCCGACATCCTTTGCGACTGTTGGCTTGGAGTTCTCAATGAACTACCAATGCGCTGTGGAGCCTGTGTCTTGCTCAGCGGCGGTGTGCGTGTCAGCCTGGAATGCATTCGGTGCGATCCGGAACCGGAAGTGATCTGAGAAAAAAGCGGAAGCTTTGAAACGCGTCGTCTGACACGCCCCTGCGTCACTTCCGGTTCTGGATCGCACCGAGTGCATTCCAGGCTGACACGCACGCCGCCGCTGAGCAAGACACAGGCCGGCAGGGACCATCACAGGCCGAGTGATATGCTCATCGCTGCCCAGCAGAACACAGGTCGGCCGGCTCCATCCTCCAGATCCCCCCCTGCATCATCCATGATCAGTTCAGCGCACTGGGACCATACTCAGGATATTTCCCCGGACTACAGAGTGACCGCACACCCCAATTGGGATTCACCCATGCTTGTTTCTCATTACTGTTATGTGAGTAGCCATTTGGCTGATTATACTATTAATAAATCATAATTTTTAAACATATTGCACTTAGTAGGCGCCCCTTTTTGTTCTTTTAACAGAAAGAACATAAACATGGCACTTCAATGTTTGCATGAGTCTTTGAAATGTATTAGTAATGTAGAAGTGTAGAGTTACCTAAAGGCCTAAAGTGTTACTAAACTCACAACAGTAAAATCAGTCTGTATGTGCAGTAAAGCACGCTTGTTATACTCACTGTGGAACCTAAAGGGTTAATCCTCCGCATTGTGTAAAAAGGCTGTTTGATCCAATCTTCTCTGATCCTCTCCTTTTTTTACTGCCCCCAATCCATTTGTTGATAGAACAGAGCCCTAGGAGTCACTCTGCACATGCTCAGTTTGGTGTTTATTGCTAGCAGGTTTTTTGTTTTTAGGGGGGAGCGTGCATGTGATCAGCACAGGGCCAAGCAACACTGTCCAGACAAAGTCAGGGGTCCTGCAGCCTCAAAGGACAGTCAGAGTAGAATGAAAACTTGGCCTACAAGCTTTAACCAGACACTGATAGGAGTCACAAGGCTGCTATATACTGCCGATGACAAAAGGTATTTAGCAGTTTATATTATATATATATATTATATATTATATGCTAAAATAATTGTATTTCCATGTTCTGTGTACTGTGGGAGACCAGATATAGTGAATGCAGGGTCCTGGGTTTAATAACACTTTAAATAAGGCTAGCAGTGATTATATTATTTATAATAACTAGTATGATTTTTTTACCATGTGGCCTAAAGTCTACTGTCCACACTGCACACATTTCCCATACATTATACAGGATCCCTTCAGCCCACATCACAGTGCCTCAATGCGTTTGTGAAAAAATTGACATGAGCTGAGTTAATTAAACAAAATGAAGACATCTTAATGCATGTACATTTCAATTCATTAGTGAAGTAATGAATGCAAATGAATGGAAGATTACATATATGGATGTGAGTTAATTAATACTGCAATGAGGGGCTTACCAGGGAATTTGTGAAAAAAGGACGACACAAGACGGAGTCGGGCAGACCAAGGCTCTCAGCAGGAGATTCAGTAACAAAAAACATGCCTGTCTGACAATGGTGAAACATATTGACACCAATAATGGGGAGCGGTCCTAGTTTTAGAGGCTTGCTATTTGGGAGACCAATGAAAAATTTGAGTCAAACTAATGAAGGATTGTATTCCAAAAAATATAGATAATGGAATGTACTCCAAAGATAATTTTTATGATCGTATGCTTCCCACAGATTTAAATATACACAAACTACTGCTATACATTTGCAGCCCTTTCCTGTGTGCACCCCAATCATTTCCAATTAGCATTTTGTAACAGGTGGACATTTTAGAAACAAATCTATGTATGGGTCATTGTAAACAACTAGGGACCGCCAGAAAAGGGAAAAATTTACTATTTCGGTACCCAAAATATTAACAATAACATAGTAAAAATCTAAATGTTATTTATACAACAATATTAAAAGGACACATGTCAACATATACAGTATGAATAAAAAAAGCAATTCGTAATAACATCTTCAGAACATACACTATATTGTTAAAAGTTTTGGGACACCCGCCTTTACATGCACATACAGTGCCTTGCAAAAGATTTCACGCCCCCCCCCCCCTTGGCTTTTTACCTATTTTGTTACATTACAGCCTTTAGTTCAATGTGTTTTTAATCTGAATTATATGTGATGGATCAGAACACAATAGTCTAAGTTGGTGAAGTAAAATTAGATAAATATATACATAAAAGTATTTTTCAGAAATACAAAACTGATAATTGGCATGTGCGTATTCACCCCCTTTGTTATGAAGCCCATAAAAAGCTCTGGTGCAACCAATTACCTTCAGAAGTAAAATAATTACGTGTCACATGATCTGTCATTACATATACACACCTTTTTGAAAGGCCCCAGAGGCTGCAACACCTAAGCAAGAGGCACCACTAACCAAACACTGCCATGAAGACCAAGGAACTCTCCAAACAAGTAAGGGACAATGTTGTTGAGAAGTACAAGTCAGGGTTAGGTTATAAAAAAATATCCAAATCTTTGATGATCCCTAGGAGCACCATCAAATCTATCATAACCAAATGGAAAGAACATGGCACAACAGCAAACCTGCCAAGAGACGGCCGCACACCAAAACTCACGGACCAGGCAAGGAGGGCATTAATCAGAGAGGCAGCACAGAGACCTAAGGTAACCCTGGAGGAGCTGCAGAGTTCCACAGCAGAAACTGGAGTATCTGTATATAGGATGACAATAAGCCGTACGCTCCATAGAGTTGGGCTTTATGGCAGAGTGGCCAGAAGAAAGCCATTACTTTCAGCAAAAAACAAAATGGCACGTTTTGAGTTTGCGAAAAGTGGGAGATTCCCAAAATGTATGGAGGAAGGTGCTCTGGTCTGATGAGACTAAAATTTAACTTTTTGCCCATCAAAGAAAACGCTATGTCTGGCGCAAACCCAACACATCACATCACCCAAAGAACACCATCCCCACAGTGAAACATGGTGGTGGCAGCATCATGCTGTGGGGATGTTTTTCAGCAGTCGGGACTGGGAAACTGGTCGGAGTTGAGGGAAAGATGGATGGTGCTAAATACGGGGATATTCTTGAGCAAAACCTGTACCACTCTGTGTGTGATTTGAGGCTAGGACAGGGGTTCACCTTCCAGCAGGACAATGACCCCAAACACACTGCTAAAGCAACACTTGAGTGGTTTAAGGGGAAACATGTAAATGTGTTGGAATGGCCTAGTCAAAAGCCCAGACCTCAATCCAATAGAAAATCTGTGGTCAGACTTAAAGATTGCTGTTCACAAGCGCAAACCATCCAACTTGAAGGAGCTGGGGCAGTTTTGCAAGGAGGAATGGGCAAAAATCCCAGTAGTAAGATGTGGCAAGCTCATAGAGACTTATCTAAAGTGACTTGGAGCTGTGATAGCCGCAAAAGGTGGCTCTACAAAGTATTGACTTTAGGGGGGTGAATAGTTATGCACATTGACTTTTTCTGTTATTTTGTCCTATTTGTTGTTTGCTTCACAATAAAGAAAAAAAAAAAACATCTTCAAAGTTGTGGGCATGTTCTGTAAATTAAATGATTCAAATCCCCAAACAATCCAAGTTAATTCCAGGTTGTGAGGCAACAAAACACGAAAAATGCCAAGGGGGTGAATACTTTTGCAAGGCACTGTAAACTTTACTGGCATCCCAGTCTTAGTCTGTAGGGTTCAATATTGAGTTGGTCCACCATTTGCAGCTTCAACTCAACTGTGGACGAGAAGGCCAGTCTCCGCTCTATTTCATCCCAAAGGTGTTCTATTGGGTTGAGGTCAGGACTCTGTGCAGGTCAGTCATGTTCCTCCACCCCAAACTTGCTCATCCATGTCTTTATGGACCTTGCTTTGTGCACTGGTACGCAGTCATGTTGCAACATTGAAGGGCCATCCCCAAACTGTTCCCAAATTGAAATTGTCCAAAATGTCTTGGTATGCTGACACCTTAAGAGTTCCCTTCACTAGAACTAAGGGGCCAAGCCCTACCCCTGAAAAAAAAAAACACGCCATAATCCCCCATCCACCAAATGATTTGGAGCAGTGCACAAAGCAAGGTCCATAAAGACATTGATGAGTGAGTTTGGGATGGAGGAACTTGACTGGCCTGAGTTCTGACCTCAACAACTTTGGGATTAATTAGAGTGGAGATTGTGAGCCAGGCCTTCTCATCCAACATTAGTGCCTGACCTCACAAATGCGCTTCTGGAAGAATGGTCAAACATTCCCATAGACACACTCCTAAAGCTTGTGGACAGCCTTCCCAGAAGAGTTGAAGCTGTTATAGCTGCAAAGGGTGGGCCAACTCAATATTGAACCCTACAGACTAAAGCCTCGTACACACAATAAGATTTTCGGATGACCGTTCATCCGTTTTTTGTGGCATGCTAGTCTCATGTCGAAAGTGAAGAGGTTATTACTATACGAAAATTATCATACGACAGAATACAACTTCAGAAGTGATGTAATGTGTTGAATAGTTTTGTATGTGTTATTTCGCTTCTGAGCATGCGTAGATTTTAGATGAAGCAGGAAAGGGCTACAGATTTTTCTTCCCATCTATGTTGTGGAGATTGCCTTCACTTCCTGTCATGACAGGAAGTGATGAGAAATATCTCCAAACGGGACACAACCAAAAATGCATTTTAGTAGAGCATGGAAGGGATAGAACTTTTTACATTTTTTTTTTCTGCAGATTGACAGAAATCTAACTCTCAAAATCTTCCCACCCATCATGGGTCCTTGCCTCCTTTTGCTAAAAGAAAACTAAAAACAGGAAGGGTAAGATTGCCTCATATTAGCCACAACTGATGGTTGAATTTGGGACAGAGATTTTGTCAGAGGAGGCATGGTGGATGTTCTGAAAATTTTATAGATAGGCAACTCCTATCCTCATATTGATTATGATTAGTGGTTCCAAGTTAAAGTGGTGTTCCACCCAAAAAAAAATGCATGAATGTGCCTAAAATAAAAATAAAAAAAACATTTGGAAAAATGTTTTTTTTTAACTTACCTCTAAATGCCTGTTGCTAGGGGGTCCCTTGTAGTCTGCCTCTTTCAGTGCCTGGGCTGGTGACATCACTTCCCCTCGGCGCAGGAAGGGCTCAGCTCTGCTCCCTCCCTCTTGTCAATCATCTGGGACACATTACCGACGAACGGAGGGGGAGACAAGCAGGGCTTCTATCCCCTGCATCGCTGGACCGTGGGACAGGTAAGTGTCCGATTATTAAAAGTCAGCAGCTGCAGTATTTGTAGCTGCTGACTTTTAATCTTTTTAAAAAAATGGGAACTCCTCTTTAAATAAAAACTACTGCAGTAGGGAACAGACACAAAAAAATATACTCTCAGCATCCTTCCAAATAGCTGTACTGTTTATTCGGCGCAATTTACGTTTTTTATATACATGATTACATAGGTATCACATTTGTACTTTGATGGTGTCAAGGGGCGTTTCATAGGCAGGCTAATTCTAATCATTTGTATGAGAAAGTATTCTGTTCTCTTTGTATTGCTTCCTGTATGTGAAATCCCTGGTGATTCTGCCAATCCCTCTGCTTTCCTATTAAAAACTGACCACACTAAACAGGAAAGCACACAGTGGTCAATTCTCTAGCTATCCTGGGAACTCAGCCGGCTCTCCTCCAATGATCAGACTTCTCCTGACATGCCTCCGCTGCACAGACATTCACTGGCAAGCTTAGTGTGCTGCTGCTTTTCCCCCCTCCAGCACTTATACAGCTGAGAACAGAGGAAATAAGATCACTTATAAAAAAGGGGGAAAAAAAGGTATTTATAATGTTTTTTTATATCTACACAAATGTTTTGCCTTTCATTTCTATTTTAAAATGAATGGGTTGTTTTACAAGGGATCATTTACAATCGCTTTAAGTTTAGTACCACTAAATAAAAAGACAAAGAATGGATAATGCTTTAGCTAGACTGTTGAGATACTAGAACACACTTTTTTCATACCTAACTAAATCCACATTATTGGGTACCAGCAGCTGTGTGCAGGTAACAATTGGCCTAATTTACTGCATTATGGCTCCAAGTCATGTGTGACCTCTTTTCTTACGTGTGTTGCAGAGCTTCCAGCAGATAAGTGAACATGTGGCAAGGAATTCTAATGTTTATATATTTCTACAATTATTATTGCATTTCATTGACAGGATAATGGGTGAAGTATATTACTGTACATAGAAGAGAACACGCCACATTTGGCCTTATGTAAGTATTCAGGGAACCTTGTTTTAAAGGAAAATTTTGGTGGAACTTGTTCAATGTCAGTTTCTATACTGACAACAGAGAGATAGAAAACGAATGTTTTCGAAAAGAGGTTTATCAAGTTGCCTTTAAAGGGGGTAGGGTCCAACACTGTCATCCTGATGACCTACAATAGCTTGGTGTGCTGTTCAGACTGCGTGGGGTATATGCGGACGTTTGCAGCCCGCAAGGAATGGAGCTTGTCCTAGCTCCTGCTGTAGCTCAAAGGGAAAGGGAAGAGGTAATCCCTAAAGCCGCACACCCATCCTGTTCCACAGTAGTATCAGAATGTCAGAATGGCAAAATCCCCATGACTAAGCTCCAGGGGGCGGAGCGTAACAGATTGGGGGCTTGGCCTGGTTGGAGACAGGCTGAGGTTGCCACTCTGACATTCTGTTACTACTGCGGAAAATGACGGATGTGCGGCTTTAGGGATTACCTCCTCCCTTTCCCTTTGAACTGTCATGCTGATACTGGCTTCACAATGCAATGAGTCACTGACCAAATAAAATCAGAAAATTCTTACTTCTTTCCTGCATGATGGTTCCAGTTCAGTCATATCCTACTTCTAGACAGTAAAGTCAGTTTCTTGGTGGCAGCCCAGGAGCGAATTATAGCTACTCGCCAAATATGAGCTTTACTTACCTAATCTGACTCTGGATCAGTAGTGTAGCGTGGGGGGGGGGGCAGGCAGGGATACCTCCCCAGGCGCAAAAAATTTAGAGGGGCGCTCCATCGGTCTCTAGGAATGGATTAGCATTACGGAGATCTAATACCTGGTCAATTGGTATGGAACGAGAAGGGTTAAGTGAAGCACGCATGAGGTCTAGGCTATGTGCTCAGCAGGACCCCATTCTGTTACTGGGAGTGAGGTAACAGAGGTACGCTAACTGGTGGAGTGGGCATAGGCTCGGCATGCCCCTCCTAATGCAACACATACACCTGTTCAAATGTGTAGGACAATATCTTTGGAAGAACTCCGCATTTAACCCTACACACAAGTGGCTCATTACTGAGTTGGGAGACTACCTAATTTTTGACTTTCACATGACCGTGGCCCTCGCCTGGTCCCGGGCATTGGTGATCACGCCTTCGGGCAAGGTGCTACCCCTGTGCTGGGACGAGTCACTCTGTTCATCACCTGGTATAGCCCAAAAAAGGCCTCCTGTGTGTCCCCTACTTGGCGCCCGATGAGTTCATGAGGAAGATATGAAGGAGGTGTCATCCACCTACTGTAACATGCACCCTACCCTTACAAGCGCTGATGGAGATCGTGCTCAGGTAGGTATAGGAGGGGCTGGAGGGAGAGCAGAACACAGAAGGTTTTTTTGCATTGAATGATTTAAAGTAAAAACAAAACTTCTAGCTTTACAACCACTTTAAATGCGTACTTACTTGGTTAAAATACGCTATTTTGACATTAAATTCAAATACTGATTTCTACTGTAAGATTGCTTGAAGGATACAGAACTCTTCCATGCGCACAGAAGCTAATTGCTTTTCACATTTTTATTGTTTTCTTCAACTAAATTGATCTTACTCAGTCGTAGGTTATTTCAAACTTCATCTATCACCAATAGGCAAATCCAATCAAATGGAAAGACTTCAGAATCTGCTGCACCTCTTGGGAAGCAGAGTCACCAATTAGCTATTTTATTCCTCAAGACATGGAATATGGATTTTATGATGTGGGATTGCCAGAATTTATTCTCAAGATATGGTGTAAAATAAGCAGATCGACAGCAACTTACTTCTCTGTGACTGATAAGTGACTCTTCAAATACTGCTAATTATACTGTCACCATGTGTTAGCCATGTTACAGCAGAACTTTTAACATTTATGACATTCCATTGATTTTATAATGCCAAACTGTGATAATTGTAACTTATCACCATGTGCCTCATTTAGACTGTCTGTCTGATCCATGACCACTAATCCAAATAAGCCGATTGATGGCTGCAAGTAACAAAAACAAGTTGCCTTAGATTTATGGGTCAAGCCTAAGCCTAGTAAAGTACACACTGGCCGAATGTTGGACGGCATCGGCCGGTTCAATAAAAACCGGCCGACGTTTGGCCAGTGTGTACGGCAGCCAGGCCGGCTTCTGCCTAAGGGTCATGACCGTCTCCGATCAGTGCTCCCAGCCAAAGGATGGTTTTACATGCTGTCAACAAATATATGTACACCCACTTTGAAAGTGGGAGGATGGACTGATCCCCTTGTATGGGTACTATTGTTTCATAGCTGAATAACAGTAAAATTTTAGTTTTATCACTATTGTGTTAAGCTGCCCACAGACGGATCGAAATTCGATGTACCATATCGCATAGTCTACATCTGTGTGCAGTAAAACCCAGGTCTGTTTTCTTGCCTTGAGTAGGTGCATTGGGGTGCCATTGAAAATGAGTAGAGCGTTGCAGTAAAACACCTTTTGCCATGTGCTGCCATGGACACATGACTGAATCAAACATCAAACTTGTTTGCTTTAACTTTTTGCCCATTCCATAAACACATGTTTATGCACCAGGAGTCTAAAAAAACCATACAGTCTAGGTCTAACCTATAAATCCAACTCCCATGGCCAGGTGTAGGGATATCTACCCTGAATAGGACTATCAAGATCCTCCAGTCCAGTGTCTATCAGAGCTGAACATCTTCTATAGTGGCCAGGGAAGGAGCCTGATCTGCACAAAATGTGTCTGAATGGAATCATTATACCCACTTTATTTGTTCTTATCCTTAAGTCCTCACCATTACATCTTTTGTAGCAAATAAAGCCATCCCGCATAAATGGATCTACCCTGAGACCTCCACCATCTCTCTGTTTGCAGGTAAGCTATCTTATGTTTTCCATATGGAATGGGTAGAGGCCCCCCTACATAAGGGAACACAGGTCCAAAATATTTTGCATGTCTAGCAATCTTTTATTCAAACCTTGCCAACTGATTACCAATAATCCGTTGTACAATGTTTCCAATACACTTAATGATTTCAAACTGGACTGTTGATTGACAATCCTCCAATTGACCCTCTACCTTCCACTTTAGCCTAGGTTCACACTGAGCTGCGGGAATGAAGCCGTGCGAGTTTCTGCACAGATGTCAAAGCAAATCGCACCCTGAAACCGCTAAAAGTAGTACAGAAACTACTTTTTAAAATTGGTGCGGCGCCGCAATTGCAGCGGCGCACCGATTAGGACAGTGCTATTGCTGGCAATTGCCACCGATTTGACATGCGATTTGACACCAATGTGAACCAGGGCTTAATCATACTTTGGATCCTGCTAGCCGAGGCCCTCCCCCTTTCCTCCAATTTCTGGTTAACTGACCAACCTCCATCCATTCAAATAATGATCATTAATCTTAAAATGGTTCTGAGGTCAAAAGATTTTTTGCCTTAAAGTGATTGTAAATGATCACCTTGTAAAACAATACATTTAGTTTAAAATAGCAATAAAAGACAAAACATGATTGTATAGATATAAAACAACAATATAAATACCTTTTCTTCATTCCCTCTATTCTCAGCTGCATAAGAGCTGTGGGGAGGAGAATCAGCAGCACAATGAGCTTCCCAGTGAATGGCTGTGCGGCAGGGAGCATGTCAGAACAAGCGCCGCTATTTTGACTTTGTATCATTATTGTATACTGACCAGTAGTTGAAATTCAGCTTTTATATTTGTTTTTTGTTAAGTGGCAGCTTTCAGATAAAATCACTTATCCAGAGGCGCAGTGGTGGTATTTTTGAGTGGTGGTGCCTTTTTCTCAGTTATACCAACAGGAATTATGATCATTGCATAGCTAGAGAACTGACCATGGTGTGTTCTCCTGCTTAGCATGGTCAGTTTTTACTAGGAAAGCAGAGGGACTAGCAGGACCACCAGGGATTTCACATAAAGGAAGCAATACAAAGCGAACAGGAGACCTTCTCATATTAGTACATGGTACAACAGGCACATATCATGAATATGAAGTGTTGGGGTAACAAACAGTTTAATGCATTCCCTGCCTTAAGGTTAAAAATTCCCCCACAACCTATCCAACCCACCCCCATCCCTAAACACCTATCTGACTCCTATCACTGCTCTAGCACTCTCTCAGCTGCAGCGCCGCTCCCCTCATACCCTTACTTTCTGCTTTCACAAGAGATAGGCTCCTGCTGCTGTCAGTCAAACTCATGTGAGAAGGAAGCAGGGGCGTGGCTTTCCAGTGCTGTGTTTGTCTATGGACCAACATAGCCCAGCTTGTGAGTGTGCGCAAACATGAGTGCCTCTCTAGTGCCCTGGTTGCTAAGGAGGCACCCAGATGAGGGAGGAGCAGACAGCCCTGGCAGGGGACTTCCAGAAGAGGAGGTAAGTCCTTTCTGTGCAATAGAATTTGCTATGATGAACGCTGTTATTCTTGTATTGTTCTATTGGCCAAATGTTTTGGCCATCCTTATTGGCAGCTGCATTCTCACATAAAAAAGAAAGCAAAGTCCTGTCTCTGTTTTGTAAGTGGGAAATTCTGCCTTCAGTAGTAATGTTTGCTTCTCCATTGAACCTACAACTCCAGAGGACAAGAGCTGTTCTCTATGAGACATACAGTTTTATGCTGTGATGAAACACTCCCCTAATGCCGCGTACACACGGTC
The DNA here is from genome assembly GCA_037952925.1 of Lithobates clamitans. Lineage (NCBI taxonomy): Eukaryota > Metazoa > Chordata > Amphibia > Anura > Ranidae > Lithobates > Lithobates clamitans. The sequence continues at coordinate 1,259,261 of JBBGZY010001720.1, read as the reverse complement.
GGACTTTTCGTCTACAAAAGTCCAACGGACGCTGACGGACTAAAGCTGGCTGGTAATCCGATCGTGTGTGGGCTTCTCCGGACTTTCAACGTACTTTTTTAGCCTCAAATCCGACGTACTTTAGATTTGAAACATGCTTCAAATCTTTACGTCGTAACTACGACGGACCCCGAAGTCCGCTCGTCTGTATGCTAGTCCTACGGACAAAAAAACGACGCATGCTCATAAGCAAAAACTAAACGGAAGCACTCGGTCTAGTAAAACTAGTGTTCGTATTGTAGGTAGCACATTCATCACGCTGCAAAATCTGTGATCGTTGAATGCAGCGCATTTTATTTCTTCTTTACGAATGCTCTAAAGAACGAAGGTGTTTTGCTGTTCATAATCAGAGTTCTCCCAAACTGATTTCTGAATTCTTTTTCTCTTTGATCTCATGAATGATATAGTATGCTTTTTATAAACAATGTTTCCATACTAATAATACTTTTTCCCTTTTATTTTTTTTTTTTTTTAGGTTTGTAAAGTTACCACAAAGAACCCATAATTCTTTTTTTTTTTTTTTCTAGTGATTATTTTTTAATTTTTAGATAAAGTTAACCCAAAGCACCGTTTTTGTTTATGTATATATTTTTTTTTCAAGACTTACCACTTGAACATTCTTAACATTAGTAATGTATTTTTGGTGTGTTTTTTTAAAACTCAATGAGATTGTTGTCCCTTGTTAATTTTTAACATTGTGTGTAAAATCAATGATTTAAAAGAAAACACATAAAAGTCTTTTGCTAAACTCAAAAAAGATCCATTTATTCATGGTCAAAATAAAATAAAGAGGAAGTCAACGCTGGAAAAAGTCGGTGTACAAGAAAATTGGGATCTTGAGGAGTCCATATAAGAGGGAGCACAATCTGGTCCAAGAATCCCAGAGATCAACAGCACCAGCAGATGATCTAGATGTCCCCAGACTGTGGTACTACAACAGCCTGCGTCTTCTGTCAGACCAGACTGAACCCAGGTCATCACTTTCTTCTCTTCCCTGCAGCCTTTCCTCCACGCTGCCCTGCAGCCTTCCCTGCAGCCTTCCCTGTAGCCTTCCCTGTAGCCTTCTTTTGAGGCTGTGGCTCTGGTGTTTCAGTTGTGGCAGGAGGAGGAGGAGGAGGAGGAGGAGGAGGAGGAGGAGGAGGAGGGGGGGGGGCTGCCTCATGTAGTTGGGTGTTTTTGGTTAGCGTGCCCTGCAGCCCCTTATGGATTGTTTCCCCAAATAGGCGCTCACAAATGAGGCGCTGCTCCCAATCCATCTGAAGAAGCCTGCTGGCTAAGTAGCAGCCATAGGCTTCTTCCGCTTCGGGGGGGCTTGTTAAAAAACGGGTGGCCTGTTGCATGAGGCGCAGGGACGCGTCCTGTGTGACCATCCCCTTCCTGGCCCTTTTTTTGGGAAGGTGGAGGGGAGGCACTTGGGATTGGGTGAGGCTCCTACTGGGCCCAGCCACCTCACTTGGCCCAGCCACCTCACTTGGCCCAGCCACCTCACTTGGCCCAGCCACCTCACTGGGAGCAGCCACCTCCTGCCTGACACTGGGCCCAGCCTCCTCCAGGATGATGGTGAATCCGGCCTCCTCCAGGCTGTCCATGGGCCCGGTCTCCTCCTGCCTGCCACTTTCCCCACATTCCTCCTGGATGGACTCATCCTGTGTATAAAAAAAGGACAATAGTTTTAGTTTCTTTTTTTGGGTTCATCAATGACACACAGTTTGCTTCTCATGA